>OW285244.1:1444278-2044278 GCA_935421215.2 Melolontha melolontha | reverse complement strand
GGTTAATCCGAAAATTTGAATATATAGAAGTACAGAGCACCTATTCGAAAACGTTTGCAAAGTGTGACAGATATAAAAAAATTAATAGTTAGATGGTAACGCTCTTCCTCCTCTTTTGTGGACAGGATAAATTAAGGCTTGTTTCATACGTCAGGAAAGATCCATGTCTTAAGTGATAATTATACATGAAAGTATCGAGCAAATTTTAGGAAAAAACCAAACATCGACTGAAGAAACCAAAAATTTTTTTTTTAGATGTAGATATAAAAATTTAAGCTTGTAGTACTCGAAGGTGTAAGCTAATTAATTATCTGACACCTCGAGTTTCTTCAGTCGATGTTTGGCGATATGGAGCAATTGTTATTTACTTATTCTGTTGTCATTTCTTTATTAACATATAATTTTGCTATTATTAAGTGTTTAAAAAAGGTATATAATCCCTTACCACAATTACTAATCGTATCCTAAATACGTATTTCGACAACTAAGTTGTCATCATCAGTAGGTAAAACCACTAATCAAGGTGTCGCACATGGGGCACAGTAAAGCTAACACAACTGCTTACGCAACAACTTTACACGGCATCCACGTATACACTAACTTAAACATGCAAATATATCGAACGAAAAGATCGACAAAAAATTACCTCTCTTAAGGAAAACGGCACCCACATGTGTTTATACTCCAATTTGAAACGTCCACGACCTTTTTATTTACGGTTTTAAGAATGAAAAGAGACAGGTGAAGGGGATCGGTCCTTTATCTCCGTTCATAGAATTTTGTTTGTTTTTAGCGATATGAATACTTTCGTAGGCGTCAAGATCGCGGGGGTTATTAATGGCCTTGGCAAGTTTCAACCCTTTAATCGACACATTGTGCAGTGTACTTAAAGCATGGTTGGCAACGTTAGATTTATCCGGTCTATTGTATTTAATATGTGATATGTGTTCTTTAAACCGGGTCATTATTAGTCGTTTTGTTTGGCCTATATATTTCAAATTACAATCATCGCAATTAATTTCGTATATACCTGATTTCGAATTAAAATTAAGTTTATCTTTGGTATTCCCTAGGAGACTTTTGATAGTATTTTCGGACCGAAAGGCAACTTGGAGACCTCGTTCTTTCACAACTTTATTAATGTTTTTCGTGATGGGGTGGTATGGTAAACACATGTACTTTTTCTCCTGGTTACTTTGAGATATCAAGCTTGTAGATTCGCCGATTGTATTTTTTAGTTTTGTTTTTCTAATTAATTTATTGATTATTTCTATGTCAAAGCCATTATATTTCGCGATGTTTTTAATGAAATCCAGTTCTATTTCATATCTCTCTTTTGTTAACGGAAAATTTACTAACCGATTGACTAAGAAATTAAAAGAAGCTGTCTTATGTTGAAAACTATGATTTGAATCCGCGATGATGAATCTATTAACATTGGTTTCTTTCCGGAAAATATCGATTTCTATTTTATGTTTATTCCTAATCAGTAAAGTATCTAAAAATGGTATCTTGCCATTGTGTTCCCTTTCCACCGTAAATTTAATCGTCGGAAATTTCAAATTTAACTGATTAACGAACATGTCTGATTCGCATTTTCGTGTATCAAATTATTATTAAGTGTATTCTCTTGTTATTTTGACGAACTCAGTTATTTCAAAGGAAATAAATAAATTTATCCATATAAATCGAAGGGACCACCGGGCCAAATTTGGCATAACACAATGATTCCAAGCTCCAAGATTGTAGATTGATAAATAATAACATACCCTTAAACCAGAACGTATAATTTACAGCTGATCAAGATTGATTTTTTCACGTCAACTGTACTTGATTAGAAATGAATAATTACACTGCTATTAAGAGTAAAATAAATGTTGCCAAGGATCAGATATAATGACATATTACGAGAAAATATTGGTCAATAAATAAAATTTAAACGCACTGCGTTAACTGCAAATATACGCTTTGTATTGATGACATATGGTTATTTTAGAATTATAACCAGAGACCGGTAGGCGATCTCACATGGAAAGGTAGTTATTAAAAACTTTTATATCGCCCACTGTTTTTAAAGAACTCATTTCATACATGCTACTTGTATTACCCGAGAATCAGGTTCTGGATACACCATTCATTTATATATTCAAGATATCTCTACCCACTGCGTATAAGCAGGCAGACAGCTCCTCTGCCTCTGACATATTGTCTGAGATTGCTTTTTTGTTGGAGTCTTTTTTCTCTCTTTAAGGTAAAGTCCTAACTCTCATTTTCATGTTCGAATCTTCGTTTGTTATTGCTGTAAATAGCACATCAATTATTGAATATTACACGCTACGACAAAACTATGGGACATCAAGGGTATAAAGTTAATTTATATTAGATTTTCGAATGCTACTCGTTAACTAAATAGAAAGTTCGTGTTATTTATAAGAATATATTTGGCTATTTGACTATGTTATTTATAACAATTTATTCTAATTGGTCTCGTTACTAATAACTTAGTCTTACCATTATTGTATTTCCTTATATTATGAATTTTGTTTATATTTTTATCTATTTTGTATGTTCTGTTACCTTAATAGTTTTATTCATAGTTTTTACTAAGAAAATAACAACAAGCAGGGGTAATTACACTCATTATAAAAAACAGAGAATCAATTAATAAACTAGGTTACAACTTTATTATACAATGCTAGTTGTGTATAGCGCCAAAGAAAAAAAGGGGTGAAAGGTATTTGTGAGTAATGCCTTAATGCAAAAAACCGCGATCTAATGTTCACGCAGTAACGAGAAAATGATTTTTCTTTATTCGAGGCCGGCCCTGAAAGTCGTATTTATTCCCGGATAATGTGTACTGAAGATTAGTAAAAACTATGAAATATCGGTATCTGCCCATTCCGGATGGATATGGCTTTCACACATTTTTCATTTGCCCGGACAACCTGGACGGTTGGCGCCGCGACGTGTTGTGTCTGCATTCTTAGGCAAATGTGATTTTGTCATGAGTAGAAATTAATACAACAAATTATAGCGGCAATTGGATATAATGTGGGAATTTAATAGTTATTAATTCTCATTTACATCTCATTTTTCATCATTTGTATATATACACGCAGTATAGAAACTAAAGTCGCATTTATCCCCAAACAAGTGTACTGAAGATTAGTAAAAACTATGAAATATCGGTATCTGCATATTCCGGATGGATATTGCTTTCATACGTTTCTCATTTGCCTGGACGGTTGGCGCCGCGACGTGTTGTCTGCATTCTTAGGCAAATGCAATTTTGTCATGTGTAGAAATTAATGCAACAAATTAAAGCGGCAATTGCATGTAATATGTGAATTTAATAGTTATTAATTCTCATTTACATAGCGTTTTTCGTATATATATATATATATATATATATATATATATATATATATATATATATGGTAAATTCAATCAGTCGGCGATTAAAGGTCTGGTTTAGTTCAAAGTATATATATATATTTAAAACAACCCTACATGTTTCGGCAATGATGCCTTTATCAAGGATATAAAATATAAATGACAGAATACAAATGTCAAATAATTGAGTTGCTATGGTTTAAATTATTCAAAGATACATTCCAATTGCATAATAATAAATCATGCCTTAGTATTCCAAAAACAGATAGCAAGGTGTGAACATATGTGTTGTTCGCTGCTAGCAGCTTGTGTCTCTTTCTGGGTATGAACTTGTGTGTTGGTTGCTGCTGGCAGCTTGCGTCTCTCTCTGGGTGTGTGGTTTTGTATTTGTGTGAGCGTGTAAGTGTAGGGTTTTGTATGTTGGCGCGCTCGTGCGTGTGTTTAGTGACCGGTCGCGTAAATTTAGAGAGATCGGATAACCAGCCGTTGCGTAGGGCCGCCAACCCTTTCCCGGCAACTTCTTTACTTTTCCGTGCAGTACTTCGACGGCCCGACCCCCGCCCCATCGAGGCAAGGCGCAGACCAGCGAAGCGCACCCTGTACGGGGTTGCTCATCGCCAACCGAGGGAACACTCTTAGCGGCTACTTCGGTCGACGACGGTCGACGACGGTCACACTTTGTGCCATCTTAACGTATTCCGCCAAGACGGGGACACTGCACACACGTCGAACGTGTGTGTGCTGTTAACGGCAGCCTAGCCAGGTTGCCGCGCAAGACCGGTCCTAGTTGTGTGTGCATTGCGCGGCGCCGTGATTTGCGCCGCGTCCTGGTGGAAAGGCGGAATGGCACCTGTCCGCCCATCGGGCAGACCCCCCTAGAGTTTGGTAGCGCATATGCGAGGCTACAACCCAGTAGAGGACCACATCAGCACAAAACAAAAACAGGGAAAAGCAAGACGAGTTATTATTATGTATGCCGCGCAATGCACACACCACTAGGACCGGTCTTGGGCGGCAACCTGGCTAGGCTGCCGTTGACAGCACACACACGTTCGACGTGTGTGCAGTGCCCCCGCCTTGGCGGAATACGTTAAGATGGCACAAAGTGTGACCATCGTCGACCGAAGTAGCCGCTAAGAGTGTTCCCTCGGTTGGCGATGAGCAACCCTGTGCAGGGTGCGCTTCGCTGGTCTGCGCCTTGTCTCGATGGGGCGGGGGTCGGGCCGTCGAAGTACTGCACGGAAAAGTAAAGAAGTTGCCGGGAAAGGGTTGGCGGCCCTGCGCAACGGCTGGTTATCCGATCTCTCTAAATTTACGCGACCGGTCACTAAACACACGCAGGAGCGCGCCAACATACAAAACCCTACAATTACACGCTCACACAAACACAAAACCACACACCCAGAGAGAAACGCAAGCTGCCAGCAGCAACCAACACACATGTTCATACCCAGAAAGAGACACAAGCTGCTAGCAGCGAACAACACATATGTTCACACCTTGCTATCTGTTTTTGGAATACTAAGGCATGATTTATTATTATGCAATTGGAATGTATCTTTGAATAATTTAAACCATAGCAACTCAATTATTTGACATTTGTATTCTGTCATTTATATTTTATATCCTTGATAAAGGCATCATTGCCGATACATGTAGGGTTGTTTTAAATATATATACTTTGAAGTAAACCAGACCTTTAATCGCCGACTGATTGAATTTAGCATATCATACCAAGGTCACGAAAATATTATATATATATATATATATATATATATATATATATATATATGAAATAATAATTTATCAATTGTTATATATATATATATATATATATGTTTTAACTGGATTCCGGCTTTTCTTCCGCGTTTCCACTGTTTGGTCTTGTTAAAGACCAGTGCTAGTTTCTGGACGACGTTTCGGCGAAATCACATTTGCCATATTCAGGTCTTCTGGTTACTCGTAAACTAGAGTAAGTAAACAGTTTACGAGTAACCAGAAGCAGAAGCAGACAGTTATCGCAGACCTGAAGATGGCAAATGTGATTTTTCCGAAACGTCGTCCAGAAACCAGCACTGGTCTTTACGAAGACCAAACAGTGGAAACGCGGAAGAAAACCCGGAATCCAGTTAAAAGACATACTACTACCCGCGGAAACCTAAAAGAAAACATATATATAATTTCCTATGGGAAGCGACGGAAAACTGACCTAAAAATACACTTCTACCACTATTTATGAGTTTTTAAAGACTTTATTACGGTATCAATAGTAGGGGTATTGGTCAGTTTACAAACTCTTTGACAATGACTGTAAAGTCGAAACACGTGTTAGAGATTTAATAAACATATTTTGTGAAACAAATATACCGAGTGTTTTCTTTAATCAATTTTATTCATTATGTTTCACCAAGAGCCAACCGTGGATTCTATACATTAGATTATTATTCATTTGGTCGAATAAAAAATAATATTTATAAAACTCGACTTCATAATCTTGATGATTTCATCCCATCTATTTAGCAAGATTCAAGCAGTTACAGAAGAACTTCACAATATTTTTGAAAATAAGAAGCCAAGAATTAATTTATGTTTACAACAGAAACTTGTATATTTCCAACATTTATTATAAATTCTGATAAATAGTCTTTATGTTCTTGAAATAAAATATAATTTTTAATAAATAATATTTTGTATTATGCAACTTTTGTGTTTGGCATAAAAGTTATGCGGGAATAATCAATATATTTTGGCAATTAGTAATGGTCAAAACACCAGTGAAAGTGTTTCCAGTGCTGCGAAAACTAAATTAAAATTATACATTCATCTTTTTTGTGTGAAATTGGTCCTTTCTAGTCTTTGCATGACTGAAAAGCAATTTTCACACAAATATGAGCTTGTATTTTGTTCTCCACACCCGATTTTTAATAATAATTTGATACACTCTATATAACAGAGTCAATGTTATTACAAACAGAAAACGAACTCACCGTTTTCGCTAACTCTGTATATTATTTAATTGAATCAATACAAATACAAAATAAACCATGAGTACCGGTATATTACTCTGAATTCCGCTGGAATTTTCTCTTTTATTAATATTAAATTCGTAGAATATCTACCGCGACCAATAGCAATCGTTAATTGTTGAGTAAAAATTATTTAGAGCTCCATATTCAGTATGCTTGTTCTCTTCTACCAGTGACTATCCGCGAAGAGCTCTAAAATTAGTTTTTATTTTTAAGGATAAAGTAATTTATTATCGTTTTCTTGTAAATTATTGTTTAGCCGAAGAACACGTGTAGTTATTATAGTAATAACAGTTTAAAATCGATGTTTTTGCTTGTACAGTTATCCCATAATTTATTATAAAAACACCTTATTTTCCACTTCTTCCAAATGAATCTATTATGTTCAACTTTGTCCTTAAATTTATTGATTTTAGTTTATTTTTCATTTTATTTTACTGCGGTGTCTGGCCAAAACTTACTTCGCGTAAGATGCTGTGCGTGTAAACATCGAAGTATGGAAAAAAGCTGTAGAAGTGACAAATCCTGGAGGACACGCGGGCCTACTTCGGACGTTCCACCTCCTTTTTGAACTAAGAAAATGTTTTAGATGTGCTCGGGGTCTTACAGTGCACTTTAAACAGAGTAGCCACCTATTAATAAAGCCACAGGTGTTTTTTTGCAGAGATAACGTAAAACGAGGCAGATTTGTGTCTGTGTATAAATATATGTAATTTATGTACATGAGCATGTTGTATATAAATAGTAAACAATAAAAATCGCTAATATTTGTTAATAATTGAGTTAGTCAAGTCGTCACTGATTTTAGATGTTCGTTATTACAATGAATATTGTTTGTTTTTTGGTGTTTGTATTTTCAAAATTTATGTATACTCACGTTAGGGCTGGGCGAAGTATCGATACATCGTCCAATACCCGATACCATGACTGGTATCGGGTACCCGATACCTCATATAACGAAGGTATTGATTCTAAGGTATCGATTCCAAAGCATCGATACTTAGCGAGTACTGGAAATACTTTACCGATTCCAGTACTCGCTAAGTATCGATGTATCGGGTAGCGATGTATCGGGTAGCGAGGTATCGATTCCAAAGCATCGATACCTATCGATACTTTACCGATTCCAGTACTCACTAAGTATCGATGTATTGGGTAGCGATGTATCGGGTAGCGAGGTATCGATTCCAAAGCATCGATACCTATCGATACCTTACCAATTCCAGTACTCACTAAGTATCGATGTATCGGGTAGCGATGTATCGAGTAGCCATGTATCGGGTAGCCATGTATCGGGTAGTTTACCTTTATGCATTTTTTTAAATGTACATAAAAGATGCAATAACTAAGTAAAGAATTTTTAAGTATATATAGCATTATACACTATGTCTCACTAAGTTGGAACCATATGGAAAACTTTTTATTATTAATTTTAGGAAAAAAAGTTATTCTTCATAAAAAGTTCTGCATGTTCTAAAATCTAAAATACAATCATCAGATATTAAATTTTTTCAGTCGTATACGCTGTTTGTCAAAAAATATGAATTTTACTCAAGAGTAAAGTACCTTTATATTTGACAATATTGAAAATTGTTATGTAGCGTGGTAGTTATAGAGAATAGACGTGTAATTTTGGCTCCGCAAGAATTTATCGAATACGAGGTTTTTGCGAGTGTAATAAAGTAATATTGTTAGTAAATAATTAGAAGTGATACACAAAGGTGTAAATTTGTGAAATAGTGGAAGAGATAAGTACATGATTAAAATAAATAATATATGTTAGTGTTTGCAATAACAACAGAAAAGAGATAGAGAGAGATGTGGGCGGTGACTTGCGAAAGAGGCCAGCATCCGACAATATAAACATATGACACAATAAAAACAAGGACTAGTAAGACATAAATAAATTTGTGGCGCACGAGCGAATTTCAAATTAGTGTGAAATAAAATCAAATAAATGTGATCCGAAAATTTTAAAATAAATATTTGAAATGGTTATACAAACATGAATTAAACGTGATTTTGTCCTTACCTGCTTTTTAACTATTAATTAAATAGCAATTAGTTAAATAAATGGTTAAATATATCAATAAGGAACAGGTCCGGCTTATAAAATATTAGGAAATATTAACGAGATAACTAGCTTAGTGGTTTGGGGGCCTGGATAGACATTGTTTGCGATGGACAGTGATGGGAGTAACACGGATGAAGGAAAAAGAAAGAGAAATAAAAAAGACGTAGCCGAAATCTTCAAAAAGAGTAAAAAGCTGACCAGAACACCAGACAAAGAAGCAAGCAGTGACGAAAGTAAATTAGATAAATTAATGGAAATGATGCGAGGATTAGTTACACAAGTGCAACACATAGAGGGAAAACAAGATAAATATATGGAAGAAATGAAAGAAATCAAATTAGAAAATGAGAAGATTAGAAAAGAAAACGAAGAACTGAAAAAAGAAATTAGAAGTGCCAAAGGAAGATTAGATAAACTCGAGGGTATGAATAGAAGAAAGAACGCAGTTATGGTAGGCTTGAAAATAGATGGGAGTGATCAAGATCAATTAAAGGTAGCGGTGGAAGATATTATCAAGAAGTACATGGAAATACAAATTGAAATTAAAGCGGTGAAACAACTGGGTCCAAAAACTTGCTTAATAGAACTGAAGAATATAGATGATAAGATAAAAATAATGAAAAATAAGGGCAAATTGAGAGGGTTTATGGAACAAAATATATACATTAACGATGACATGACAAAAGAGGAAAGAGAAATACAAGAAAAGATACGAAGAAAGGCCAAAGAAGAGAGAATGAAAGGAAAAACTGTTAAGATAGGATTCCAAAAGTTAATAGTAGAGGGAGAACAATGGAGATGGAATAGGGAAAAGGGGAATTGGAATAAGGAGGAACGAGAATTGGCACGAGAAAAGAAAATCCCAAAAATAGTGTCAAAAAACTAATAGTAAAGACTAGTGAAAATAAAGATGATGACCCGGACAAGAAAAAGGATATGATAAAGGAAAATAAACAAAATAATGATCAGTATGATAATGATGATACACAAAAAATAAAAAAGATAGAGAAAAGTAAGGATAAAGAAAGTGAAACATGGAAAATTGGTACTTGGAATATAAAGAGCATAACAGGAAAAGAAAAGGAATTAGAAAAGGAGTTTGAAGAGTTAGGAGTGGATGTATTAGCAATTACGGAAACAAAGAAAAAGGCACAGGGAATTATTAAGACGGACAATGGTCATATTATGATGTATAGTGGTGTAGGAAAAGAAAAAAGAGCAGCTGCAGGAGTGGGATGCATTATACACAAGAAATTAGAAAACCAAATTTATAGATGGAATGCCTGGTCAGAAAGAATATTACTAATAGAGATGAAGGAAAGAAACAGAACGAAAACAATAATAGTGGTGTACGGGCCAAACGAAGATGATACATCAGAAAATAAGAATAAATTTTGGGAAGAACTAACATTAGTGGTGGAAGACGCGAAAGGTATAATGTTTGTAGTAGGAGATTTCAACAGTAGAGTTGGCATAAGAGACGATGAATATAGTGAAGTATTGGGAACAAACGGGGAGACTGTTAGAAATAACAATGGAAAAAGAATGCTGGACTTCTGCATTGTACACAACTTGGTAATAACTAACACTCTTTTCCAACACAAAGATATACACAGATATACTAGAGAAGTCAAGAGTAGGGGGGAGAGGTCCATAATTGACTACATATTAGTTGACAAAAATAACAGAAGAATTGTGAGCGACACGAAAGTAAGAAGAGGGCCGGAAATAGGAAGCGATCACTTTGTGGTTATATCAAGAATAAAAGAAAAAGTTCAAAACAAGGAAAAGCAATATATATATACACAGAAACAAGACCAAATAGAATCACTTAGAATATACAAATTAAGAAGTGAAGTCATTGCTGAAAAATTCCAGAAAAGGATAGCCGAAAGAGTAGAAAATATAGAAATTAATGGAACTATCGAAGAAATTTGGAATAGGTTTAAAGAAATAATAATAACTACAACGAAAGAGATATGTGGCGTAAGGAAAAATAAAAAGAAAAAACAAACAAAATGGTGGACAAATGAAATAAGACATCAGATTAAGATAAAGAAAAAAGCATGGAAAACATACTTAGCAGAACAAACAGTGGAAAAATACGATATATACAAAGAAGAAAGAAAAAAAGTGAAACATTTAGTAGTACAAGCAAAAAAGGAGACATGGAAAGAATTTGGGGAAAAGATGGAAAAAAACAGTAAAGAGAACCAGAAACTATTTTATAGAGTCTTGAAATCAGTAAGGAATGAAGAAAGGTCACAATCTACACATTATATACAAAATTTCATACAGTAAATAATAAAAATAAATTAAACCACTTGGCTTGTTTCACTATGAGATTTATTTAAATTCTCTAACAATTGTTTCGGCTGTTATGCCATTCTCAAAGAGATCTATAAATCTAACTTAAAGACTATCGCACTTGTTCTTATATGTTGTCTGTTCTTGTGTGTAGTGGGGGTGGTATTATATTGTGTATTACGGTGTCTATAAAGGGTGTATTGGCATATTCTATCTGTGTGTTGGTGATTAATAGATTTTGTTTTTTCGCTATTTTTATTTCTAATATTTCTAGGAGGTCCAATCTCTTGCTTTTTGTGATATTGTGTATTAAGTCGCAGTTATCTATATCGGGGAAGTGGTTGAGTTCTATACAGTGTTCGGCAAAGCCTGTGTTTTTCTCACTATATAAAATTGACTTTTTGTGTTCTTTAACTCTGTTTTTAATGGCTCGTCCACTTTGGCCGATATAGATAGCTTCACAGTCTTTACATTTTAATTTATAAACACCTGATTGGTCCATTTTATCTCTTTTATCTTTGTTGTTGCTAATCATTGTTCCTAAATTTGTTTTATTTACCCAGCTTATTTTGATATCTAATCCTTTTACTATTCTGTTTATTTTATTAGTGAGTTGTGGTATGTATGTAATTTTGTGCCATCTTTGTATATTTTCTGTTATTTTCGGGTATAGGTATTTGTTCTTATTATTTTGTATTTCTTTACGTTTTAACAGTTTATCTACGATTTTAGGGTCATATCCATTATTTCTTGCGATTAATTTAATTGTGTTTATTTCTGTATTAAAATCTGTCTTGCTTAATGGTGTGTTTGTGGCTCTATGTATATAACTATTGAATGTTGACATTTTTATTTTCATCGATTGTTTCGCGTTTGCATGTAATATGTTGTCTGTAAAAGTGGGTTTTCTGTAGATTTCGAATGTAAGCTTATTATTATGTCTGTTTATTGTAATGTCTAGAAAGTTTATTTTCTTGTCTTTTTCTGTTTCTTTTGTAAATTGTATCTTGTGGTTTATAGAATTTATTACTTTTAGGAACTCCGTTAATTGCCTATCTGTACCCTTCCATATGCAAATTACTGGGCCAGATATGTAGACGACGTAATTTGCATATGGAAGGGTACAGATAGGCAATTAACGGAGTTCCTAAAAGTAATAAATTCTATAAACCACAAGATACAATTTACAAAAGAAACAGAAAAAGACAAGAAAATAAACTTTCTAGACATTACAATAAACAGACATAATAATAAGCTTACATTCGAAATCTACAGAAAACCCACTTTTACAGACAACATATTACATGCAAACGCGAAACAATCGATGAAAATAAAAATGTCAACATTCAATAGTTATATACATAGAGCCACAAACACACCATTAAGCAAGACAGATTTTAATACAGAAATAAACACAATTAAATTAATCGCAAGAAATAATGGATATGACCCTAAAATCGTAGATAAACTGTTAAAACGTAAAGAAATACAAAATAATAAGAACAAATACCTATACCCGAAAATAACAGAAAATATACAAAGATTGCACAAAATTACATACATACCACAACTCACTAATAAAATAAACAGAATAGTAAAAGGATTAGATATCAAAATAAGCTGGGTAAATAAAACAAATTTAGGAACAATGATTAGCAACAACAAAGATAAAAGAGATAAAATGGACCAATCAGGTGTTTATAAATTAAAATGTAAAGACTGTGAAGCTATCTATATCGGCCAAAGTGGACGAGCCATTAAAAACAGAGTTAAAGAACACAAAAAGTCAATTTTATATAGTGAGAAAAACACAGGCTTTGCCGAACACTGTATAGAACTCAACCACTTCCCCGATATAGATAACTGCGACTTAATACACAATATCACAAAAAGCAAGAGATTGGACCTCCTAGAAATATTAGAAATAAAAATAGCGAAAAAACAAAATCTATTAATCACCAACACACAGATAGAATATGCCAATACACCCTTTATAGACACCGTAATACACAATATAATACCACCCCCACTACACACAAGAACAGACAACATATAAGAACAAGTGCGATAGTCTTTAAGTTAGATTTATAGATCTCTTTGAGAATGGCAGAACAGCCGAAACAATTGTTAGAGAATTTAAATAAATCTCATAGTGAAACAAGCCAAGTGTTTTAATTTATTTTTATTATTTACTGTATGAAGTTAAAATGTTTCACCAAGAAGTATCTGCAACAACAGCCGAGAATATATACAAAATAAGAAGGGAGAGATCCTAAGCGATAGAATGAAGATTATAGAAAGGTGGAAAGAATACTTTCAGGAATTGTTAAGCGGAGGAGTGGAAAACGAGAATGCTAGTGAACAACAAATAATAGGAGAAGAAGAGACAGAAGAAATAATTACCATGGACGAACTGGAAGAAGCAATACAAAAACAGAAAAATGGAAAAGCGCCAGGCTGTGACAAAATAACAGCAGAAATGATAAAAAATATAGGACAAAGAGGAAGAGAATTAATGTTGAAAATATATAACAGAATATGGAGAGAAGAGGAAATACCAAACGATTGGAAGAAGTCATTGATAGTACCAATATACAAGAATAAAGGAAATAAGAAAGAATGCAATAATTACAGAGGAATATCCCTTCTAAGTACTGCAATGAAGATTCTCGAGCAAATAATAGATAAAAGATTAAGAACAAAACTCGAAAATACGTTACATGAGTCACAAAGTGGGTTTAGAAGAGGAAGGAGCACACAAGACCAAATATTCTCTGTGAAACAAATAATACAAAAAGCCTCTAGAGAACAGAAGAAAGTGTTCTTAGCATTTATAGACTTGGAAAAAGCCTTCGATAAAGTACCAAGAGAAAGATTGTGGAATGTATTAAGAGAAAGAGGTGTCAATGGCAAAATAAGACGATTAATACAGAAAATATATAATCACAATACTAATGCTGTAATAGCTAACAATTTAAAATCTGAGATATTTAAAACAAACGAGGGACTGCGCCAAGGGGGAAGTCTGAGCCCAATGCTGTTCATTGTTTATATGGATGACATTATCAAACAGTGTGCATGTAAAAGTAAAAAGTTCAGGGTTGGACACCTTAACTTGAATGCAGTCGAAGTTTCGGAAGGGGCATTCGCAGACGACATAGTAGTTATAGCCGACAATGAGGAAGATCTGAAACGTAATTTAACAACATGGAATATGACACTAAAGGACAGTGGAATGACGATGAGTAAGAGCAAAACTAAAGTAATGGTAGTGGGAGATGAACAGGTAGATACGAAAATCGTAATAGAAGGAACTGAAATAGAACAAGTGAGAACATTCCAGTACTTGGGAGTACGAATTGATGGAAGAGGGACCCAGGACGCTGAGATTAATCAAAGAATAGAAAAAACAACAAAGCTGTACCACAGCATGAGGAATAATTTCATTAACAAAAAAGAGATATCCCGAGAAACAAAACTAAAAGTATATAAGGCAATTTACCGACCGATATTAACATATGGCTGTGAATCCTGGATATTAAATAGAAGACAAAAGAATAAATTACAGGCAGTAGAAATGAAGTATTTAGGAAGAGTTAGAGGAGTTACAAGGATTGACAGAATAAGAAACTTGGAAATACGAAAAGATTTGAAAATGCAGTCAGTGTTAGAATACATTGAACAAAGACAGCTAGGATGGTGGGGACATTTATATAGAATGGAAAATACAAGACAAACAAGAAGGATATGGGAAGCAAGGATAATGAAAAATAAAAGAAGAGGAAGGCCAAGGACAACATGGAATGATGTCATAGCAGAAATACTGGGAAGGAAAGGCAAAACATGGACAGAAGCGAAGAACATGACAAGGAATAGAAATGAATGGAAAACGTTTATAAAAAGCTAGAAGATAAACGCCCTACACCATTGTTATGGTAATAGGGATTTTTGGATTATATATATATATAAATAAAAAATTGTTAGAACTAAAAACATGTTCAAATATGCAATTACATCCATTTACATTGAAAAAATTATTTTTTCTTTTTTGTCTTCAATATCAATGCAAATTTAACTGTTGTTACATGTAATCTAGAATGCATTGACATAAAATGATTTGTTGATACCAATAAATGTTTGACAGCGAGTTGCAAAACGCGTTAGAATTTATGACACATAAAAATGGTAACGTTAACTTGTGGAGAGAAAATAGAAATTGTTTTGATTGTAGGACAAATTATAAAACACATAGAGAAGCAGCTATTATTTTTAATAGTAGACATCCCAATAAAAATATTAATAATTCAACTGTTACGAAAATAGTAAATAAATTTAAAAGTACTGGAAGTATTAAAAATAATTTTAATGGAAAACGCCAAAAGCTGGTTGCCGATGAGAATACGCAGTTTGAAGTCATGCTGTCTGTGGTAGAAAATCCAAAACTGTCATTGCGCAAAAGGAAATCGTTGATGCAACAAAATGTAAGTAAAGATACAGTGGCAAGAATTTTAAAATTAAATAAATACAAACCATTCAAACCAAAAATCATTCACACATTGAAAGAAAGGGATTATGATAGGCGCTTTGATTTTTGCTGTCTCATCCAAGGAGAGTTTTGAAGAGGACCCTTTTTTTACGAGGCATATAATTTTTTCCGATGAAGCAACGTTTTCCTCAAATGGAACTCTCTCGTCACAACATTGTCGCTGGTGGTCTGACAATAATCCAAATTTTACAATAAAGGCATTTATAAGAACAGAGTAATAGGACCTTTTTTTTTCGACAATCTATGAATGCCAAACGTTATTTACAGTTTTTACAAACTCACATCAATGACTACATAGACGAACTATCCATACAAGAACGTCAATGTATTTGGTTCCAACAAGACGGTGCCACATGCCATAGTACATTGAATGTTAGGGAATATCTTAAACATATGTTCCATGTTCCAAGTTACATAAAAGATGCAATAACTTTTTAAGTAAAGAATTTTTAAGTATATATAGCATTATATATATTTTATAGTATATATTTCAAAGGACGTTGTTGAATTTTATATTATGAGTAGCAAATATCCATATTATAACATAAACATAATAACTACAATTATTACAAAAAAAAATCTCACAATATTGCAAATTTCATACTGTAGTTATGGTAGAATCGGTAAATTAATTTTATATCTCTTGAAACCGATATCAAACAATCAACACCTAGAAAACGGGTTATGAATATTGATTTCTAGGTATCGAATTAAGGTATCGATTCCAAAGTATCGATTCCAAGGTATCGATTCCAAGGTATCGATTCCAAGGTATCGGTTCCAAGGTATCGATTCCAAGGTATCGATTCCAATTTATCGATTCCAAAGGATCGATACCTATCGATACTTTACCGATTCCGGTACTCAGAATCGATACCGTGCACAGACCCGATACATCGGTAAGTATCGATACCTCGATTGGTATAGGTACCCGATACCGAAAACGTCGGTATCGCCCAGCCCTACTCACTATGGATGTTTATAGTAATGTAATATTTTTACGAATTTTGTGTATGTGGTCGTTGTAATTTGATCTGAAAATATATAAAATAGTATGTTTTCAGATCAAGAAAAATATACATGAACGTTACAATACCTAAATGAAATTATAACAACCTCGCATTGAAATCCAGAAAAATATTTAACTGTTAATTTCTTATATTCTTGCTTATTTATGATATGTTTGTGGAAATATATGTTCTGTTAAATTAAAATTTGAATTTCAACATAATCTGATTCATTAAAAGACGATGAAAAAACTACTAATCAGAATTTACTAATGCACTTTAAGTCTTACTGTTACTAATTTAATTTTGACGGTAATTATAAATGTAAAACATTATTTTATATTATATAATCACATTGCACTAATTTTATACATTAAGATAATACCGACAGTATAAAAAATGTAATACGGCTATTCCCATTATTTTATGTCGCTGCGTTTATAGCTACGGGTATGTACATGCGTGTATGAGGTGTACATAGATGAGCAATTTACAAGTTCCAACTTGATGTGTACGTGCTCTTTGTAATTTAGTCTTCTTCTATAATACTCGCTGTGAGAGCATGTTTGAACATGCATATGGATGCGTTTGAACAAGTTGTGCTATCACCAGTATAAAAGCGGCGCTTGCGATTGCACAACTTCAGTTAAGTTTCGAATGCGAAGTGTGCATCTGATGCTTTTATTTTAATGTGCGGTCAACCGTGAAACTGAATTGTTTTTTTAAAATTTCTTATGCAAAATGGATAAATTTGTAAGAAAATGAAGTCAGCTATTTACATCCAGTGAATCGGTTGGTAAAAAGACAAGGTTGTACAATGACAGTTATTTAAATTATGGTTTTACTTCATTGGATGGAAAGCCACAGTGCGTAGTTCTCTCCGATGAAAGCATGAAGCCATAAAAACCAGTTCGACACTTGAAAGCTAAATATACATAGCTTGAGAAATCAAAAAACTTTTATTTGTAAGTCGAGCCATACTGATAAAAGTGTACTTGAAGCATCTTATCTCGTAGCATTAAGAGTAGCTAAAATATTCAAACCACATACAATCGCCGAAAACCTCATATTGCCTGCTGTAATTGATATGGTCAGTTTAATAGGCGTGGAAGAAGCAAAAAAAATTAAAAAAATTCTGGTTTCTAGCGATACAATATCAAGGCGAATCAATGACATAGTTGCCGATGATCACGATAACATAATTCAGTAAGTGAGTTCAAGTCAATTTTTGAGTATTCAAATTGATGAATCAACAGATGTAGCAAACATGTCTCAGTTCTCATATTTTGTGAGGTATGAATAAGATAAGAAGGACACGTCAATCAAAGAAAATATGTTGTTTTACAAAACAGTACCCGATCATGTAACAGGACAATGTCTTTTTTATGTTTTTTTTATGAAGCTACTAGAAACTATACTAGACATAAATATAGATTGGACAAAATGTATTGCAGTATGCAGTGATGGTGCAAAGGCGATAACAGGAAAGAACAGTGGATTAATGAAAATATTAAAAGATCGTGTTATACCAAGGGCGGAATCGACGCAGTGCTTCCTTCACAGACATGCTCTTGTCGCAAAAAAAACATGCCGGAAAAGCACAGTCAAATTCTTTGTGAAACTCTGAAAATGGTTAATTTTGTTAAAGGCCAGCCGTTACAGACCAGGCTGTTTGCTAAACTTTGCGATGCAATTGGCGAAAATAAAAAATCACTTCTTTTCCATACAGAAGTCATCGCGAGGGAAAGTGGTATTAGATTTTCGAGGTGAGTTAATCATATTTTTCCAGGATAAACAAACGCCATTCTCACTATTTTTACATAATAATGAGTGCACGTTGTTGTTGGCTTACTTATCTGATGTATTTTCCCATTTAAACGACTTGGGTGTGAATTAACCACGTCCTTGGTAAGAACAATTTATTAATGACAGACAAAGTTCATACTTTCATTAAGAGGCTTGATATCTGGATTATTCGCCTTGAAAGCAAATGGATATGCCCCCACTCACTTTGGGATTATATTGAGAAATATTTGAATAAACAAGACACTATTATTCACCATTCGATTGCATGAAGATGCATTTTCGTGAGCTATAAACTCAAGTTACGCAGCATTTCACAGAAGATACAAATGATTTCTTCAAGAGATGGGTATTGAATCCGTTTAGTGACAACGTTGTTGCCGCTGCTATGTTATCGGCTGAGATTCACGAGCAGCTACATCTGAGGATTTAAATCCGTTTTGGCGGATCAAAATGAATGTCACATATAATTGTAATAGGTGTCTTAAATAGAACGTTTGTTCCACATATTTTTGAATTAGTCTGTTCAGTTTGTATAAATAATTTAAAGTTTTCTTTATTTATTATTTAGGAGGCTGTACTGCGTTAATTATTATTTTTTAGGTTTCTCTAGCATCTAATTGTTAACCTGTAATTAAATTTTGTGAATATGTTAGGTAAATAAATAAATATTATTATCACATTAAAGCTACATTTTGAAAAGGTTATTTATTAATGAACTTTTACAGTCTTCGATTTAGCAGACTTTTGATTTACAACTGATCTCTCTTGAAATAGCTATACCTTAGTCATCGTAGAAATATCAATACAAGCTATAAATCCTGTGACAGGATAGGATTGTCCTCTAAGTCAACTAATTCTTTACCATTTTTACCGTTTTTAACAAAAATAGTATATTAAAAAACAAGTTTCATAAGGCACCATTTTGCCGCACGAGATCAGTTTAGAAAACGAGCTGCGATAGCGGCGAGTTTTCTAAAGAGCGAGTGCGACAAAAGGCCTTATGAAACGAGTTTTTTATACTATTTCTTCTATTTTGCATTTTTTACATTAATAAATTGGAATTATTTAATTTGGAAGTTCGGAGTTTAATTTTTATATAAAGCATGCAGTTGTCACATTGATACTTGACATTGTCAAATTTAAATCTTGCTATCCGCGAAGTATATTATATTACATATTATTTATTAATTTTCGTTAACATTACTTGATATTTTATTGAAAAATATAAACATGAGTGACTTAGAAACTAATATATCTTGTTGCCAATTGTATACAATGTACGTTGTTTGTGTAGAGTCCGGACATATATCATATCTGTCAAATGTACTTAAATTCTTAAAATCAAATGTCAGCAATGATATTTATTTCTGTATTCGAACAACGCCAACATTGAAAAATGAAAAAAAGCGTATCGAAATGAAGCTCATTTCGATACTGTTTTGGGTTTCATAATGAGTTCATTTCGAACGCAAAATAGAAAAATAATATTTTATACAAAATTTGATGAGGTTTTACCTAGTATGTTTCAAATTATTTTGTTATACAGACTGTCCCGTAAAAAACGCCAACATTCATATTTCCGTTATTTATTGTCCGGTTTTATTTAAACAAAAAGTAAATTTAATAGCATCAAAAACACTATAAGATAGCAGTGTTTTATTTGTTTTCAATTGTTTTCATTAATGTCAAACGACAGTCAAGTTTTTTATTTTAAATGGCAACATATATATTTTTGGCTATATTCGGATTGTATTTTTTTCTGAATTCAACGATGTATAACATGTTTATTTTTGATAAACGTTTATTGCAAAAAAAAAACTTTATAAATTTCATCTTTGTCTTCCATTATTTATAAATATTCGAATGTGTCATGAAACATTTGAAATGTAAGTATTATAAATATTATTATAAGAAACGAAACACTTTACAATAAATGTTGAAATTGCCCGCCACCTTGTTTAACACATATCGCACATCTCCTAATAATAAAAAATTTAAAAAAAACTTTATAAATTTCATCTTTCATTATAGTAGACTTGGCCCAGTCCACTAGCGTTATGTCAATGTGCCTTAAGTGTCAGTTTGACTTTATTAAGTTTTCTGTATTATCCTGTTTGAACGTTTTGCCGCAACAAAAAGCGTATTTTCGTTAAAAATGAATAATAATGAATTAACGGACATGTTACAAGTGTTCTTTGAATGTAATAAACATCGCCTTCAAGCAGCTCGTCGGTACAGTGCTCGTTTTCCGGACAGAGAAGTTCCAGGTTCGAAAATATTTCAGAGAATTGAAAAGAATTTAAGAAATTATGGATCATTTACCGAACCAAAAACACAAAAAACGGAAATTCTCCGAAGATAAGGAATTAGATGTTCTTCTTGCAGTACAGCAAAATTCACGAACTTCGATTCGCGAAATTGCACATAATATTGGAGTATCAAAAACTACAGTTCATGGTATTTTAAGAAAACACAAACTTAAACCGTACATAGCTCGAAAAGTTCATGCATTAGAACAAAATGATCCTGGCCGAAGAATCCAGTTTTGTCGTTTTTATTTAAATGCATTAGAACAAGACCCGAATTTTTACAGAAGGATAATTTGGTCTGATGAATGCACTTTTAGCAACAACGGTATTTTTAATAGAAACATACATAGACAGTGGAGTGCAGACAATCCGAGATTTGTAATTGAAAATAATTTTCAAAGACGTTTCAACGTAAATGTTTGGTGTGGCATTTTAGGTGATTAATTAATTGGGCCATTTTTCATAGATGGTTGCTTAAATCAAGAAAAATACTACACTTTATTACACGAAAATCTCCAAAACTTTTTAGATGAATTACCTTTGGCAAATTTAAATAGAATATTTTTTCAACAAGATGGGGCTCCCGCGCACAACGCCAGAGTAAATACTGATTTGTTGAACACCCAATTTGGAAATAGGTGGATAGGAACATCCGGTCCTATCGAGTGGCCTGCGCGTTCACCGGATCTTACGCCCCTCGATTTTTGGTTGTGGGCTTATCTACAAGATCGAGTTTATTTAACAACTCCAGAAAATGTTGACATTTTAAGACAAAGAATTATTAATACTTGTCAAGAAGTACCTGCCGCTTGTCTTTTAAATGCGACCTTTGGAGTAATTAGGAGATGCGCGATATGTGTTGAACAAGGTGGTGGGCAATTTCAACATTTATTGTAAAGTGTTTTGTTTCTTATAATAATATTTATAATACTTACATTTCCAATGTTTCATGACACATTCGAATATTTATAAATAATGGAAGACAAAGATGAAATTTATAAAGTTTTTTTTTTGCAATAAACGTTTATCAAAAATAAACATGTTATACATCGTTGAATTCAGAAAAAAAAAAACAATCCGAATATAGCCAAAAATATATATGTTGCCATTTAAAATAAAAAACTTGACTGTCGTTTGACATTAATGAAAACAATTCAAAACAAATAAAACACTGCTATCTGATAGTGTTTTTGATGCTATTAAATTTACTTTTTGTTTAAATAAAACCGGACAATAAATAACGGAATTATGAATGTTGGCGTTTTTTACGGGACAGTCTGTATACGCGTTCGTTTTCTAATAGGAGTAATATTTTCTATGATTAAAAACATTTTTGTGAGGTTTTACGTAGTCAAGTATGTTCCAGTGTTACAAAATAATTTCGTTATAAAAATAATGTACCTATGTATGTACTTGTTTTCGTTGTATAAATTCTTAGCTTCTGTTACCCTTCTAGTTTCATTAATAACAAAATATTCATTATATCAGTAGGAGATACCAAACTAGCAGTTCTGAGGATTAGGGGTTTTATCTATTGATATTTTTTTGTATTACACGTTGTGCATCTTAAATAGTTTATGTAGTAAAAAAATGATTTCCACACAACAACCGCGACAATTATCCACGTCAATCAAATCCTATTCTATACCTCTCGACGACGTGCTATCCTTAATACAATGCTGAAGAAAAAAAACTATTTATGCAATATGGTATCTTCGTTAATTTTATTTGTATTTACCCTCAGTGGAAAGATTTGCATGCTGTCTAAGGTGTATCATTAATATTGACACTTAGTTTCTTTGGTGCCAGTGAAGTTTAACTTGTTTTAAAAGACACCTGATGGATTTAAGATACCTGCTTTGTCCCTAAATCTACATGCGTAAAGGCATTACGCTTTGTTCTAACCCTAAATTCCAAGATGAACTTTTTTTAAGTGGAATTCATGAACTGCGAAAAAAACTTATCGCAACATCCTCGTTAAGCTATTCCTTTGTTAGACATCTATTTTGTATGCTAGATTAACATTATAAGTAGTAATAGCAACAAAAGAATTTTAATATGGAAATTTCAAAAAGTTAATATTTTATTCAAAGCACTCAATAAGCATTTAAGTTATATAGAAGTTTCGTGATAAGAGAAGTAATAAGGTTAACTGAATCCTTATTGATCAACATGTCAAGAAGATTCTGTTTCGAGTTTCAGTAGAATATGTACAGGTTTTGATTAATATTTTTAAATAATATGAGGGCCTTCTGAGTTAATTATTAACATGTGTTTATGGTTTAAAGTAGGTACTACCTACACGTCGTTGTTGTTGGGTTACGCTGAAAGTAATTTATTCACTAGCAATTTACATTTCTACAGGTGACATTTTCCCAGCTGTTCGAAATTTGTAAAAGGAATAAAGTTTTTCTAAGACTAATTTTGATTAGTTATAAAGAAAAGGTTATTTTTATTCCACACGTATTGCGAAATCGTATGCATAGGTTTTTAGTCTGAGAGAAATTGAAAAGAATTGAATTTCATCGATTACAGCGCCATCTATCATGAATTGAAAAAATGCTTCAGACAAATCCTATTTACTTTTTCCAGTAGAATTCGAATAATAAAATATACGGGTTCCTATTTAAAATTTCAATGTCACCCCGCCGTAATTAAATAATTTAATTACAAAATGTAAAGTGTTAAATTACGAGATAATTGTATAAAAGTTTCAAATCATATATATATATATATATATATATATATATATATATATATATATAGGATAAGGTAAATTAAAATCGGGCAAGCGGTCTGTAAATTTTATTGTCCGTTGTACGCCACTTTTATTATTTTTTTGAACTCTACATTTTTATCTCCAGAAGAAGCAACAAAGTTTTTGGAAATATAGAGATAATTAATAAATGAGTTTTTAATTGACAGGCCGCTTGCTCGCTTTTAATTTATTTTATCCAATATAGTACGGTCGATAATTTCTTTAAATAATATTTGTAAATATTGTAAAATACTTGTCTTTCTTCTGCGAAATGTTTGTCTGTCTACGGGGTTCTTAAATAAAACTAACGGTAATTTAGACACACACTATATTAATAATAAAAACGAATACAAATTTAAAACTAATTACTAACAATAAGAATATTTATGTATTTACATTTATGTAAGTTCACTCGGCGATGATTTGGTATCGACTGGCATAAATGTCCCCCAGAAGCACCATTATTGATTTCTCGCAATACCTTTGACATTCTTTTCTTGGGAACCACCATTTGCATCTTCCGCTTGCTTCCATCGTGACTTTCGACTTCACGTCTCAGGAGATCGTCTTCCATGGTTAAGGAATCCCATTGTGTCCAGTATGACTTCAATTCTTGTGAATGGGGAGCAATTTCTTGCTAGGTCGGTATTTTCCCATTTCTCTTCCAAGCCCTGAAGACTGCAAGATCCGGATCAGCTTCTTGGTCTGCGCGCAAATTGTCAGGTTGCCATTGCCATCAACCACGGTGGTTCGAAGAGCGTTGGCCGATTTGTCTTCGATTCAGTTGCAATATCGACAGTCTTCTGGAAAGAGCATCTGCATTTCGATGTTTGAGGACTGCTATGTGATAAATTTCGAAGTAATACTCCTATAGCCTATCAATACATCTAGCTACTTGACCCTCGGGATTCTTAAATTGTAAAAGCCACTTCAAAGCGGCATGATCAATGCGGATCAGGAACTTCTGCCTGTATCGATACTTGTAAAAGTGCTCAATGATTTTAACTACTGCCAGTAGTTCTCCTCGTCTGGTTACGCAGAAGTTACTCTCTGGTTTGGACAGGGTCTTGCTGAAGTATTCAAAGACCTTTTCTTGTCCATCTTGAATTTGAGAGAGCAAACCACCAATCCCGACGTTACTGGCATCTGTATCCAGAATAAACCTCCCAGACGGTAGTGGAATGTTTTAAAATAGGTGCACTTATCAGAGTTTCTTTTAACAACTCAAAAGACGCTTGGCATTCGTTATTACAAATGAATGCTCGATTTGTTGTTAGGCGGATAAGTGGTTTCGCAATGTTCGAGAATCCAGGAACATAGCATCGAAAATACGTGCACAATTCCAAAAAGCTTCTTAGCTGATGTTTGTTTTTGGGTACAGGCCATTTTTCCACAGCTCTTACTTTTTCTGGATTCACAGCAACTCCTTTTCCGGAAAACACAAGTCCAAGGTAATTTACCTCTTTGCGGAAAAAGTGACACTTCTTTAGGCTTAATCTCAAGTTGGCATCTCCAAACCTCTGGAATACCATCCCCAAATTTTCCATGTTCTCTTCAGAGGTCTTTCCTACCACAATCACATCATCAAGATGTACCAGGCAGGTATTCCAAGACAGTCCCCTCAGTACAGTGTTCATGAGTAGCTCAAAAGTAGCTGGGAAGTTACATAGTCCAAATGGCATGACTGTAAACTGCCAGAGTCCTGTCCTAAACTGAAAGCAGTCTTCTCGTTGTAATTGGGGTTCATGCCCACTTGCCAATAGCCGCCCTTCAAGACGAGAGTGGAGAACCATTTCCATCCTGCCAGGGTCTCTAGTGTATCATCTATTTTTGGTAGAGGATAACTGCCCTTCTTGGTCACACTATTCAGACGACGATAGTTCACGCAAAATCTGGTAGATCTATCCTCCTTCCTTATAAGGACCACTAGCGAAGCCCATGGACTATTCGATGGTTCAATTACTCCTTGGCTTTCCATATCTTGTATAATCTGTTCGGCTTCCTCCAGTTTTCCCAGTGGTAACCTTCCTGGTCCTTGTCGTATTGGAGTTGCATCGCCAGTATTTATTTTGTGCATGACAATATTGGTTCTTCCTTTCGTGCCACTTTCAGTTTGAAAGACGTCTTCATAGAAAAAACGGTTCATTGGCCTCTACAAAATATAAACGATTCTTTAAAGCTACATCATCTACATCATTATAATTTGAAACAAAAATTATCGGACCGGTAAAGGAAATGTACATATCCGGTTCACATTTAACAGGATAAGCATACAAACGACCTTCACACAATCTCTTGAACATAGAAACAGGAAAATACTTTATTTCAAATTCTTCAAACAAAATAATTTTATGAATTAATTTATTAAAACCCTGCATAAAAGATTTACCAACACCTGAATAAAAACAATACCCTAAATTACATTTGCCAATCAAAAACTCTACAAATGATGTCTTACCGACATTTGAAATACCATATAAATACAAACATGGTCTTTTTACTTTATAATACATATAATAAGTATTCCACCACACAGCACAATCCATTGACCAATTTAAAAAAGCATTAAAACACATATACAACTCTGTAGATGGAATACTTTCTTTATTTTTCATTTCATTGAAATACCTTTTAATATAATGATAACAATGCTTATATTTTAAAACAAAAGGATCACCATAACTAAACTCATTCACACTTTTACACCACCAATAAATATAGATTCCAAGGTCATATCTACTTCGTCATACTCGTCCACATCTGGTAGTACAGCTAATATATCATCATAACCATCATTTAAATATTTATTATAATCGCTATAATACAATAAACACTTATCAACATCACTATCACCAAAATATCTTTTCCTCCCTAAAGGTAAATCATTTGGAATACTCTCTTCACTTCTCGGATAACCATTCAGATTTAACACATAACCTGCTTCCATACAAAAAGCAAAAAAATAATCACGTGCTTCAACATCATTGTAAAACCTCCAATACATATTCTCCATAAAATCACCCCTTTTTGAATTATAATCGGCAAGGATTTTGATATGCGAAAGCTGCCAAAAAATAACAATCAGCTCGAGAAAGTTTAGAAAAAAATATCTTGCAAAAAACCAATTCCGGCACAAACACATTTCTGAGATTCGCAAGTAAAATGTGAAAAACAGTGACATTATGGTTTGAATCATCAAGAGGTACATAACGAAACATAAGCCAAGGTCGTTCAATATCTTGTTCTTCAGCAGGAATAAAATATCTATCGGCCCTTAAACCAAACGGACTTTCCAAATTCCATGTAGGCAATGACATAACCTGAAAAGTTGAGAGGAGATGTTTGATTAGATCCTTAACTTGGCTTTGTTCTTTCTTGCTTAACCCTTGACAGGCCGAGTTGATTATCTTGGACAATTTCTTAGGAACCTGCACGAATACATTCTTCTTTGCCTCTACGCGATGAACGACGGCCGACACTGGCGAACACCACTTCAGAATAGTACCCTTCTTCAATGGAACAGGGTAATACTTCACATTCATTACCCTTATCGGTACAGTCTTCTGAGTCTTAACCAGCATTTTGGCAACTACTATTCCTCCGCCCACCTCGTCATCATCTGCCTTTGTTTCCAACATTGTAACATTTCCCTCCAGATAATCACCTTCCATACGCGCCGGCAAAAATGTCTCACTTCTTGCATCCAGAACAACATTCTCTCCTGTAATTACCTGTACATTCTCACAATCATTCCCATGAAGAAACAATTCTTCATTATTTATTTTTAAAGTGCCTTCTTTCATGTTTAACTGGAAGCCGTAGGTGTTCATGATGTCTAATCCCAAGATTATTTCTTCTTCTATGTCGGCTACGAGAACACGACGTCGGATTGATGTTGGTCCTATGATAAAATTGACATCTACTACACCTGCCAGAGAAGCTGTTTCTGCAGTACCTGTCCTAGGTCTCCATTTGCTAGAAAGTAATTTTTTATCCCTGGAAATCAAGCACGATGGTTTTTGTCGATTAAGTATCTATCAAGCAAGCATAGGTCCTTCTTTCCATAATAGCGTCTACATTGGTTTGATATTGCATGGACGCGATTTGGCCAAGCGTCTTTGGGGCTTCCTGATGCTGGATCGATGATTGCCCCGCCCATCGACTCCGTTTAGTTTTCCTGCTGCTCATCCAATGCTTTCTTGGCCACCTTAGCACATTTACTTCGAATGTGACCAATCTCTCCAAAATTCCAGCACCGCAGTACTCTTTGTTTGGTTTGATTTGATTTAGGACTCGACTAACTACCTGCTCCATGAACACCTCATTTTCTTGTTTGTCAACAGTACAGACACGGGCATGGTTTCGAGAGGCTTGCTTTGCAGTCTCAAACTCAAACGCGTGCGCCAAAACATCGATCAAGGTTTTCGGTTGTGCCAACCTTAATGCTTGGTGCGTATCAATATCCCGTAGACCATCAGTGAACGTCTGGACAGCTAGGTGTTCCTTGAAATTATCTGGCGCCATCAGATATGCCAGTCGTACCAGACGAGCAACATCTGCCTCAAATTCTTGAAGATTCTCGCCTTTCTTCTGTGATCGATTCTTCAGTTAGGTATGGTATACTTGCTCCAAATGTGAATGGCTATATCTCATCTCCAACCATTTAATGAGTTGAGGATAATCTTTACATTCCTCAGAAGGCAATGTCTATCACTAGCATCACCCCTCAATGCTATGATTAAAGCAGTCGTCTTCTCGACAGAAGATCATGCGTTTGCTTCTGCGGCTGCTTCGAATTGCGTCAGGTAAGTCACTCATGACGTCTTTCCATCAAAGGTTGGTGGCTTGATTCTGGTCTTCGAGATAGTCACAGGTTCTTCTTTTATTTCGATAGGCCGCGGTATAGCTTCTTCGTTGACCTGCGTGAAATCAGAATGACTCATGGTAACAAGTAATTTCATCTCAGTCATTATTGCCTTTAATAGTCCAGAATGTTCTCCAATTTTCTTCTCTACAGCTATGAAAACCTCTTCCTTTAACGCTTCTGATTTTTCCGCTAGTCGCTGTTCTAGAACTTTCTCCACTTGTTCCAGACTTTTTTTGAGGCTTCTAGAATTTGCTAGTAATTTCTTTTCCAGATTTTTCTCGAGGATTCTAGCAGTTTCTAGGTTTCTTTGTTTCAGAGTTTGCGAATTGTCTATTATTCGTTGTTCCAAAGTTTGCGAATTATCTATCAGTCGTTGTTCCAAACTTTTCACATTGTCCAGATTCTTCTGTTCCATTTAGGTTTGTGATTCCATTAGACGCTGTTCCAAGGTTTTCACACAGTCCAGGTTCTTTTGCTCCATTTGTTGCATTTGAGTTTGCGCATTCTCTACTAGTAGTTGTTCCATATTTTTCGCACTATCCAGATTCTTCTGCTCTATTTGAATTTGTGAATCTATTATTCGTTGTTCCATTTTCATCAACAGCGATTTCACGTCAGCATCTCCGTCTGGAACTTGAAAGACATAATTCTCTGGATCCTCGCCTTCTTGGAATAACACGTCTCAAAGTCGTTGCTGGAGGATTGCCTTTTTGGCGATTGTATCCTCATCCCTCTTCTCGAATTCTCGTTTTAAATCAGTCACTTTTAATTCAGTGAGTTTCACTCTATTCGCCATAACGATATTTAAAATAAACGTCTTTTCGCACTGTATATTTATTTATATGAATATTTAATTAACACTTAATTGTCTACTTAGTCCTTTATTTATAAACTCCACACCTGAATACCATTGTAAAATACTTGTCTTTCATTTGTGAAATGTTTGTCTGCCTGTGGGGTTCTTAAATAAAACGAACGGTAATTAGACACACACTATATTAATAATAAAAACGAATAACAATTTAAAACTAATTACTACCAGTAAGAACATTTATGTATTTATATTTATGTAAGTTCACTCGGCGATGATTTGGTATCGACTGGCATAAATCCCCCGACTGCTATTTATATTAACGGGAAAACTTCTGGCATATTCGATGTTCGCCTAGACTTTTCATTTGTTACGCATTTACATTTTCTGGACGGTTCTCGATGTATGAGATCATCGGTGACTCTTCAATATAATTGAGCGTAGATATACATAACATATAATAATAAAAATAATTTAAAAAAATAAAAAAGAAGAAATTAAAAAGTAATATAATTCAAGGAGAAGGGGCTAAATGATCAGTGGAAAAACTAGTTAGATGTTGAGGGTAAGCAAAAAGGATCGTGTACAATTTATTCACGTTTGTTGCGATATGATTGAGGGACGCCCTGGCGAAGACGTTTGTTGTTAACCTCATCATAAAATTAGCACTGACAGTCTCTCTGCGTGCAGATAGAGAGAGATTCGGAGCCTGAGAGCAAATCACCGTAGTCGACACCCGTTGGAAGGTAAGGTTGGATATTTTGAATCTCCTCTGAACTTCCTCTATTAGCAATGTCTGGTAACGCAGCAGGGGTACTAGATTACCGATGCATATTCAAGTTTGCGACGTACCAATGTGTGAAAGAGTGCCTTCAGTGTCTCCATATTCGAAAACTTATGACATGATTTTATAAGGTAGTTAAGCGTACGTGAGGTGGAATTACAGATGTGATGGATATCCTTAGAAAGCTGCAAACGTTGATAAAAGAAAATGCGAAGGTCTTTTATTTGTGTTTGCCTGGGAATAAGGGCATGAAAAAGAAAGTATGAAAATATTAACGGATTATTGGAAGTAGTATACGTAACAACGGCACACTTGTTAATATGAAGTTTTATTTTGTCGTTGTGACACCAGACATTGGCTAAACTTAAACCCCTCTGAAGTTCTTCACTTAGTTCTTCATTAAATCATTAATAAAGGCCAGGAACAAGTACTATCTTTATTATATAAAAGAAATTTTGAAATTTTGTAAAATTTAATGCGTTTTTTTGAAAAAACTATTTAAGAAAATATCTTCAAATAAAAATGAAAACCTGTTTCTCTTTCTGTCATAAGCGCTTCTAAAATTACAAGAAATTTCTAGTTAGTAATAAGTTTGTACAAATTTGAAAACAGTTTCAAATTTGAATTTATTGTCTATTGAATATTTTGTATTTATTAAATTTAATACAAAATTAATAAAAATTTTTCACGTACCCTACCTGAAATTAGAGAAATTTCTGAAAACACTGTAAATAATTTATATCCCAGTAAATTCACATTAATTATAAAAAAAATCTTGTCATTCAAAGGTTTCTTTTGTGTACTTGAGATTTTCTTTTGCCTTTTATATAAATCATTATTTGTGCTATCAGAGACATTTTTTTACATTAGATATGTTCCATGTTTATGTTTATGGTATTAAGGTATTAACTATATTTTGCTTTCAATGTATTGATTTCTATTCTATTTTATTTTGCTGCTTCGATATTTGAAGTGGGCTTTTTTTTCAGTTCCTAATGATTTGGCTTCCTTCCTACGCTACAGTTTAGATAGCGCAATGGTAAGAGTGCTTGGTACAAAAAGGAGAGTTTATACTTAGTGGGTTATTCCGAATGTATCAATCTGTGAGAAGTTCGGCTCCATTCCATTCCCAAAATATTTTTGTGATAGTTATTATTTAAGGTATCCTTCATTTTATTCTGTGAATAAGTGCCTCTAAAAGTTTCTTCAAGTTTTTGCAGTAATTTGTTTACATTTTTTGAAAAATTTTTTTATTTCTATAGAACTACAGAAGAATTAGTTAAGTCTAGGTAAAAAATTCACGTTCCTCATTCTTTTAAACTTCTGTTTCTATATTTTTCCAAATCCCATTTGCGATTTTTTGCTATTAAATTCTTACCATATTTATTATTTCTGCTTTCTAAAATCTATTCCCAGTTATTTCTAGTTGAGTATGAATTTAAATAGTAGTAAAAACCGACCACAAATATACATGAATTAATCAAAAACAAATAAATTAATATTCATGACGAGCGATTAAGATTAATAGAAAAAATAACCAACTTAAATGAACGACCGAATGTAGATGGCTCCCTTACATTCTAAAACATCAAAAAAGACAAAAGCATAAAGACAAACTCGGATAAGTGAGTGGCATATATTAGATATAACATTTAAATACCACAGAACTAAAAGAATCAGAAATAAAAATTGTCGTTGAATCCACTACTAAATGGTGCATATTTTACAAAACGTTATTTCAAGTAAATAATAGCATATGGATGTTAGACTAAGAGTATTTCGACTTATGGATTAGAAGTATGAGATTTGAATAAAATTAATAGAAATCCAGAAATGGATTTTTTAAGAAGAATCTGCCGAATAGCGAGACTTGAAAGAATAAGAAATATAGAAATAAAAAGGAAGATGAATATCGAGAGAGATATTATTGATGACATAGAGAAAAAGCAATTGACTTCGTTCGGACACACAAAAGGATTGAATGGAACGAGATGGTCAAGGAAAGTGTTAAGAGTCGATACCTTCAGAAAACCGAAAGAGAGGAAAATCAAGGAGAAATTAGCGAGATAACGTTAACGAAGCTATGGGTGCAAGAAATTTAGAGGAACACAAATTACGACAAAAGGAATTGGAAACTGGAGACGGAGAGGCGGTGACAGCCGTAGATCAAGTGTAAAATCTAGTGTGCTTTTTCTCTACACTGACGAGAAATATGATGATTTAATTTTCAAAGAGAAACAGATACACTGATGGAAAAAAGTGACGAGCACACCCTGTATAATATGAACGTGTCAAGATACGTGCGTAGATTTAGCGGAGCATTAAGGTTTCGTCTAGACGAGTTTGCGCAGCGAGTTTTGACTTTTTCTATAGCTGCATTTTTTTACTGAGTGCCTCCGACAGCTGCAATATTGTTTCCATGGAGACCGATGCTGGGAGGGAGAAACCGGTTATTGTTAGTGTGGTGGAAGCGGGTAGTTGTTGTCGTACTTTGTGCGTGATGGAAGGCCGTTCGCGTTATCTGAGTGAGTTTGAGCGAGGAATGGTTGTGGGGATGTACATGACAGAAGTATCCTTCCGTGATATCGCCCGCCGTCTCGAGCGGTCATTATCGGCAGTGCAGCGGGCATGGCGAGAATGGATGGAGCAAGGACGTACGCGCCTTCAGCCGCGAGCGGGACGGCCCCGTGCGAGCACAGCACGCGAGGATCACGCCCTTCTGCACAGCGCTTTAGCGTCGCGTACGTCTTCCTCAAAGCAACTTGGAGCCGTTTGGCCAGCAGGAATGGAAGGCGTACTTACTACGCGAACTGTACGGGGGCGTTTTCTAGAAAGTGGACTGAGAGCGCGCGGTGCGTTGCAGCGGATTCCACTGACTCGCGAGCACCGCCATACACGGCGCCAGTGGGTGGAGGCTAGACATCAGTGGGTTGTCGAGTGGAGCCATATTTTGTTGTCCGACGAATCAAAATTCGAATCGAGCACCGGTTACGCGCGAATTTTGGCTCGCCGCTACGTAGATGAGGTGCTACGGCCCATTCTGCTTCCCTACGTTCGACGGCCCCCACGTCTTCTGTACATGCACGACAACGCCCAACCACACACTGCACGTGTTGCCCAGACCTTTGTGGAAGAGAACCATATACGTATGCTTCCATGGCCGGCACGTTCTCCGGATCTCAATCCGATCGAACATGTCTGGGATATGATCGGTCGGAGACTTCAACGTTATCCGACTCCCCTGGGTAACATTGAGGAGCTGTGGAGGCGTGTTGAAGCAGCATGGCGAGACATCCCTCCCGCTACCATACAACGATTTATTGACTCCATGCCTCGTCGTGTAGCGATGGTACGCGCCGCTCGCGGAGGATACTCCCGCTATTAATGCAACCCTTCCCAGTAGGGCTGCGCCGCTCTCCAGGCGAGGGTAAGTTATGCTACGTTAGTACTACTTCCATACCAAATTTCATTGCGTTAGAACCACTTGTTCAGATTATACAGGGGTGCTCTTCACTTTTTTCTAACAGTGTAAATTAAATTTCATCAAAACTATTATTGACTTAATTCTTCGACTATTTTCAACGATTAAAGTTGAATATTGAAGTTTCGTGGTCATTTATTTACGCCCCTTATGGACAGCGTTAATTGTAAAAACTTTATTCGTCTTTCTTCACTTCTTCACTAAACACAAATTTATATAAATATGAGTTCTTAATATGTTAAAATATATAAACGCAGAAATATAAAATGAATGATTATAAATGTACATACACATATAAGAAGCCAGGTTCTATATATTATACTATATTATACACATGAGGACCAGCTCTCAACGGGCCATACCCGGCAATAAGTGGCAACAGCGATCCCCTCTACGCGCAGTAGCTTACATTACCATACATTGCAGAGTTATGAATTTAGTAAGACTTAAACCGCGCAAGGATATAGTCGTTTGCGTATTCGTTCTGTATACATAATTTGCCCATTTGTTTCAGATATAATAAGGTCGTTATGTCTCCAAGTTATTATTAATTGTATTCTTAGCTGCTACGGAAAAGTAATTTTAAGTAATAAAAAAACAATAACGTTTTCTAAAAGATAAAAGTAAAAAAATCAATAATTCTGCAAAATAAATTTTAATTCCTAGAAAGTCACTAAATATAGGATTCGAAAATACCGCCCTCTCTCCCCAAACAATAGCCGAGCCTATTGTAAAACTCCCGCCTCACTCCCTCGAGATTTCTAGGGGTTATTGTCTCGAAAATTCTAAACAGTTGAACTTGCAACTGTTGCAACCTTTACGTTTGCACAGCTAGATACGAATGACGGGCAATCTATTGCTCTCGATCATCGGACTTATGTATGCGCACGCGGAGTGGCATCGTACATACGTTGCCACATCGCATTACGTTCCATACGTATATTGTTGCGTATGGCCCGTAGCGGGTTGGACCTATCGGTATAGATATATCATGCGTTATTGTAAATAGAAGGAAACTATGAATAAATATTTATGATTTTTTTTTTATTTTGCAAGCAAAAAAAAAATTCATGTTTTAATACACATACACAAGACTTTCCGTATAATTACTCATTTATAATAACTGCATTTATACATAGTAATTGGTAATGTTAACAATAATCCAATATTGATGAAGTACATCACATTAAAGAAAATACTTTTTCACACACTTTGGACAACTTCAAGCTCAGTGCTATCTTCTCTCAATTGACTAGAAATTAACTTGGTCGGATTAAATACCCTGTAATATGCGACAAACGTGAAACAGTGTATCCTGCAGCCGTAGCCATACTATCTACAACATATTTCTTTTCGAATATCCTTGCTTTAAAGACTTCTAAAAATTGATTTTTGATGTAGCTATCCTCATAATAAATATCATTTTTTTGTAAAAACTATTTCAACCTTTGTACGGTTTGAATTTGATAGATTTTTCATCTGTCGTGAATTTTATGAAGCATTGTCCATGACAATGACACTACCTTCAGGATAATACTGATAAGATATTTTTCTGAAACTACTATTCAAATAATGGTGCTGTCAATCCTCGTGATAATCAATATTTCAAAGTACTGGCTATTAAAGTTAGGAACAGCTCACATCTTAGACGTTTCTATAAGCTCCCACCGCAGGGATGGTCCTATAAAAGTACATACCTGCTATTCAGTCAAATTAAAATAAGTTAAAACGAACTATACTAAATATTTATGTGTAATCAATATTCTGTTATTTTAAAAATTAATACACTTACTGTAGTTTCAGTTCCTCTTTGCAATTTATGCGATAATAAAAAAACATTATAATAATATGACATAATATAAAGAGAAACAAAGCAGGAAAGAACTAGCGTCTGAGTATTTCGAAATCGTCGTTTAAAGTCTAGACTAAGTCGTCGTTTATGTGTTATTAACACATTTTTAAATATTAATATGAATTGGAAAAAGCGCTTAGAAAGTATCTCTTTTGTAAAATTACGTCCAAAAGTTTAATATATACACAGTAGGTAATATTTTAAGAACTATTAAGATAATGATTTATAACTATTTTGAACGGTATGCTATTATTATTGCTTGATTCTCATACATTGGCATTTATGTTACTGTTCTTACATAATCCCCATCTGTTCCTTTTCCATTTTATAAAATCTAAGACTGATATTATTATTGTTGATTATATTAATTTTAATTTGGAGGGTAGGAAAGAATATACAAACTGTCCCGTAAAAAACGCCAACATTCATAATTCCGTTATTTATTGTCCGGTTTTATTTAAACAAAAAGTAAATTTAATAGCATCAAAAACACTATAAGATAGCAGTGTTTTATTTGTTTTCAATTGTTTTCATTAATGTCAAACGACAGTCAAGTTTTTTATTTTAAATGGCAACATATATATTTTTGGCTATATTCGGATTGTATTTTTTTTTCTGAATTCAACGATGTATAACATGTTTATTTTTGATAAACGTTTATTGCAAAAAAAAACTTTATAAATTTCATCTTTGTCTTCCATTATTTATAAATATTCGAATGTGTCATGAAACATTTGAAATGTAAGTATTATAAATATTATTATAAGAAACAAAACACTTTACAATAAATGTTGAAATTTCCCGCCACCTTGTTTAACACATATCGCACATCTCCTAATAATAAAAAATAAAAAAAAAACTTTATAAATTTCATCTTTCATTATAGTAGACTTGGCCCAGTCCACTAGCATTATGTCAATGTGCCTTAAGTGTCAGTTTGACTTTATTAAGTTTTCTGTATTATCATGTTTGAACGTTTTGCCGCAACAAAAAGCGTATTTTCGTTAAAAATGAATAACAATGAATTAACGGACATGTCACAAGTGTTCTTTGAATGTAATAAAAATCGCCTTCAAGCAGTTCGTCGGTATAGTGTTCGTTTTCCGGACAGAGAAGTTCCAGGTTCGAAAATATTTCAGAGAATTGAAAAGAATTTAAGAAATTATGGATCAGTTACTAAACCAAAAACACAAAAACGGAAATTCTCCGAAGATAAGGAATTAGATGTTCTTCTTGCAGTACAGCAAAATTCACGAATTTGGATTCGCGAAATTGCACATAATATTGGGGTATCAAAAACTACAGTTCATGGTATTTTAAGAAAACACAAACTTAAACCGTACATAGCTCGAAAAGTTCATGCATTAGAACAAAATGATCCTGGCCGAAGAATCCAGTTTTGTCGTTTTTATTTAAATGCATTAGAACAAGACCCGAATTTTTACAGAAGGATAATTTCGTCTGATGAATGCACTTTTAGCAACAACGGTATTTTTAATAGAAACATACATCGACAGTGGAGTGCAGACAATCCGAGATTTGTAATTGAAAATAATTTTCAAAGACGTTTCAACGTAAATGTTTGTTGTGGCATTTTAGGTGATCAATTAATTGGGCCATTTTTCATAGATGGTTGCTTAAATCAAGAAAAATACTACACTTTATTACACGAAAATCTCCAAAACTTTTTAGATGAATTACCTTTGGCAAATTTAAAAAGAATATTTTTTCAACAAGATGGGGCTCCCGCGCACAACGCCAGAGTAAATACTGATTTGTTGAACACCCAATTTGGAAATAGGTGGATAGGAACATCCGGTCCTATCGAGTGGCCTGCGCGTTCACCGGATCTTACGCCCCTCGATTTTTGGTTGTGGGCTTATCTACAAGATCGAGTTTATTTAACAACTCCAGAAAATGTTGACATTTTAAGACAAAGAATTATTAACACGTGTCAAGAAGTACCTGCCGCTTGTCTTTTAAATGCGACCTATATGTGTTGAACAAGGTGGCGGGCAATTTCAACATTTATTGTAAAGTGTTTTGTTTCTTATAATAATATTTATAATACTTACATTTCCAATGTTTCATGACACATTCGAATATTTATAAATAATGGACGATAAAGATGAAATTTATGAAATTTTTTTTCAATAAACGTTAATCAAAAATAAACATGTTATACATCGTTGAATTCAGAAAAAAAAATCCAATCCGAATATAGCCAAAAATATATATGTTGCCATTTAAAATAAAAAACTTGACTGTCGTTTGACATTAATGAAAACAATTGAAAACAAATAAAACACTGCTATCTTATAGTGTTTTTGATGCTATTAAATTTACTTTTTGTTTAAATAAAACCGGACAATAAATAACGGAATTATGAATGTTGGCGTTTTTTACAGGACAGCCTGTATAGGTAATTATAATTTCTATCATAAAAAAACAAATAAAGAGATATCGGATTATATTTTTGTAAATAAGACAACACTATGTCTATTTATTTATTTCGTATGAGAAGCGAAATCAAAATTTCGATATTATTGTATAAATCACTTTTATGACAAAAAAGGGTCATAAAACTAATATCAAAATTTTTCAACGAGTCCAGAGCTGCAGGAGTTGCCTTGCTCAGCTCGTAGATACCACCAGGGAAACTTCTTTTGACGCAGTCGTTTACTATGTTTGTTCTACATTTCCGCAGTCGTAGAGGCTAGTATCTGCTAGTTTCTATTTATACAGCATTGAGTTGTACCTTCCGTTGCCTGTGCGGAATCTATCGGTAAACGTTCTGAAGGATTAGGAATTAAATTTCTATTCCTCAATTCAGGATGTTCGAGGAGGACTATTCAACGCGCTGCCTGAATATCAGAGACCGGTCTAACGTTACGCGCAGATAGTTCGGGTGGGGGTTGTGGTTGATCCGACTACCACTAAATTCAACATTCAGTCCTCTGCTGGCTTCTTTGTTACAGAAATAAAAAGCACATGATTTGGATTTTGAAGGGTTTGGTTGTAAGTTCGCAATAAAATTACTATACGAATCGCCCTCGTATTATAATCATAAATATCATTCCCCAATTTTAAATTCGTTTTTGTGTTTTTCCATTGAATTCTTGTTATTGTTGAATCAACTCTTCTCTAATATCACACTTTCTTAGTGACATACAACGTGTTTCAAAAAGAATTACATCTAGTTGCCCATGAATTTCTCCTATAAATTATGATGTTCTGTATTCTTGAAATGCGGATGTAGATTAAATGGTATGAAGTTTATCACCTGTCACTGTCAAAATTTGTCATCGATAAATATGGTAATGAAATTAATAACAAGTATAATTAGATTATTAATTTATTTAATAAGAAAACTTTAAAGATGGGCTATTAATTAAACAACCAAGGTAAGTAACTGATTAGTAGAAATTTGAATTATTATAATTTATAGCAAATGTTCAAAATGGTAACCATTCTGAATGAAACAAATGCTTTCTACATATACGACGCTAATTATTCGAATCTCTTTTTACTGAAAAAAATTCGCCCTTATGAAGAATTCGAACCTACGTCCTTTGGTTTGCCGGACCACGCTCTTAACCATTAAGCTATTAAAGGACTGAAGTTCGAATCGTCGGGAATGTCTTGAATTGTATTAAGAAACAGATATTATACTGTACCCGTAGTTTGTAAATTTATGCAAATCAATTGCATTTTAGCGAAGTGATGTGAATAAAATAAATGAAAACGACACTAATTATTCCAATTTTTTTTACTCAAAAAAAAATTCGCCTTTATCCAGGATTCGAACCTACGTCCTTTGGTTTGCCAGACCAAGTGTGGACCGGCAAACCAAAGGATGTAGGTTCGAATCCTGCATAAGGGTAACCATTCTGTTGAATGCATAGTGCAATACGACGTTTTATGTTGTCAAAAATATTCTGCAATACATTTGGTGTTATTTTAGTACATTTAATTGTAATTGTATTCATCAAATCATTGAAGTTATTCAATCTTGTCTTATATACATTTCTTAGCAAACCAAAAATAGAAAAATCTAACGGAGTAAGATCTGGTGACCACGCTGGCCAAACACCTCTGTTTATAACTCGATGAGGGAAGTGAATTTCTAAAAGCGCTAAATTTTCACGAGTTGTATGTACAGTAGCTCCGTCTTACTGGAAGTAACCCCCATTGGATTCGTCTCGTTGCACTTGAGTTAAAAATGGTGTTATTAACTGTTCTCGGTATCGTTGACTATTAATGTTATTATGAAAAAATGTTGGTGCTATTTTTCTACGACGAGATACAGCTAACCATACTTCAACATTAACAGGATGTAAAGGAGCCTAGTTCAAGAATTTCGTCATTATTTAAAATTTCTTTAAAGACGTAATAATTGGGTCTATAGCGTGATCTCTAGATAAGATTTGTTGAACAATCGATACTTTGTATGGATACATATTGCTATGAATAGTGGGTTGATAATTTAGCACGCCACCATCCACAACTAGTTTTCCTAACTAGGTTTTCTCAGCCGGTGAATTTTCAAATCTGAGACCTCTAACTTCTCGGGTTCCACTTAGGAAAGACGTGTCTAAAATATGAGTTGAGCGCCAGTACACTTGTACACAAAAATTTATTTATCTATTTTATATAAGTTAAGTTTGAACTAATCTCTCTTTAAGTTTCCTTTAAATATATTCTTTTATATATAGGTATAAATTAATTAGCAATATTGGAATGAGTAAATAAAACAAACACAGGTTAAAAATAGAAGTAAAAATATTATATATTAATACAAAAATAAAAAAAATAAAAAATATATCTTTACAAAGTATAAAGATGCTGTATCATATAACAAAGATACTGGAGGTAAAAACATTCATTGACAATTGACCGCTAAATGAATGGAAAACGTCCTCCTTAATGACTCCGAACAAAACTTATCTAAAATAATCAAGTTTAACATTAAATTCTCCCCAGAAAACTACACTGTATATTAAGATTCTGAACTGCGAACAAAAACTACGCATGTGCTTCGCCATGCACAAAAACCTGACTCCACTCGGACAAACTTTTCATTTATAATTTTAACAAAGAATTTTTAATACTAAACTGTATTATCTGTATGCTTAAAATTTAAATCTCTTTTCTACTTGTTTTAATACAATAGAACTATAATTCTGATAATTATGACGTCATAAAAATTTTATTCTACTTACAAGATTAATATGGAGACTCTCACGAAAAGGCGCTTAATCAAATTAAACATCAATAAAACGAGAATTTAACTCTATAAATATCGAGAATTTATATCTCTAAACATCAACTATAAAACACTTTCAATCAAACAAAACCCGAACTAATTAAATATATATAAAATATATCTCACGAAACAAGCAGCCTTCTCGTTCAATAGGTAGAATTCGTCTCCCCGATTCAACTTCGACCTCTACATACAATCCTCGGATAACAAGTTTTTCTTCTTTTTTTTTCTTGTTAACCTTCGAAACATGACAAATATTCAACGCCAACTTTATAAACATTTTCAATATACAGTCATGTCACATATAAATGTATATTTTTAAACATTCAAATATATCGCTTGGACGAACTTGGACGAAAAATGGAACATGTTCAAGGGCATAATTGTAGAGTCTGCCCGAGAAATATGTGGAGTATGTAAAACAAATAACAAGAGAAAACAGACAGCTTGGTGGACGAAAGAAATAAAAGAAGAAATTAAAAAGAAAAAGAAATTGTGGAAAAAGTACCTATCGAATAAAAAAGAAGAACAATATATAATATACCAAAACCAAAGAAAGCGAGTAAAGCAACTAGTGTTAAATGCAAAAGCAAACAAATGGAAGGAATTTGGCGATAGAATGGAAAGAGATAGTATAGGGAACCAAAAGTTATTCTATAAAGTACTAAAATCGTGTAGAAAAGAAAAAGCAATAGAAGATAAACGCATATATACTAAAAAAGGAGAAGTTATTACGAATGATAGTGACATAATGAACCGATGGAAAGAAATATTTTGAGGATCTGCTCTGTAGCAAGAGACAAGGGAAGAGAGAGAACGCAACAGAAGACAATATAGAATTTACGATGGAAGAGCTGAATGATGTAATTAAAAAGTTAAAGTTCGGGAAGGCACCTGGAAATGATAAAATAGTGGCAGAAATGATAAAAAATATAGGCGAAGCAGGCACAGAAATGTTATTAGAGATTTTCAACAAGGCGTGGCAGTATGAAGACATACCGGAAGATTGAGAAGTGGCACTAATAATACCAATATACAAAAAAGGGAATCATAAGGACTGTAATAACTATAGAGGCATTACTTTACTGAGCACAGTTGTAAAGATATATGAGCAGTTAATTAACAACAGATTAAGACCAATAATTGAACCGTCACTCTCAGAATCACAAAGCGGATTTCGGTCAGGAAGGAACACACAAGATCATGTATTTACGGTAAAGCAAATAATTGAAAAAATAATACAACAAGGAAAAAAGGCATATTTAGCATTCATCGACTTGGAAAAAGCGTTTGATAAAGTGCCCAGACAGGAAATATGGAACAGTCTAGAGGAAAGAGGAATTAACAAAAAAATAATTAGATGTATTCAAAGGTTATATAAAAATAATGTAAATTATGTAATTAGAAGTAACATGAGATCCGAAGGATTCGTAACACAGGAAGGGTTAAGACAGGGTGGAGGATTAAGTCCTGTGCTGTTCACCGTATTTATGGACGGTGTTATAAAACAATGCTCTAAGCAGATGAGGAAAATCAAAATAGGATACAGAAATCTAGAATGGATACAAATAGCGGAGGCAGCATTCGCGGACGATATAGTACTGATGGCTGAGAAAGAAAAGGATTTGCAAGATAATGTAGATATATGGAATAAAACATTGAAGAAAAAGGGTATGAATATAAATAAAAACAAAACGAAAGTAATGACTATAGGAGACGATCAACCAAAAATTCAAATTGATGGAGTAGACATACAACAAGTAAACCAGTTTCACTATTTGGGTGTCGCAATAGAAAACACAGGGAAAAACGGAGCAGAAATTAACGAGAGAATTGAAAAAACAACAAAACTGTCTTACGCTATGAATAGGAATTTTATAAATAAAAAGGAAATAACACGAAATACCAAACTAAAAGTCTATAAAACAGTCTACAGAGCAGTTCTGACATATGAATGTGAGTCATGGCTCCTAAATAATAAGCAAAAGAGTAAAATTCAAGCGGCGGAAATGAGATATCTGAGAAGAGTGAGGGGCGTGACAAGAAGGGACAAAATGAGGAATGCACAAATAAAAGAGGAACTTGGGGTACTATAAATAATGGATTTCATTGAGCAGAGACAATTAAGCTAGTGGGGACATCTTCAACGGATGGAGAACACTAGACCGGTAAAGTTGGTATATGAAGCAAAGATTCAATATAAGAGGAAAATAGGAAGACCGCGACAAGGTTGGGAGAACTTAATTACACAATTTATTCAGAACAGAGGAAAAACATGGAGAGAAGCGAAAACACTGGCCACTGATAGAAAGTCATGGAAGAAATTTGTCTATAATCTATAATTTTTTGGTATTGTAGTTGGTGTTATAGAATACTCTGTAATTTAAAGTTTAAAATTGGAATATTTATAAATTAGTTCTAAGAATGTAAACACACGACACCCTAAGGGTATAAGAGTTTTCTGATAATATATATATATATATATATATATAGAAATATCGCGTAATTTTCAGTATTTTTCTGATGAAAAATCCACAGCAATATGTAAACGACGCTTCAAAATTCTATGAACAGTACTAGAAGATACGTTCGTTTGAACTGTAAAACGACGAACTGATGTATGTGGGTTTTCTCCAACAAGGCTTGTTACGTGTTCAACAATATTTTGCTGTGTACCAGAACTTTTGCCTTTTAATATAGATCATGTAGCCCGAAACTTCACCACGACTAGGCGAATGTGATGATGCAAAGGTTTTATCCACAACTCTATTAGGGAACTGCAAGTGAAACTGTCGGTTTACATTTCGCGTAGGAGTATTGCCATTCTCCGTTAAAAAGTTGTGCACTTCGGAAATATGATTCAAGAATAAAAATATTTCCTTGCAATGTGTACATTATTTAGTAGCATTGTTTATTAAGTAAAAAAATTAAAAATATTTGTAAGAAAAAATTATATTGCTAGTCACAAAATGAAAAATGTGAAAATGAAATTAGATAATTAGTTAGTTATAAATAAAAGGCAAGTGATTTATAACAATTTGCAAGTACTGGTTACTCAGTGCCTACTGAGATGAAGTTCTTTTCGAAACACGTTGTAGATGCTTATGATAGGGTTAAGATGATTTAAAAAAAATTTATTGATATTTTTAAATTTATTGCGTAATTTTTCTTGATAAAACTCCTTATTTTTAAGATATAGATAGGTATCGAACTTTCCTTCACTTCGAAATCTATTATATATACCTTTGGTTGGTTGTTTTTTATATAACCTTTGTGAGTTTACGTTTTTGGGATTGAATTACACTATAGAATCATTTGAACCACACTGTAAACGCATTGTATTGAATATTACCAATACTAATTGCATACAGAAGATGTAATCAGTACGTGTGCATGTGTATGTATGCGTATAGCAGTGTTGCAATCTCACCTCAGTTGGGGCAATGACGATCGTGATGACATGACATTATGCACTACTGCACTAGCATCACCGAGGCTGATAATACGTCACACCCCTTGATTAATGACCATTAGAGTATTATATGACATGTATCTATTTACAACCCTTCATTTATAACGTATACAATGATTAAACAAAACTGGTTAAATTACGAAATATTATCAAAATTCTGCTGTGGCGAAAACAAATGGAAATTTGCATATTACCGGGCTTCATGTATTTTCGTGTCTGGCCATCGTTGTTAGTTAAATGTTCGAAATTAATTCGTTGACACGTTGGTACTAATACATATACATTTTAATTGAATAAGCTATAATCGGTCAATACTAAAATTTGAATATCGAATCCCTGTTGCGGAAATACAAATTGTAAATTAAAAACCATATCCATTTTTACGATAATATTTGTGTCACATTTTCTCTTATTAAAATTACTTCTTTATTTCGATTTCAGGTTAATATTAAGTTTAATAAAATACAATACCTTTTCGTTACATCAGCACTCTTCAATGCCTCATATAACATCCCTATTCATGTGTGTAATGTATACAATGTAGACGTTTTTCTGGTGAATACAATTCGAAAATGTAACATTATAAACTCGATTTCTGTTCTAGTATTTTATAAGTGCTTCAAACTGTATTCATACGTATATATTGTTAAAAGAACGCTAGTTGGGTTGTCTATTGTGCCACGTAGGAGCTCCAAATTTAACAATTTGGCGCTTTCCCAAAATGAAAATGATTTAAAATAATAAAATAATGTGATGAGGAGCATCAAAGGTCCACACGTTGATTCGCTAAGAATATTATGAATTCATTCAGGATAATCTGAGCTCTAAAAATAATACTACAATGCAGTGCCAAAATATTGTAATAATTAAATCAGGATCTTCTGTCCGTTACTCCAAAATTGAATTTCTTAATATATGAAATAAGAAAATAATATGTATATTTTAAAAGTATATTAAAGTTCTTCTATATTTGTTTAATTCTTTCAATTTTATAAGAAAATAAATATGTATGAACTGCCTTACACTATAAATATACTATTTTAACAAATCTTTTTTATACGCGTAACTATAAAAACCTCTCGACTTCATTAATCTCCTATTAACCAAAACTAACATCTGTCACCTTTTACGTGCCACAATTGTATTACATCAATTAAATAATTCAATCTTCTTTAACTTACTTCAATCCTTTTGTTTTTAATAACTGTATCTTCCTATTATATTACATCTTTTTTATTATAACATTTCTTATCTTGAACTTCGTTCAATAACTGACATTTGCTTTCAATAACTGATATCTGCTTTCAAAACTGACATCTGCTTTCAAATCTGACTTCTGCTTTCAAACCTGACATCTACTTTCAATAACTGACATCTGAATAATTAACACTGATACTGTATAATGCATTTCTAAATAGCTTGAACCAAGGTCTATCGTGGCTTAAGTGGTAAAGCAACGGCCTGGCAAACCGTAGACTTGGGTTTAAGTCCCAACATAGACAATATTTTTCAATTAAAAATTTCGTATGATTTGCTTTGTAATTTGTAGACAGCAATGTTTACATCCTCATTTACTTTGCAACTACATACATTTGATATTTGTAAATATTTCATATAAAAGCCGAAAAACTCCAAGAATTTATCAATTGATATATACATATATCCATGCCATATATATATGTATATATATATATATAAATATATATATATATAAATATATATATATAAATATATATATATAAATATATATGTATATATACGAGATAAAGGCAATGTATTTTTGGAGTACCGGCCGGGTAATTAAAACAATATTTAATTTGACGTTTTGGTGCTATACATGTACCCTTTTCAAAAGATTAAATATTTTTGGTGTTAATATTTAGATATACAAAACAGATATGTCGCAAAATATTAACACCAACTACATTTAATCTTTTGAAAAAAGTACTATGTATAACACCGAAACACCAAATTAAATATTGTTTTAATTACCCGGCTGCTACTCCCAAAAAACATTACTTTTATCTCGTATTATAATTACGGCCAAGAAAATAAGAAATTCCTTTCTAATGTATATATATATATATATATATATAAATATATATAATATATATTATATATATATATATATATAATTTATCAATTGTTATATAAATACATACATATATCGTCGAATGTTTTCGCGGTCGTTTGTTGAAGTGTTGTTCTTAGGGATATTTTGCCGCGTTTGGATGACTTCGTCCTGCGAAGGACAACTTTCTTCCTGACGTTTCGGTAACATCACTTTCACCTTTTTCTTGAGGATTTTCACGTTGCGATGGTAACTGCAAGAGGCGTCAATTGCCTGTGCCCGCTCATATTATACGGTCTCGCAGTAGTGGAGACGCGTGCCTGGCTCCTTGTGATTTGTCCGTCGGTTGTTCTGTTGTTTTCGGCTATTGGTCGGTCGGTTTATATTCGGTCCGTGTTGGTGTAACTGATCTATCGTGAGTTATTGTAATTTCGTCGCTTATGTGTAATCTGTCTATTAGTTAAGGTTGGTTTTCATGTGTCAGGCAAATGATGTCCGTCGTCACGTTCATTCATACAATTTTGTCGTTTCTCTATTTGTATAGCCTCTCTTATTATTCTGTACGTTAAATTCGTACTGCGGGCTATTGTCCTTGTGCTGTCGAAGTCGATGGTGTGTGATGTATGTAGTACATGTTGAGTTAGGGATGCCGTTTTTATTCAGTGCTGAGTAACCCTGGCACAAACTTCGCAGCAATACGCCGCAAGTTGAGTTCGCCGGACAGAAAACGCTGACAAACGCCGTATGACAAATCGACAATGTTATAAATGTCATGAATTGTTCTCCTTCGAACAATTCATGACATTGCAGGATGGCATCACGCACTTTTGTCACATTTTGTGGCATATTTTCCGTCGATGGACGATCGAATTGCTCATGCGTTTTACCAAATTTGAAGCAAAATTTGATGCACATTCTTTGTTCTTTCACATCAGACATTGCAGTGTTGCAGAATAGCTCAAATACAACTCGGCAAACATAAACATAAAAACTGTTTATCATCATCTAGCCAAAGAGTGCCGTTTGACAGACTGACTTAGTGTAAACGTAGTTGACACCAGGTAGCGCTATAAAGCAGTACTGCCATCCCTTTGCGCACACAATCAACAATATATTTCTGGATACTTTTGCTTACTACAGCAATGAATAATGTTGTTTCACATTACACATTCTTGTTAATTAGAAAGAATACAGAAATATCATAACATTTTAATTAAAGATTATACATTTATTCACACAGTATCTTCAAAGGAATCACCTACAAAAGACACTTTTAAATATCACTGAATAAACATGGAACTTCATTGAAAATGAAATCATCTATAAAGAAAGGATATCAATTTCATGTAGCATTTATAAGATTTTATTCCAAGTATGCAAATTGAATTCACATTTTCCTTAAAGTACTATATGAGATAGATGCATTATGTATCTTCGTGTGGAACAATGGAAAATACAATTTGCTAAATGACTCGTTAATGTTTTATTATGAATTGATGATACGCCATTGTACATTTGGATAGTCACGTCGAAAAAGGCCGTTTCAGTTGGTGTACTTCGCTAATTCATTTCTCCAAGTCTCTCTCCTACCCACTCGTGTACCCAAATCCAATTAGAGAGAAGTCACAATACATTGTCAGATTCGTTCATCAATAAAATGACTTGCATCTTAGTGAACATATTTTGTGCATTTGCAGGGAATTTCGTATTCGGAAAGCGTGAATTGTATTTTTGTCCCCGTGTTACGTGTTTTTCTTGTGTTTTTTTTTATCCAGTCAACCTCCGGTCTTGAAAGATAACGATTATCGAAGCTTTTTTGCGGCAGAATTAATTCTACTTTTTGTATGTACAGTTTCAAGGAAATCGGACGACGTCTATCAATGCTATACAGGCAGGAGAAAAAAGAACATAGAAGCAAAACGTCTTGTCACTGTATTTATGTCGTGTAATATAAGTATACGTGGTTAGTTAAAATAAAATTTTTGACGATTTCTGTAATAAGCTTTTCACATTGAAAATGATATACCTAATGCACTGAACAAACAAAAAAAGAAAATTACTAAGTAGAATATTATATTGGTCCAAATAAAAACCTGTACAAATTCATATTTAGGACCATGTTGGTCGCTACACTATAGATTTGATGAACTTTGTTCAAACTGGTATATCCGATTCATGGATAAAGCACATAGTTTCATTGTTATATTAATCATCGAACCAATATGATTCACAAAAGCAAGCTTCACTATTTTCGCCCGCTCCATTGGAAAACTAACGCTCCATTGGAAAACTAACAAGATCAAGTTTTGCCATATTCACTGCTTTCACTGGAAAAACATCAAGACAATAACTATGAATGACTACTAAAGCCTTTTTAGAAGAAGAAATGATTCGATATTTGTTGCAACTCGGGTATACTTTATTGTTATTACATCATAATAATCAGAGTGAGCACGTTAGTACGTACCTTAATATATTAGCATAACGAAGTTTCTGTCTTCCTGTACATCAGCAGCCATTAAATTTTTTTGATGTTTTTCATTACCAACCGACTTTTTGCAGGGATATGGTTTTTAGGATCTCCAAAGTCGAAGAATCCTGGCTATTTTAAATAAACGGCTCAAGATTTGAGAAAGCAATCTACATTATGTACTGCAGATGACACTTTTTTAAAATCTTTATTAGAAACTGAGCTATTAACATTTTCGGGAACTACCTCTAGAAAAGTTTTCAAATTGTGCCCGGTCTAGTGGTTATCACGTTTGACTGTGAACTACATGATTCGAGTTCAAGCCCATTGAGTCACAAATTTTTAGTTTTCATGCTTTATATGTCAAATGAGATTTCAAATTTGCAAGGTCTGGAATGCACGACTTTTATCAGCTTTATATCTTCTTGTCCACTACTTTGATTTGCATAAAGACCCAAGCACATGAAGTATATTTACCGTTTTTCTCTGCCATCGGGGCATTTTGCAATAAACTGGAAAACCGTCCTAAATCGTTCTGCAACAGCTTTCAGTCTCGTATCGACAAAACAGTGTGAATTTGAATATAAATCAAATGGAGAACACCAAATTTAGCCGCGGTTCAGTATTGTTAATTTGTACTATTGGAATTCTATTGCGCAAATAATTTGCAATCCGCGAGAGAAAAATTCCTTCTATGCCAAAAAAGTTCCTATTTCTTAAGTAAAAGAGAATAATTGACATCATCAAAAGTTTTAGCAAAGTCTGAATAAATTGAGTCCATTTAGACATCATTCCTAGAGTTGCTATGGTAAGATAGGTCTCAAAGAGTTCTTCGGAAATCATATATTTCTTAGATATCTTAGATATATCGCATAATAAAGATACTAACCAATTTAAATCAATTCCCATTAATCTGGATAAGATCCAGTATTCAGGGACAACTGAGATATTATAAGAGGACCCATTTCGAGAGAATACATATTTAAATATGATGCCATAAAATTATGTAATAAACATTAAAAGTATGTTATCCTAATATAAAATTTATTAGAATTAGGTTGGGAGAATGTGGATGGTGTAACATGTGTAAAGTGAATAACATAAAGATTTTGTATAATACAAAGGTATTTTAATAATATAAAATATTATTAAAAATCTGGTGTGAAGAACACAAATACAGGTTCACTATTAATATTTTTTGTGAACGTGTCCGAACATATACCTCCCCAGAGACGTAGATACGTTTTTCGCATTTCTACAGGCTCGTCGGTACGCCCCTGCTGGAGGATATTCTCAGACACATTCACAAAAACTTTCTTTTTTATGAATGTGTCTGAGAATATCCTTTCTCCAGCAGGGGCGTACCGACGAGCCTGTAGAAAGGCGAAATACGTATCTACGTCTCTGGGGAGGGATATGTTCGGACACGTTCACAAAAAATATTAATAGTGAACCTGTATTTGTGTTCTTCACACCAGATTTTGAATAATATTTTATATTATTAAAAATACCTTTGTATTATACAAAACTGGTGGGGTTTACCTACTCATGTATGTTTCAATTATTCTGATAAAGATTTTGTCTGAGTTCTGTAACAGCTAGATTTTATTTTTAAATATCTATTTCAATATATTTAATTAACAAAAATAAATATATTAGAAGTAGCTTATAATCACGTACTTTTGTATATAATTTAGTAGATTCTTTATTTTGCTGGTCTACTGTATCTGAACATATGCATCTATACTAAATACTTATATACATACGTAGATAGATATATTTGCAGTAATATCATGTGTTACCACCACTAATTACCCTTAATTACTAATTTCTGCAAACTCAACCAGAAATAAAAAGACGGCTAACAGACTAACATCAACAACAATAAATCAAATCGAGCACCTCTCTTGCACCTAACAACTCATTTCTGTGGTTACTGGTTATTTTTTGATGATTTAAAAAAATATATATATAAAATTTTCCTTACATTATCTTTAACAGGTGTTCATGACTTGTTGGAAACAAATAAAGTATTCATCCTCATTGCTTTGCTCTACTTTTTTTATCATCGTTATAATCTGTACATTCATGTTATTTGGAAAGAAAAACATGAATTTAAATAAGCATTGTCGTTATGTTATTTTTAGTACGATTGGACTAATTTGTAAACATTCGATTAATAATGTACTAGTGAGCAATCTCAAGTGTCCGCTTTTAGCAATAGAATACTTTTAATAGATCGACATCAGTACAACATTGACTAAATTGTTTACCCTTTTTGACATTGCTAACTCATGGTGATAATATTAACAATAACGATATATTAACTGACCAACAGTGAGACCAAATAACAAGTGTTCATTTGAAAAGTCAATCTAGGTTACTTTGAAATTTTAATAGTTTAAAATATATTAGTTACGTGTTTGTTGTTCCGTAAACGTAAATCGAAATGACATTTGATAATGTCAATTACAAATATCAGTGCATAAAATAATCGTGCGTCGATTCTGGTTTAAATAAATTGCTTCTCAGTTTTAAAATGGCTTTCACTTTAGAACATAAATTTTTTTAGTCCAGGCTTATTTTCGAAGTGGTAATAAAATTGATGGTTTATGGGTTTATTCAGTTCAAGATTGCATGGTAGAATTTCAAGTTGAGTTTCCACATTTTGTAATAGATTATATACAATTTAAGAATACTTTGGATAGAACTTTAAAACTTTTTTCTGAAACTGGTAGTCTCTTAAGAAAATCAGGCAGCGGAGCAGTTAAGAAACGTACACCTCAAGTTGTCAATCGTGTTGGAGAAATAATGGAAAATGAACCACAAACATCTGTTCGACATTTGAGTCAACACCTTTCTGTTGGTACAACTCACAAGTTATTAAAAAAAGATATGCAACTTTATCCATATCGTGTCACAGCAGTACAAGAATTGTTAGAAATTGATTACCCACGTAGACTACAGTTTTGTAATTGGTTTGTAAATATGAACAATAATGGAGAACTTTCGCAAAGAGTCATATTTACTGATGAAGCATGGTTTTATAAAACGGGATACCTAAATTCACAAAATACAAGAATTTGGAGTAGTGAAAAACCACATGTATTTAATGAAGAATCTCTACATCCAGAGAAAATTGGTGTTTGGGTAGCGATAAGCCAAAGGCGAATCATTGGACCAATACTTTTTCAGGGAACGTTAACTGCTCAAAGGTACCGTACGGAAATTTTACAACCATTTGTCAATCAGTTGCATGATGATGAACTTCAAAATGCATATTTCCAACAAGACGGAGCACCTTGTCACTGTACTGCAGAATCTTTGGATTATTTAAGAGAATTTTTTGATGAGCGTATAATTAGTCGAAATACTGAAATTTCCTGGCCTGCACGTTCATGCGATTTAACACCTTGCGACTTCTTTTTGTGGCCTTATCTAAAAAATAACATATTCCGAACACCTATATTGAATTTGAATGATATGCTACAGAGAATCGAACAGAAATGCATGGAAATTAATAACAATCCAGTAATGTTGCAGAATATCATCAGAAATTTTGAACGGAGGATTGTAAAGTGCATTGATCTTGAAGGACAACATTTTCAACATTTGTTATAGTTTTCAATAAATACCTATTATTTGTTATTTATTTGTATGTATGAAACTGTCAAAATATACGACTTCGTAGGTTAAGTAGTAAATTTTAATTTACGACATACTTTAAAATGTTCTCAGTAAATCACATGCTACTAGATTGACTTTTCAAATGAACACTAGTTATATATAGGCCGGCACAACAAACGTGCAACATCGTGTTACATCGTGCATGAACAACAAATTAATATTTTTTTATTTATTTACAATCTATACAAAGATAATACAATAAGTAAATTTTGTGTTTGAAGGATTTGACATGTATAAAACAAGTTTCTGTATAGTATAATTATATAACGAAACAGATATGCAAAATACATATCCGTCACTGTAAACATGGACAAACACCTCGTATTTTTAGCATTTACTTCTGTTCAATACATATGTTTCAGCCATCTAGGCCTCATCGGTTGAACTAGTGAAGCAATGTGTATACAAATTAATACAGATCTGTTAAACAACGGATCTGTATCTGTATCTACATTTACGCTAAAATCGTCTCCAAGCTATAACCAGTTTCGTTCTATCAGGCGACACTAATTTAATCAGTGACATCTGACGGAAGAAAGCGACTAGGCCAGAAAAGGCGATCTTCCGCTCGAATAGCAATGCTATTACGTAAAGCGGAAAAATACGTATATTGGTGCTGTCCATTAACACGCGCCAGATGGCGGTAAATATACAAAAAAAGGGATATTTATCAATACGTTTTTGCCGTATTACGCAGTTGTTATATAATGAAACAGATATGCAAAATACATATCCGTCACTGTAAACATGGACAAACACCTCGTATTTTTAGCATTTACTTCTGTTCAATACATATGTTTCAGCCATCTACACGTAATAGCATTGCTATTCGAGCGGAAGATCGCCTTTTCTGGCCTAGTCGCTTTCTTCCGTCAGATGTCACTGATTAAATTAGTGTCGCCTGATAGAACGAAACTGGTTATAGCTTGGAGACGATTTTAGCGTAAATGTAGATACAGATACAGATCCGTTGTTTAACAGATCTGTATTAATTTGTATACACATTGCTTCACTAGTTCAACCGATGAGGCCTAGATGGCTGAAACATATGTATTGAACAGAAGTAAATGCTAAAAATACCAGGTGTTTGTCCATGTTTACAGTGACGGATATGTATTTTGCATATCTGTTTCATTATATAACAACTGCGTAATACGGCAAAAACGTATTGATAAATATCCCTTTTTTTGTATATTTACCGCCATCTGGCGCGTGTTAATGGACAGCACCAATATACGTATTTTTCCGCTTTACGTAATAGCATTGCTATTCGAGCGGAAGATCGCCTTTTCTGGCCTAGTCGCTTTCTTCCGTCAGATGTCACTGATTAAATTAGTGTCGCCTGATAGAACGAAACTGGTTATAGCTTGGAGACGATTTTAGCGTAAATATAGATACAGATACAGATCCGTTGTTTAACAGATCTGTATTAATTTGTATACACATTGCTTCACTAGTTCAACCGATGAAGCCTAGATGGCTGAAACATATGTATTGAACAGAAGTAAATGCTAAAAATACGAGGTGTTTGTCCATGTTTACAGTGACGGATATGTATTTTGCATATCTGTTTCATTATATAACAACTGCGTAATACGGCAAAAACGTATTGATAAATATCCCTTTTTTTGTATATAGTATAATTATAAAATAAAATTATTTATGGTGCTTAAAATTCAAATCTCGTAAGCAGGTCAGTAGGATTGAACCGCATGAGTCTACGCCTTTTGATGGGTCGAGTCATTAGAGTATTTGTTAGAGAACTAGGATGATTACTTAGTCTTTCAACATATTTTTCGGAAAAAGCTTAGATTTCGTCCTTCGCAATTTCTATTTTCAAGGCATGGGCTATGATGCTATTTAGGACATACCAAGGAGCCTGGGTATTATACGAGGCACTCTGGACTGAAATCTTTCTAGTATCTCAATGTTAGAGGTGGAAGTAGCCTTCCAGAGCTGTAGTCCATAACTCCAAGCAATTTTCAATGTTAATTTTTAAACAAGGACTTTGTTTTTCAAGGACGCGTTGGATCTTTGACCAATTAACCAGTATAATCTACTAAGCTTAAGGCCTAGCGCCTTCGTCTTTGAGAATATATGCTTTCTACATGTCAGTCTCGGATCGAGTTTCATTCCTAGGTATTTGGCGTCTTCCTTTTCTAACAGAGCGTAGTTATTTAGATACACTGCATAACACCGGCTTAATAACCGGACATTTTCCTTTAAGAAAATATCTGTACAGCATGAGCTTTGTTAACGAGCCCTGGTGTAGGAGATATGAAAAACAGGAGGAAACTATCATTCATGTAATATGCACGTGTGAGGAATTGAAGGGACTCATATAAAAACATTTCGGAAGAGGTCTATTGGATCCTACGAAGGTCCTCAACTTCCCCCGAGGAGGATAGTGTCTTTTATCAAGGACACAAGACTAACAGAATGGAACTGAGAGATCTGTTGGGGGTAGTACAAAGAGCACTGTGCTCAAGTACCTCAACGTGCTGGCGTTCAATCCAAACAGAAGAAGAAGAAGAAGACACCGTAGGACAGTAACCTCTTCTAGTGGTAAATATTACCTGAACAGATTTATTTTCGCTAACTCTGATTCCAATGTCTACGATTGTCAATCTAAATAGTAAAAATTCATTGTCGACATTATAATTAAAGCTGAAAAGATCCTTTTTCCGAGAAAAGCAAATCACACGCTGTTTATATTAAGCCTCAATTTGTTCCATGGACTCCAATTCCATATTAAATGAATGTTATTCTCTAAGAGAACCACATCATCTAGGCCATCAATGCGTATACATATATATGTATTCCACATAAACTAATCCAGAGCATGCATCTCAAACACTTAAGGAGATCGTTAATCAATAACAGAAAGAGAAGTGCTTCCAAGTTAGATCCTTGAAGAACTCCAGTATGAAAAATAAATTCGGAAGATTTAAATCCATTATAACATACATAATTAGTTCCTTAATGCAAAGAAAAAGAAGAGAAAGAAAATCCTCAGTCATTTCAAAATAATGAAGCTTCTTCATCATGCTAATGCATGAATTATTATTATAATTATGATTAATATGATTATATTGTGACGATTGGTATCGAATACATGAGTAAAATCGCTGTAAACAATCTTCATCTGGCCACCATCAATTAATATGTCCCAAATATCTTCCAAAATACATAACTAATTGGTGATCGTTGATCGCCCAATTACAAAGCAACCATGATGATATTATTAAACTCTCATAATAATGTATGAAAGTTGTTTAATTGACAATTCAATACCATAATGCCAATGCATTGTGGGAGTGAATTGTATTATTATATATTTTTATTAAAAGTCACAACAAATAATTCATATATTTCAAAAAAAAGATTTCAGGTAATATTTTCAAAACAGTACAGCCTTAGATTAGTGAAAAACAGCATGTTATTTAAATAATGATTACACTTTACTTGACATAAAGATATTGTGTGCATCTAAAGCACTATGTACCAAAAGATGCTCAAAATAACCTCCATTCACTTCGAGACACAGATCTATATGCCTTCTTATATTATTAAAAATGATCTTAAAAATCTCAGCAGATATTTTATTAACGGTTTATTTAATGGCAATTTTCGATTCATCCAAATCATGAAATCGGTTTTGGAATACAGTGTCCTTTAAATGTCCAAACAGGAAAAATTCAATGGTGTCAGGTCTGGTGAATTGGCCAGCCACAAACCAGTCCTTATAAGCGTTATACGCCACAATATCATCTACGAATACTCTCTTGGTTTTCAAAAGGGTTCTTTGCAACTAGGTCTAGCATCCAATGTAAGGGAAGAAATAAAACGATAAAATATCAAATTTAATACATTTATTGTTCACACCTTGTAAAACATACATGAATTTTGAACATGATAAACATTATCGATTATACTTTTATTTCAAAATGAAACACAGCATATAAATATTTATGTCAAGTTAATATATATATATATATATATATATATATATATATATATATATATATATATATATGAACTTCATGTGTATGAGAATTAATAATTATTAAATCTCATTTTACATGCGATTGTCGCTATAATTTGTTGCATTTTAATTTTTTTCATATATATATATATATATATATATATATATATATATATATATATATATATATATATAACGCTTATAAGGACTGGTTTGTGGCTGGCCAATTCACCAGACCTGACACCATTGAATTTTTCCTGTTTGGACATTTAAAGGACACTGTATTCTTCGAGAAACCATCATTTCATCATACAACCGCGAGAACATCAAAATTATCATCTTACACCTCTACGGGGAGGAAGTCCATCATCTTTCGAAGAAATTCGAGAAACTACGCTGCAAGAAAGCACGCCTGTTATGCGACCTAGCCTTTCTACGCCGATGCCGGGACCAAGATCTCATCCCCAACTGCTGCAGATTATCGTTTCACAGCAAAACGACAAAATCGACGAACATATTAACACGAGCGAGCAAGGCATTACTACGGGAATTAATACACGAAAACCGGCGAAAACTCGAGGAAACCGACAAGTGCGCATTAGACGCACACTTACTGCTAACTAAACAACTACACCCGCTGCTATGGGAGAAAATAGACACCTTATGTACATTCAGGGCAGAAACAGATTCCGACATCCGAACAAACACACAGAAACGGAAATTCGAACATTTACGAGTGAAACAGCAACCGACTATAAGTGCAATTACCAACAAAACTACAAGAACAGTACACAACTTATCACAAAAAACACTAAGCGAAGCGGCCATCAGCGTTCTAGAGAAGGGTTTTAACTTTGCGATAACACCAACTCGCATTCCGGTAGAAGATATCATATGCGGGGTAGAATCAGCTCTACAGAAAGTCGAACAGAACAACGCAGAAATAATACGACAGGAAGTGTCCACCATCATCAGAAAGGCAAAACCACCAAAGAGAAATATCACAAGAGATGAACATCTAGCCTTGAAAGATATTCAAAAGGACACTAACATCATAGTTCTACCTGCCGACAAGGGAAACGCCACCGTAGTATTAGACAAAACCGACTACGACAACAAAATAAGATCACTGCTAGACGACCCGTCATATAAAATAATCAACACGGACCCTACAACGTACTTAGAAAAAGTAACCAAAACAAAAATAAACGCAACACCGCTGAGCGAAGAAATAAAGAAGCAGACCATCCCCCGGGAGAAATCGTCCCGATGTCCAAAACTCTACGGACTCCCAAAAATACATAAACCCGATGTACCACTTCGTCCGATTGTTAGTTCTATTGGATCACCAACACAAGCTCTAGCACGTTACCTGGCACAAGAACTTCAGGTACACGCAGAACAAATGGCGTCCTACGTAAAGAATGCAGATCATTTCATTGAACTGATAAAAAACGTTCATGTTCAACCAACGGACCTGCTAGTCAGCTTCGATGTGACATCTCTATTTACGCAGGTGCCAATCGCAGAGACCATATCCATATTAGAAAACCAGTATCAAGTACAAAAGGCTAAAATTAACCTGATAGAACACTGCCTTATAAACACATATTTCACATACAACAACCAGAAATATCGACAAGTCGAAGGCGCACCGATGGGTTCCCCGCTATCACCGATTATAGCGAACTTATTCATGGAGAACTTTGAAACAAACTTTCTAAACACCTGTAAGAACAAACCGAAAATGTGGCTGCGCTACGTCGACGATACATTTGTAATATGGACACATGGCAAGGAAAAACTACAAGACTTTTTACACCAACTAAACTGCGAACATCCGAAAATTAAGTTTACAATGGAGGTAGAAGAACAAGGGAAGCTACCTTTTCTAGATGTGTTAGTGATCAAAAAAGAAAATGGAACATTGGGACACACCGTTCACCGGAAACCTACACACACAAATAGGTACTTAAAAGCACAATCGCATCATCATCCGGCACAATTGAACTCAGTAGTGAAAACCCTAGTTCTACGATCCGAACGACTAACAGACGATGAACATAAAAACGAAGAAAGAAGAAATATTAGAAACGCTCTTCTTGATAACGGGTATTCACAAAGAACAATAGACAAAGCCAGACACAATAGAGCAGAAAAACGGGAAAAAGAGGAATTTACATCAAAGGCCTTTCTACCATATATAAAGGGTACCACAGACAAAATCGGTAGAATACTAAGAAAACACAACATAGACACCATCTTTACAGCACAGGGAAAAATAGCCGATAAAATATTCAACGCGAAAGATAAAATTCCACTTGAAGACCAAGGCGTTTACGAAGTGCCGTGCTCAGAATGCGAACAATCCTATGTAGGCCAGACGAACAGGCGAATAAGCGTGAGAAAAGAGGAACACATAAACGCAGTCTTCAAGAAACAAACAACATCATCTCTAGCACAACACCGCCTCCTAACGGGGCACACTATTGACTTCGAGAATACGAAGATCCTAGCGAAGAGCGAAAGTTTATCTACTAGAATTACTAGAGAAGCGATTGAAATAGAAAAGAGACCCAAAAGTCTAAACAAACGCGACGACGGCCAACGTTTAGCGTACACCTGGAAGCCACTCCTAGCCGGCATGCAAATCAAGGCTCATGCGAAACACAACACATCGAGACAGGTACACGCCCCCACACAGGAATCACAGACACCCGGACCAATCACGCGAAGCCGTGTACGCACGACGGCAGCAGCGCAACCCCCACCTCCCATAGTGCAACATAATAGCAGACACCCGAGGACACGATCGGCAGTTACTCTTCAGCGTCAAGTGAAAGAACAACTCTAGAAAATGACGAGTGCGATCCCGTCGAAACGTCGAGACAACAATCCTTCTAAGGACACATCTCACACGCGGCCAAGAACCCGAGAAACCATCATTTCATCATACAACCGCGAGAACATCAAAATTATCATATATATATATATATCTATATATAATCATTTTTATATTTTGTACGTCAATTTAATTATTTTTTAACTCTACATTTTTTACCCCAGAAGAAGCGACAAAGTGTTGCGAAATATAGGGTAATTTAATAAAGGAGTTTTTTAATTGACCGCTTACCCGAATTTTAATTAATTTTTGATATATATATATATATATATATATATATATATATATATATATATATATATATAAATGTCTAAATTTTTAAATCTTTGAAGGTCTTTGTTTGATTTTTAATAAATCTCGCAACCACACCTGTGTATTACTTTAGTCTAGTGAGTATAGTACAAAATACCAAGATATGACACAACGTGTTTTTGTTTTTAAGGTAACGAAGCTTATGGATTTATTTGTAATTCTTCCAATATGGTAGTAGTTAAAAGAGAAGTGTACTATTTCATATTCATGTGAATTCAATTACTTAATAAAATTTTTAATTATGAAACAAAACCCAGATATTTTAAATGCTTGTGAGACTTTTCCCTACTTGCGTGTTATTTCTTCTGTCTTCACAACAGCAATTAGAATTATTTTGCAATTAATTAATAATCCATATAGAACTAATAATCTCAAAACTTTTTATTTAGGAGCTTCAAAGTCTTAGATGTATCTAATATCTCATGCAGACCTACTGAATTCATTATATAAATTGTCAAAGTCTGCATGATACATGTCCGTCGTTTGTGAATGTGATATAAATTAATTAAACAAAATAAAAATAATGATTCTTCTTAAACAAATAAAATATACGTATTCGATAAGTAATTTTACTTGAAGTATCTGACAATATGTTTTAAAACGAATGCAAATTTTAATATGTGACCGCTGCTTTCAAAGGTTTCGAAGAAGTCTTTTCTTTTTTGAAACAATTTTCTATATATATGGCCGGTGACGTCAATCCTTTTTCAAATGTAAAATAAGTCTTCTTTGGTCTTTTTTTCAAATCATATTTAATATTATAAAACTCTTGTTCTTTCAGTGATGTTTTTCAAATGAAATAAAAATTTCCATAAGATGTATTTTATTTTTGTGTTCCATCTTTATCATACATTTTTTTGTGCTCTCCTTATTTAAACGGCTAGATTTCTTCTACATTCAACTTGTATATTCCCTCTCTTTCTAATCGACTAGTTTACTATGTCTTTCATTCGATCTGATGTAATTCGTGTCACATATATAACCACATTTCAAACACAGTTCGAGATCTAGATTGTTTATTATGTTAAAATAAACATATAGCTATTTTAGTAGGCAACAAATGCCATATTAAGCTTTGTTTTGAATACTGTGGAATCTTTTGAGGAATTATCAATATTATCGATCCTCTTTTTTGTCAATTATACCAGTTTTTAAATGAATGCCGTATTGTTTCTTATAAGTAGGTATTATGAAATGTCACTTTTTAAAAACATATATTATATCATGTTCTGTTTTATTACAAAGTTCTCATTGTCTTTTTAGGCTATTCCAATTGTTGTGTATATATTACGTAGTAGTATGTACCAAATTTTCTAAGATTGGCAGTGAAAGTCTTTTATCTAAGATTTAACGTACTTTTCGAATGCCAAAACAAACAATGTTTATTTATCGAAGAGAATATGCAAGATTTGAATGTTGATTTCAAAATTTGACTACCATCATAATGTTCTAAATATCCTTTTTAATTTTGGTACGTATAGCATGTTCTTAAATTCTAGATTTTAATATTTATAAGCTAAATCGTAAAGAAATAATAATCTATATAACGTTGAACATTGAATATGAATTTAGCAAGTAGATATAAATTTGTTTTCCAAACACGATCTGTTTTGTTACATCTTAAACCTATTACAGAAAATAATAAAAAATCTCTATACGTAGTAAACATTAAATTTGCTCTAACGGTAGATGTCACACAGGGTGCATCTAAAATTGACCCGTTTCAAATGTGTTTCATTGCCAATATACTTATTTTTTCAATTCATCTTGTTTAGAAATATACACAGCAATATGTAAGACATGATTTGATCAAAATCTTAATATCACATTTATTTACGTTCCTTTGTTAATAAAACATTTCTCAACGTTAATTTTTAGTTTCTGATCAACCCTTATTTCATAAATTTAAGTTGAAATATGTTAGACAGTAAACTTGAGAAATACGAAATGAGATGCTGATGATTACAAACATCATCCGCCTATTTTAAATTTTAAATAAGGTCTGTAAAGTTTGATGCTCCATTTCGGGCAATCACGGGAGTTGAGAAAAGTTTAATTTACCCTCCCCTAACCCCTCAGTACCTATATTGCAGTCATTTTTAGCAAAGTAGGATAGACGATGACGGAATTAATTAAGTTAAAGCACGGATAGCAGAACAGTCGACCTGTACATAATGACTTTGAATAATTCAGATTATCACGTATTTAGTTAAGGGTTCTTTCATAATAGCAAGGACTCAGTATGTTATTATACAATGCGAGATTTGTATTGACCGTCGTCATTTCACGTTACTACTGTGGATACTAAAGTACTATCGTCACGTTGAATCCCAGTCTGTTTATAGAGTGATAAAGCTCCTCGATGTCTCATTACGTTTGCAGCGAACTTATTTTATGAGCGGGGTGACCGAACGTGCACACACCCCGTCGAAAAACACTCATGTAATAGCTCGATGGTACTGACGATGCTCTACTAAGGGTACGCGTTTTCCATTATTTGCAATTACGTCCAACAACGACAGAGCAATTTGAATACTAACACTCGAGAGTTATATGATCTTTTTATACCTTTAGTTTAAATTAAGGGAGCTGCGCTTTTAAAAGTGACGAATCGAGAAGGCTGAGAGATAGAGAAGAGTAAAAAAAAATGAGCGAGGGAGGTTTTACTAGCGACACAAATTAAATTGCTCAAATGACTACTTTTTTTTATTGATGCGCCTACTATAATTTCCAGCAATTTACTACCCTAATTTTAAAGATTTATTTTGTACTAAACACAGTAAAGGAGCTGGATATAATAACATAACCCCAGTCGATAAGATCGGTCCCAAAATGGCGTTCAAAGTTAAACCTTCTTTACTGTACCATTTACTGCGAACACAAAAAAGTAATTACAGATCTTTCCCGTGCTATTTTATTAAAGTATTACCGGATCATCAAAACTGTTGAAATAACTTTTGAACTAGTGTCTTTAAAAGTTGATATGAAGAAAGTATGAAGGAATATTTATTTCTGGGGGCCTTTAAAACTTTAATTAATACGCTGCACCATAAAGACCCACAAACAAAGGAACCATTAGAACGTAGGCGTGGCGATTCTTAGACTTAATTAAAATATATTGTCAGTTTCTGGGCGAGTAGTTCACCCTGGGACATGCCCAGAACTATCTTTTTCGTGCCAAAAAAAAAACGTGGTGAAAATGTTCTCCAAAGTTTTTATTTAACATGTACGTATGTAATAAAAATATTAATATTACATTTCAAAGTATTTGCTCTGTAATGCTCTACAACAGGAGTTAATGCTGAAACCATTTGTGTCGTCTAGGGAGAAAACGTAATTGGAATAAGTACAGTCGGAAAAATCTCTCGACCTAAAGAGGACTATTTTGATATAAACGATTCTTGGTTCAGAAAGACCATCGCGTTTTGATGAAAATCGTCTGAACGCTTTAATTAATGATAATCCACACGAATCAACACGGGAATTGGCAATTAAAATGGATTGATTATAACCAATCGACCATAACACGACATTTGCATTTCATCGGCAAAATTTCAAGACTGTTTCGTTGCTGCATGTTTTCAGCGAAAATAACAGGAATCAGCGTGCCAACATTTTTGCCTCTCTGCTTGCTTGTCATTATCTAGCTCGTCAACAGCATCCACCGTTTTTGTCCCACGTTGTTACTGGTAACGAAAAATGTTAGCATCAACATTACAAAAGCACCTATTCAAGAACTCAATTGGGATAGCATTCGACATCCGCTTTATTCTCCTAATCTCGTTTCGTCAGACTCCCATTCCTTTCTTTCTCTTTCAAATAACCTTCGAGGAATCTCCTTCAACCTTGACGACACCACGATATAGTTAACTCGTAAATATGTCCTGCGCGCGCATAGTTCAGAGGTTATATCTCTCAGTACTTTTAGCTTACTTTGTGCTTCGTTTGTAGTGGAAATCTGGTGAACATTTATTATTTTATTTCGAGAGAAAATAGTGTATATATCACGGGCGACACCACTTAGCGCTTATGTGATTGTACACCAATATTAAGATTATGAAGCCGATCTGCATAATTTTAACGTGTGCAAGACAATTAATTTATAGCATCAGAAGATTCAAGTAGTGCCACTGATTACACAGGTCTACAAAATTAAACTTTTTGACAGATGTTTTTATTTTGAAAACTGATTTTATATAATTTTGGTAGGCTGATTTCAAAAATTCTTTGCATTTATTTGTATCACGTAAGTTTCTTTTTGCAAATATTAAATGATAAAAAACGATATTTCTAAAAAAAATTATTTGTTTATTGAGTAAAAAGGTGGAATACAAGTTAAAAAAGTGGAAAAAAATACTTTACTCAGTCTTTTTTAAGAATTAAGAAATACTGAAAAAACAAGCCTATCAACGCGAGGAAACGTACAGACGACCGTTTCGTTCTAATTGGAACTTCTCAATGCACGGCATTCCCTTTCGATGACGACCTTGCTTTTTCATCTCTATACTTTCTGTATATATAGTTAACATTTGGAATTTACTGCAAGTGAGAATTAATGAATATTAAATCACATTCTTACATGTAAATGTCGACTTATTTAATGCGTATAAATCTACAATCCGTCAAACTAAGTTTGCACTAGTATGCAGAACACACTCTTTCGCGACAACGAACTTCCTGGTGATTAGGTTAATTAAGAATTAAGAAATACTGAAAAAACAAGCCTATCAACGCGAGGAAACGTACAGACGACCGTTTCGTTCTAATTGGAACTTCTCAATGCACGGCATTCCCTTTCGATGACGACCTTGCTTTTTCATCTCTATACTTTCTGTATATATAGTTAACATTTGGAATTTACTGCAAGTGAGAATTAATGAATATTAAATCACATTCTTACATGTAAATGTCGACTTATTTAATGCGTATAAATCTACAATCCGTCAAACTAAGTTTGCACTAGTATGCAGAACACACTCTTTCGCGACAACGAACTTCCTGGTGATTAGGTTAATTAAGAATTAAGAAATACTGAAAAAACAAGCCTATCAACGCGAGGAAACGTACAGACGACCGTTTCGTTCTAATTGGAACTTCTCAATGCACGGCATTCCCTTTCGATGACGACCTTGCTTTTTCATCTCTATACTTTCTGTATATATAGTTAACATTTGGAATTTACTGCAAGTGAGAATTAATGAATATTAAATCACATTCTTACATGTAAATGTCGACTTATTTAATGCGTATAAATCTACAATCCGTCAAACTAAGTTTGCACTAGTATGCAGAACACACTCTTTCGCGACAACGAACTTCCTGGTGATTAGGTTAATTAAGAATTAAGAAATACTGAAAAAACAAGCCTATCAACGCGAGGAAACGTACAGACGACCGTTTCGTTCTAATTGGAACTTCTCAATGCACGGCATTCCCTTTCGATGACGACCTTGCTTTTTCATCTCTATACTTTCTGTATATATAGTTAACATTTGGAATTTACTGCAAGTGAGAATTAATGAATATTAAATCACATTCTTACATGTAAATGTCGACTTATTTAATGCGTATAAATCTACAATCCGTCAAACTAAGTTTGCACTAGTATGCAGAACACACTCTTTCGCGACAACGAACTTCCTGGTGATTAGGTTAATTAAGAATTAAGAAATACTGAAAAAACAAGCCTATCAACGCGAGGGAATGCCGTGCATTGAGAAGTTCCAATTAGAACGAAACGGTCGTCTGTACGTTTCCTCGCGTTGATAGGCTTGTTTTTTCAGTATTTCTTAATTCTTAATTAACCTAATCACCAGGAAGTTCGTTGTCGCGAAAGAGTGTGTTCTGCATACTAGTGCAAACTTAGTTTGACGGATTGTAGATTTATACGCATTAAATAAGTCGACATTTACATGTAAGAATGTGATTTAATATTCATTAATTCTCACTTGCAGTAAATTCCAAATGTTAACTATATATACAGAAAGTATAGAGATGAAAAAGCAAGGTCGTCATCGAAAGGGAATGCCGTGCATTGAGAAGTTCCAATTAGAACGAAACGGTCGTCTGTACGTTTCCTCGCGTTGATAGGCTTGTTTTTTCAGTATTTCTTAATTCTTAATTAACCTAATCACCAGGAAGTTCGTTGTCGCGAAAGAGTGTGTTCTGCATACTAGTGCAAACTTAGTTTGACGGATTGTAGATTTATACGCATTAAATAAGTCGACATTTACATGTAAGAATGTGATTTAATATTCATTAATTCTCACTTGCAGTAAATTCCAAATGTTAACTATATATACAGAAAGTATAGAGATGAAAAAGCAAGGTCGTCATCGAAAGGGAATGCCGTGCATTGAGAAGTTCCAATTAGAACGAAACGGTCGTCTGTACGTTTCCTCGCGTTGATAGGCTTGTTTTTTCAGTATTTCTTAATTCTTAATTAACCTAATCACCAGGAAGTTCGTTGTCGCGAAAGAGTGTGTTCTGCATACTAGTGCAAACTTAGTTTGACGGATTGTAGATTTATACGCATTAAATAAGTCGACATTTACATGTAAGAATGTGATTTAATATTCATTAATTCTCACTTGCAGTAAATTCCAAATGTTAACTATATATACAGAAAGTATAGAGATGAAAAAGCAAGGTCGTCATCGAAAGGGAATGCCGTGCATTGAGAAGTTCCAATTAGAACGAAACGGTCGTCTGTACGTTTCCTCGCGTTGATAGGCTTGTTTTTTCAGTATTTCTTAATTCTTAATTAACCTAATCACCAGGAAGTTCGTTGTCGCGAAAGAGTGTGTTCTGCATACTAGTGCAAACTTAGTTTGACGGATTGTAGATTTATACGCATTAAATAAGTCGACATTTACATGTAAGAATGTGATTTAATATTCATTAATTCTCACTTGCAGTAAATTCCAAATGTTAACTATATATACAGAAAGTATAGAGATGAAAAAGCAAGGTCGTCATCGAAAGGGAATGCCGTGCATTGAGAAGTTCCAATTAGAACGAAACGGTCGTCTGTACGTTTCCTCGCGTTGATAGGCTTGTTTTTTCAGTATTTCTTAATTCTTAATTAACCTAATCACCAGGAAGTTCGTTGTCGCGAAAGAGTGTGTTCTGCATACTAGTGCAAACTTAGTTTGACGGATTGTAGATTTATACGCATTAAATAAGTCGACATTTACATGTAAGAATGTGATTTAATATTCATTAATTCTCACTTGCAGTAAATTCCAAATGTTAACTATATATACAGAAAGTATAGAGATGAAAAAGCAAGGTCGTCATCGAAAGGGAATGCCGTGCATTGAGAAGTTCCAATTAGAACGAAACGGTCGTCTGTACGTTTCCTCGCGTTGATGGGCTTGTTTTTTCAGTATTTCTTAATTCTTAATTAACCTAATCACCAGGAAGTTCGTTGTCGCGAAAGAGTGTGTTCTGCATACTAGTGCAAACTTAGTTTGACGGATTGTAGATTTATACGCATTAAATAAGTCGACATTTACATGTAAGAATGTGATTTAATATTCATTAATTCTCACTTGCAGTAAATTCCAAATGTTAACTATATATACAGAAAGTATAGAGATGAAAAAGCAAGGTCGTCATCGAAAGGGAATGCCGTGCATTGAGAAGTTCCAATTAGAACGAAACGGTCGTCTGTACGTTTCCTCGCGTTGATAGGCTTGTTTTTTCAGTATTTCTTAATTCTTAATTAACCTAATCACCAGGAAGTTCGTTGTCGCGAAAGAGTGTGTTCTGCATACTAGTGCAAACTTAGTTTGACGGATTGTAGATTTATACGCATTAAATAAGTCGACATTTACATGTAAGAATGTGATTTAATATTCATTAATTCTCACTTGCAGTAAATTCCAAATGTTAAGTCTTTTTTAAGTGAAATTTTTGTCTTTTTGCCAGAAAGCTGCGTTGTCCGGACATTCGGTTGTATGTTTTTAAGGGCATATCCCGTTTTAACATCCAGCAGTAGTCCGCCATCATCGTTATGCTCCATCTGCCTTGGTATCGCCGTTCCATTTCCTTAATGTCTTGGTGAAACCTCTCTCCCTGTTCTTCGCTAACTGCTCCAAGATTTTCAGGAAAATAGTTCAAGTGTGAAAACAGGAAATGCACTTTCAAACTCATATTACAACCTAGACCATGAAAGTGTTATAACATATTTTGGACAATATTTTCGTAGTTTTCGTCCTTAGAGTTCCCAAGAAACTTATCAATTACTTCTTTAAATGAAACCCAGGCCTTTTTCTCGACATTGGTCATTGTGTTTTGAAAATCCTTGTCTTTGCATAATGTTCTTATCTGCGGCCCAACAAAAATACCTTCTTTTAACTTGGCATCGGATAAGGCTGGAAATGTCTCGCACAAATATTTAAAACACTGTCCATTTTTCTCTAGGGCTTTAACAAACTGCTTCATCAAGCCAAGTTTGATATGGAGAGGAGGCAGTAAAACTTTTTTGGGGTCAACCAAGCTATCTCTTAATACATTTTTGCTACCAGGTGTAAGGCTTGTTCTAGAGGGCCATTCTATTTGAGTCCAATGTCTATCCCTTGCTCGACTATCCCACTCACAAATAAAGCATGGAAATTTTGTATAACCTCCTTGTTGTCCTAGTAGCATGCACAGCACTTTAAGGTCACCACAAAGCATCCACTGATGTTTTTGGTAGTTTATTTTCTTTAAAAGAAGTTCGAAATGTTCATACGTTTCCATTAAATGTACCGAATTGGCAACGGGAACCGAGGCCATCTCGTTACCATTGTGCAATAAAACGCCTTTTAAACTACGCTTACTTGAGTCAATAAACAGGCGCCATTCTTCTTTTACATACGGCACATTTCCTAATTTTGAAATTAAGTCAGGAATATTGTTGCAATACACTAGCGGTCCGTCTTGAGTAAAATATTGACATAACTCTTTTTCGCGATCCCGGTAAAAGCTTGATGTGACGCCAGGTGCCAGTAAATGTTTCTCACGAAGTCGGGAAGCTAACAATTCGGATGCATCCTTTGGAAGGTGCAAATCTCTAATTAAATAATTTAGTTCGCTCTGATTAAACACTTCGGGCTCTCTGAAATCTGGTGTGAAATCTGAGTCATCTGGGTCGCAATTAGATTCCTCTGATTCTGACGATATGACGTTTTCTAGTGCTTTTGGGGCGGTAGGTATCGGTACATCTGATCTATGAGGAACTGGTCGAATAGCAGAGTCAAGATTGGGATACACAATTTGTTTCTTATTTTTTCTGTTGAATCCTTGAACATTACACGAACAAAAATAACAATCATCACTGTGATTTCTAGGCTCTCGCCATACCATAGGAACACCAAAGCTTAAACATTTCTTCCTACCTTTTTGCCAGTTTCTTAATGCTTCAACGCAAACGAAACAAACAGTATGAGGAGCCCAGGACTTGTCTTGGTCGCCAATTTTTACACCAAAATAAGCGTGGTATACATTTTTCACAAACGAAGTTATAGTTTGCCTCTGCTTTACTACGACATAACTACCACAGATATAACAAAAGTTATTCGGATTGTCCACACAATGTCTTCTTTCCATATTTATACGTTCTAGAACACTTAAAATACGCAACAACGAAGACAACAAGCGCGCGGACACAGTAGCACGACGACTAACACAACCAAACTGCACATAAGCAGATTTCAACGTTGTATTGACGCTTCTGCGCCGACTCTTGCTTTGCTGAGAAATATAATATTAACCAGTGTTGCCAAATCACATTTAATTTCATAAAAATCAATTCATTTAAAAATCATGCCTAACATGGAACAAACATATTCTTGTCATAGGTATGTATATTAATAAATTAACATTTTTAAGATATAGAGCGCTATAAAAAAAATTACGTGATAGAGCAAAAATATGGCGTTTTTTGGAATAAGGGCCCCCAAACATATACAAATTAGGAAACAGCTTTCAAACATCAAAATCACTGTAGACCTGTGTTATTATTCTACGCAAAATAAAAGGAAGGTTATATATGGAAAGAATGGCTATAAATGGTACACAACTCAAAAACACTCGCACGCTATAAAAAAAATATTGTGCTGCATTTGCCTGATACAAAGGAGATTACTAGAAGAAATTATGTCAGAAAATATTTTTTAATAAAAACATTATAAATTTAATTACACAAATGGGGAAGTTCCACGAAAATCGCTAAATATAAGGAGAATGAAAGATTTGTGAATGGTGCTACATCAGAAGAGATTTCCTCTTTACTTGCTCTTTTATATTTGAGTGGTTTATTCAAAATAAGTGGATTGAACATGTCAAAGTTATAATCAAAGAAACATGGAAATCCTATATTCAGAGCCACTATGCCTGAGAATCGTCTCAGATTTTTTGTGAATTGTTTGTATTTTAATGATGGACAATCGAGACGTAAAAGACAAACAAATGATAAATTTCCTCCAATTAGGGATTTGTGGACAAAATATATCAGAAACTGTGAAATTAATTATATTCCTAGCGAGTACCTTACTGTTGATGAACTACTCTTGAGCTTTCGGGGAAGGTGCTCATTTAAGGTTTATATTCTTAATAAACTAGATAAATATTGAAGATTGTGATGATTTGCGATTCAAAAACCTTCTATGTGCATTCTGCTATTCTCTACATCGGAAAGGAAACAGGAGATAACACAAACTCTCTTCCAATTCACTACGTTCTAAAATTATGTGAAGACTTGTATGGAACTAATCGAAATGACACTAGGAACAATTGGTTTAGCTCAACTGAACTTGTAGACAAACTATTTGCAAAAGGTCTCACACTGGTAGGGACTTTCCGAAAAAATTAAATCACTCTCATTTATTCAATGAAAGAAGATCGTAGATAACTAACTTATAGCCCTGAAGTCTGGCCACTTAAATATGGAAGAGTAAAAGCTTTTCTGGTAACAGAAATTGACTTCTGGAGAAAAGCTGCAGGTAGATCTAGAAGAAACAGAGTTCGAAATGAGAGGATAATCGAAATCATGGAAGTCAAGCATACCATAGTAGAACGAAAAAACTTCAGTGGTATGGGCATGTGCAGCGAATAGCAGCGGAACAGCTACCCAAATACGTGCTGGAATGGACGCCACAAGGAAAGCGCTGGCGAAGGAGAACTAAAACAAGTTTTAGAAAAGGAATCGACAAGGAGATAGAAGTGAGAGGTTTGGAGAACAACTTATGAGAAGACAGGAGCAATGCAGATTGGGCATCGGAAGCCGGAGGAGAACGTTTTAAACCGATACACACATATGTATGAAATGACGATAGGAGGCGTCATTTCATACATATGGTTCTATTAATAACGAAACTCAAAAGCCCGAAATAGTTTAATGATCTTACAAAGGGTGGTGATGTTTCAGCCAACTACGCCATTCTTATACAGTAGCGCGTAAAACGCGTGGTGGCAATTTCGAATCTTTTTCAGCATATTGGATAGTGAGGTAATAAACGGATATGTAATTTTTAACTCAAATAATTCCCGACTTAATAAAAATTATACTTCCTGACATAGTGAAACCAGGTTGCATTGAAAAACTACCCCGATCATTACGTTCATTGATGATGTCCGTTATTGGTAGAAAAGAGACACAAAAGACCTTTATGCTCCCTCTGTGCAGAAGATTTGGACATTCGAACCACACTATCATTAGAAGAAATTAAAAATACGTCCAAATCTTATTTTATATTTTCTCTAATTTATCCATATTATTATTTCAAATTTTATACCTAAAAATACCTATGTAATTAATTTTAATAACAACAGAAGCGAAAGTAATCATTTGTCAAGGTTTTAAATACAATATACACGTGTTAACGTACACCATATGACAGTTTTAAGGAAAGAACACAGGTGTGTCGAAACAGCGGCGGTACCGCTTTTATTTGAATAAAATTATCCTTAATGATTGTCACTACCACTAGTGCCGCTGTGCTACTCGTATTCCGTACATTTCCGGACCACATGTTCTGATTTTTCGGTAAACACCTGATAATGAAAAATTGGTATCCCATTCACGAAAACTTATCGCATATTAGCGCGATTACGTGGATTTCGCTTTTGAAATCAGATAAGAGGGGACCCCGAAACCATAATTTAGTGATTCACATTATCTGTGTAGACTGGTTATTTTTTACTATGACGTAGTAATATATAATCTCGCACCTGTAAATGACCATGTAAACATATCTGGTAATTTAGTATTGCATTTTAATCGAAATAAGAAAATTATTTTCTTTTACATTTTGTTTTAGGTACATCTAGGACTTAGAAGTTCTACATTATTCGACAACATACAGAACAATTAAAGGTAGGATTACTGTATTTTTAAAAATGTATAACTCATAATTTCTAAAATATCATGATTTGAACCTAAAGCGTCAAATAGACAAAATGTATCCAACTTATAAGACAAGATAATCTTGTTTAATTACATGTATTCTAAAAACAAAATTAATATATTTAATTATTTATTCAATACATTTTTGTATTCGATGAAACCAATCCTTAAAGCAATGATGCCACTCTTCCTGAGACGGTTCATAAACGAGGCTTTTATAATGTTCCACTGCTTCATCTGGTGGCGAATGATTTCACGTATTTTGTCTTTGATTATGGAAACAAAAAGAAATCATAAGGTGCTTGGTCAGGGCTGTATGGTGGAGAGAGTTTTTCTGCACAATTCAATGCGTTATTCTTTTTGATTGGGAGTCAGTTGATGTGGAATCCATCGACAACAAAGTTTTATCGTGTCTAACTATTGATATAAAATGTTTTGGATTTAACTCATACCAACACTATTTTTCAGATTGGTCTGCTGAAGATGGCAACTTAGTCGCTGAAACACGTATTTAGAGTTTATGTATTTATATTGTGGTTAGGGATTTTTCTTGTTTTAATATGTTTCAGATTTCAAGCCAATCTCTACCTATTCAGATTCCAAAGCGATTTGAAGTGCCGCCTTGGAAATTTTCCGGAGTTTTTTTGCACCATTCAATGCGTTCTTCTTCTTCTTGATTTGGAGTCAGTTAATGTGGAATCCATCGACAACAAAGTTTTCTCACGTCTAACTGTTGATATAAAATGTTTTGGATTTGACTCATACTAATACCCAATGTCGCCCGAATAAATTCATATCTGTCGATCTTCCTCAAGCATTGGTCGAACAGTGGAACTATTCTCATCAGTAACAGCTGTTGTTGGGCGTTCTTTTGACTTCGTTGTGCCTATTATAAATTGTTGCCTTAGATGGGCTTCTTCGCCATATACATCTCTAAGCCGATTTTCACATTGTTTAGGTGTTAATAACGATTTCAAATAGTAAAAAATCATAGCCCGGAAATGTACTCTAGTCAAAATCATTTTTGGGTGAACACAAACACTTTTTAGATGATAATAATTAACAAACTATTAGAGCAAATTGAACAAACTACGCGACGATCAATTCGCAAAACATCAGAAAGTAGCTGTCAAATAAAAACGAATTTTATTTTTTTTAGAAATATGATGAATCTAGATTTTTCAGTGTTCCCTGTATTGTTTTCATTCTATATGACAGTTTTAACCATAGTCTTTACTCATTACATATATATTTAAAAAAAAACTTAATTACAGGCTAAGCATTGCTTTTCTAAATTTTGGAATTCCTCGTGGGCCTATTCCTGGATCCACATAATATTCTTATGCTGATATACAGTTATACATTTTTTAAAGATTTAGACAATATTATTTATTGATTAAATATGATCTTCAACGTCTTTCAACGTCCATGCATCATTTCCTCGAAATAAATGAAAAAAGTCGATTTAAACGCAGGGAGTTTGTAAGTGATCAAGTTTTCATATTTATTGGCGGTGTTCAACTTATGGAGAAATATTTACTTAAGTGTCTACTATCTGTATAGAAATTTAAAAGTTATGCAGGCTCATAGATATATTTATGACTGTTTTAACCTTCCCATACCTGAGGGAGCTGTACCCCAAACAGTTATTTTTCCTTGTTTTTTGTGGATTAGGATTGTAATTTCGGCAAATCCAACTGTTATTTTTATTTGCAATGTGTACCAACATTATATGCGCACTACATCGCAATTTCATGATCTGTGTTCCCAAAATTGAATAAAATTAAGGAGTATAATTGAACCCTCCTCCGGCATCCATGTTCCAAGTGGAATTCTGGTAACATTGCGCAATTTGACGAAAATACCTTGTATTACGTCGTATTCTTTTTCAAGGTAAACCAGTAATGTCGGTATTGCTTCAGTCTCTCAGGCTGCTTCTCACAGACGTAAGCAGTTTCTTCTTTCTTTAGAAGAAGAACTTATTAGACCATATGTGACTAGAAGACTGGAAAATCCAAGAAGATTACACAAACGTGTTGCGGACGCTGTTCAATATTGTATAAGCGAGATGTGCGGAGAGAGACGAGAGCGAGCAATTATCTATTTTTTAACGCTAAGAAATAAGTAATTAAACTTCTAGTTTCAAAAATTCTTTTATTGTAAATACCACTACAATATTGTTTCGCCATACAATGGCTTCATCAGGTGGAGTATTTCATCCACTGGAAATTTTTAACGCTGATTTTTCGTATTTTCGTATTTTTAATAATTTACTTGATTATATCAACAGCTGATTTTGACTGAAGTTAGTTACTTTAGCCTACAATAATGTAATAGTTTTTATAATATCGACAGCTGTTACGTATATAAACATACGATGTGGCGTATGTGTGTGTGTGTGTGTAACTTCAATAGAGATATTTACATTCTGAATCTTTTGTGTGTATTCAAAGGCATCACGTAATACAATTCTCAGGGGTTTTTAATTTTTGGATTCGCTCACAATATTTTCGATATATTTTCTATGTAATTACATCATTCAGTTTTTATACGTTGTATTTTTATTTCAAGGACACCGTGTATATAAAACAGAAACCACCTAAAATTTGAGACTTGAAACATATCCGAGATTGCGTAAAAATAATAAAATCTGTAACCATTATAACACATAAATTGTCTTCTACCATGGAGATATGAGACAATGATCTAATATATTCGCAACATGCTGCGTGAAAGACACTGAATCTAATTCGTCCTTTAAATTGTATTGTACCTACTATTGCCCAATTATTATTATTACTGTAATGACTCATTCGATGACGCGAGGCGCGTCATCGCTCTGGACGTTTTCTCGACAGATTTGGTGCATTCTAGACAAAACGTTCCCATTGATATATAAGCCGTCGAGGAAGGGACGTGGAGACATTCGATACCCCAGTCTCGCGACGTAAACATAAATATAGTTACAAAATACATAAATGTACTTATTGTTGTTAATAGTTAGTTTTATATTGTTATACGTTTTAATATTAATATAGTGTGTGTGTCTAAAGTTATTGTTAGTTTTATTTAAGAACCCGAAAGACAAACTTTACAGTGGTATTCAGGTGTGGACTAATTAATAAATAATAAACTAAGTAGACAATTAAGTGTTAATTAAGTATTCGATTAAATAAATATACAGTGCGGAAAGACGTTATTTTAAATATCGTGATGGCCAACACAATGAAACTGACTGAATTAAAAGTGTCCGAGTTAAAACGAGAATTAGAAGAGAGGGATGAGGATACAACTGGCAAAAAGTCGATCCTCCAGCAACGGCTTCGCAATGTGTTGATCCAAGAAGGCGAGGATCCAGAGAATTATGTCTTTCAAGTTCCAGGCGGAGATGCTGACGTGAATTCGCTGTTGATGAAAATGGAACAACGAATAATAGATTCACAAACTAAAATGGAGCAGAAAAGCCTGGAAACTTCTGGAAATTTAGCAAAAACTCTAGAACAAATGGAACAGAAGAACCTGGAAACTTCTGGAAACTTAGCGAAAACTCTAGAACAAAGACTAATAGATAATTCGCAAACCTTGGAACAGCGTCTAATAGATTCACAAACTCAAATGCAACAAATGGAGCAGAAGAACCTGGAAACTTCTGGAAATTTAGCAAAAACTCTAGAACAAATGGAACAAAAGAATCTGGATAGTGCGAAAAATATGGAACAGCGTCTAATAGATTCACAAACTCAAATGCAACAAATGGAACAGAAGAATCTGGATAGCGCGAAAAATATGGAACAACGATTAATAGAAAATGCGCAAATACAAATGCAACAAATGGAACAAAGAAACCTAGAAACCGCTAGAATCCTCGAGAAAAATCTGGAAAAGAAATTACTAGAAAATTCTAGAAACTTCGAAAAAAGTCTGGAACAAGTGGAGAAAGTTCTAGAACAGCGATTAGCGGAAAAATCAGAAGCGTTAAAAGAAGAGGTTTTCATAGCTGTAGAAGAGAAAATTGGAGAACATTCTAGACTTTTAGAGGCAATAATGATTGAGATGAAATTACCCGCTACCACGAGTCATTCTGATCCCAAGCAGGTCAACGAAGAAGTCATACCGCGGCCCATCGAAATAAAAGAAGAATTTGTGGCTATTTCAAAGACCAGAATCAAGCCACCAACCTTTGATGGAAAGACGTCATGGGCAACTTACCTGACGCAATTCGAAGCGGCCGCAGAAGCAAACGCATGGTCTTCTGCCGAGAAGGCGACTGCTTTAATCATAGCATTGAGGGGTGATGCTAGTGATATTTTGCAGACATTGCCTCCTGAAGAACGTAAAGATTATTCTCAACTCATTAAACGCTTGGAGATGAGATATGGCCATGCGCATTTGGAACAAGTATACCATACCCAACTGAAGAATCGATCACAGAAGAAAGGCGAGAATCTTCAGGAATTTGAGGCAGATATTGCTCGCCTAGTTCGACTTGCATATCCGATGGCGCCAGATAATTTCATGGAACACCTAGCGGTCCAGACGTTCATAGATGGTCTCCGGGATATTGATACGCAGCAAGCATTAAGGTTGGCAAGACCGAAAACCTTGATCGATGCTTTGGCGCACGCGCTTGAGTTTGAGACTGCAAAGCAAGCCTCTCGGAACCATGCTCGTGTCTGCACTGTTGACAAGCAGGAAAATGAGGAGTTCATGGAGCAGGTGGTTAGTAGAGTTCTAAACCAGATCAAATCAAATAAAAGAGTACTGCGATGCTGGAATTGTGGAGAGATTGGTCACGTTCGGAGTAAATGTGGTAAGGTGGCCAAGAAAGCATCGTCTGAGCAGCAGGAAAACTAAAGCGGGTCGATGAGCGAGGGCAATCATCGATCCAGCATCAGGAAGCCCCAAAGACGCCTGGCCAAGTCGCATCCCTGCAACATCAAACCAACGGCCTGTATGTGGACGCTGTTATGGAAAGAAAGACCTATGCTTGCTTGCTAGATACTGGATCGACGAAAACCATCGTGCGACCCGATTTAATTCCCAGAAATAAAAAGTTATTTTCTAGCAAATGGAGACTTAGGACAGCAACTGGAGGAGCAGCTTCTGTGGCAGGTGAAGTGGATGTCAACTTTATCATAGGACCAACATCAGTCCGACATCGTGTTCTCGTAGCCGACATAGAAGAACAAATAATATTGGGATTAGACATCATGAACACCTACGGCTTCCAGTTAAACATGAAAGAAGGCACTTTAAAAATAAATAATGAGGAATTGTTTCTTCATGGAAAAAATTGTGGGAATGTACAAGTAATTACTGCAGAGAATGTTGTTCTGGATGCAAGAAGTGAGACATTTTTGACGGCGTGTATGGAAGGTGATTATTTGGACGGAAATGTTACAATGTTGGAACCAAAGGCTGATGATGACGAGGTGGGCCGAGGAATAGTAGTTGCCAAAATGCTGGTTAAGACTCAGAAGACTGTACCGATAAGGGTAATGAATGTGAACCATTACCCTGTTTCATTGAAGAAGGGTACTATTCTGGGGTGGTGTTCGCCAGTGTCGGCCGTCGTTCATCGCATAGAGGCGAAGAAGAATGGATTCGTGCAGGTTCCTGAGAAATTGTCCAAGATAATCAACTCCGCCTGTCAAGGATTGAGCAAGAAGGAACAAAATCAAGTTAAGGACCTAATCAAACATTATGAAGACGTCTTCGAAACTGAGACTGGTACGAAAGGTAAAACCAATATTGTAATGCACAAAATAAATACCGGCGATGCAAGTCCAATTCGACAAGGACCAAGAAGGTTACCACTGGCAAAACGTGAAGAAGCGAAGCAAATTATACAAGATATGGAAGGCCAAGGAGTAATTGAACCATCGAATAGTCCATGGGCTTCACCGGTGGTCCTTGTCAGGAAGAAGGATGGATCCACCAGATTCTGTGTGGACTATCGTCGTTTGAATAGTGTGACCAAAAAGGACAGCTATCCTCTCCCAAGAATAGACGATACGCTAGACACCTTGGCAGGAGCAAAATGGTTCTCCACTCTCGACTTAAAGAGCGGTTATTGGCAAGTGGGAATGGATCCCAATGACAAAGAGAAGACTGCCTTCAGTTTAGGTACAGGACTCTGGCAATTTACAGTCATGCCATTTGGACTGTGTAACGCCCCAGCTACTTTTGAACGACTCATGGACACTGTACTGAGGGGATTGTCTTGGAATACCTGCCTGGTATATCTCGATGATGTGATTGTGGTAGGGAAGACCTTTGAAGATCACACGAAAAATTTGGAAGTAGTATTCCAGAGGTTGCGAGATGCCAACCTGAGATTAAGTCCAAAGAAGTGTCACCTTTTCCGCAAGGAGGTAAATTACCTTGGACATGTGGTTTCCGGAAAAGGAATTGCTGTGGATCCAGAAAAAGTAAAAGCTGTGGAAAAATGGCCGGTACCCAAAGACAAACATCAGCTAAGAAGCTTTTTGGGATTATGCACATATTATCGACGCTACGTTCCTGGATTCTCCAACATTGCAAAACCACTTACTCGCCTAACAGAAAATCGAGCATTCATTTGGAACAACGAATGCCAAGCGGCCTTTGAGTTGTTAAAAGTTACGTTGATCAGTGCACCCGTTTTGAACTATCCGCTGCCATCTGGGAGGTTTGTTTTGGATACGGATGCCAGTAACGTCGGGATTGGTGGCGTGCTCTCTCAAATCCAAGATGGACAAGAAAAGGTCATTGGATACTTCAGCAAGACCCTGTCCAAACCAGAGAGGAACTACTGCGTAACCAGGAGAGAACTATTGGCAGTAGTTAAGACCATTGAGCACTTTTACAAGTACCTGTATGGGCAGAAGTTCCTGATCCGCACTGATCATGCCGCCTTAAAGTGGCTCTTGCAATTTAAGAATCCAGAGGGTCAAGTAGCTAGATGGATTGAGAGGCTACAGGAGTACGACTTTGTCATTGAACACAGAGCAGGCCTCAAACATCAAAATGCAGATGCCCTTTCCAGAAGGCCCTGCCCAGAAGACTGTCGACATTGCAACAGAATCGAAGACAAATCGGCCAACGCTCTTCGAACCACCGTTGTTGATGACCAATGGCAACCTGACAATTTGCGCGCGGATCAAGAAGCTGATCCGGATCTTGCAGTCCTCAGGGCTTGGAAAAGAAATGGGCAAAGACCGACCTGGCAAGAAATTGCTCCCCATTCACGAGAATTAAAGTCATACTGGGCACAATGGGATTCCTTAACCATGGAAGACGATCTCCTGAGACGTGAGGTCGAAAATCACGATGGAAGCGAGCGGATGATGCAAATGGTGGTTCCCAAGAAAAGAATACCAGAGGTATTGCGAGAACTCCATAATGGTGCTTCTGGGGGACATTTTGGAGTCCATAAAACACTGGAGAAGGTGCGCCAGAGATTTTACTGGGTGAATTGTTCACGAGATGTGAAAGAATGGTGCCGAAAGTGTGCTAATTGCGCCGGAAGCAATGGTCCCCAGAGGCGTCGACGTGCACCCATGCGCCAATACAATGTAGGAAGCCCATTTGAAAGGATCGCCATAGATGCCGCCGGCCCTTTTCCAGAAAGCGACAAAGGAAATAAATACATAATAGTGGTCATGGATTACTTTACCAAATGGGTTGAAGCATATGCTCTTCCAAATCAAGAAGCTGGAACTGTAGCCGACGTGATTGTGAAGGAGTTCGTCAGCCGTTTTGGTGTACCCTTGGAACTTCATTCCGATCAAGGGCGAAATTTTGAGTCCAATCTATTCGAAAAGATGTGTGGACTTTTGGGCATACGGAAGACGAGAACAACTCCCTTGCATCCACAATCAGATGGGATGGTAGAGCGAATGAACAAGACCATGATCAGACACTTATCCAAAGTGGTCTCCGAACACCAGAGAGATTGGGACGAACATTTACCATTATTCCTAATGGCGTATCGGGCCTCCGTTCAAGAGACAACAGGCCAATCACCAGCAAACGTGCTATTCGGGAGGGAACTCCGATTGCCCTGTGATTTAAAGTTTGGGAGCAAGCCTGGTGAAGATCTTGCCGGAGAAGATTATGTCAGCACGCTCAGACGACGACTAGATAATATCCATGAACAAGTCAGACATAATATCCAAGATGCTAGTGACAGAATGAAGGAGAGCTATGACATCAACGCCGAGAAGAGTGGTTACCATGAAGGCGATCGGGTTTGGTTATATAATCCACAACGCCGACGGGGCCTATCTCCAAAACTTCAAAAGAATTGGGAGGGGCCATACGAGGTGTTGAAGCGGATCAACGATGTAATATACCGCATCAGGCGAACACCTCACACTAAGCCAAGAGTTGTACATTTTAATCGATTAGCCCCATACTCTGGAGACAATAATGACGAAACCGTTGACTTGCGCCGATTGGATAGCCAATACCATGAACTAACCTTCGAAGACTTTATGGAAAAATATTCTGGTTCGAGAAAAGCTCGATTTGGGGTAACCATCGAGAAACAGCAAGATTTGTTTACGGTGACGCCAGACTACGCGCTTGCTCATTGCGTAGCCCGAGATCTACGAATGGCCAAAGGAATTGCCTGCGAATTTAAAGAGAGATTTGGCAGAATCGGAAAACTAAGGCAGCAGGGACCAGCAATTGGGAAGAGTCTCCAAATAATAAATGAAGGACAGCCCATATTTTATTTGGTCACGAAAGAACTGTCGAGCCTGAAGCCAACCTATCGTGCCTTATGGGAGGCCCTGGCCCACTTACGTGAACAAATGTTACAACAGGACATTCTGAAATTGGCAGTTCCAAAATTGGGTTGTGGATTGGACCGCATGGACTGGAGAATTGTAAGGAGCATGTTGGAAGTAATCTTCCGACATACTGGTATGGAAATTCTGGTATGCAGTTACCAGCTTGAATATTCCTGTCCATCCAGGCAAGATAAGACCGTGGACTGTTATTTCGATATGACGTTGCAATGTAACAAAGGCTCTACCTGTCGATTTCGTCATCGTTCGAGGAGACCAAAGCATGACATGTTTCAGGACGAAACTTCATTTTTAAGAAGGGGGCAATGTAATGACTCATTCGATGACGCGAGGCGCGTCATCGCTCTGGACGTTTTCTCGACAGATTTGGTGCATTCTAGACAAAACGTTCCCATTGATATATAAGCCGTCGAGGAAGGGACGTGGAGACATTCGATACCCCAGTCTCGCGACGTAAACATAAATATAGTTACAAAATACATAAATGTACTTATTGTTGTTAATAGTTAGTTTTATATTGTTATACGTTTTAATATTAATATAGTGTGTGTGTCTAAAGTTATTGTTAGTTTTATTTAAGAACCCGAAAGACAAACTTTACATTACTATAATATTACACACACTGTACATAAATTTTGTTTAAATAAATATGAAAATTATTACGAGAATTATAAATGGTTTTCGTATATTAATTGAATACCATAACACCTGCTTATTATCCGTTATTTGTAATTTGATCAAAACAGTTATATCCACCCCCGAATGATATTATCTACGCCATCTACATACCTGCTGTATGTAAATTCTATAGCTAAAATATTATAGCAAAGGTGCTGGTACCATCATATAATAGTAGCAGATCTTGAGGAAACCCTACACAAGATGCTATTATGTGTATACACGCACACGATATTAGTCATCAAAGGTAAAACCGTTGTTTTTTCCCTAATAGTCTGAAGCGACGGGATATTGACCCCTACAGATTATTTAGGGTGCAATACACTAATAACAATTGATACGGAAATCTGTGGGAAAGTCTACACTAATACCTGTATCAAAGTATTGAGAGTAAGTACTATAAGGGTTCCTGAAAAGAGCAAGACTAAATTATAAATCATAAAGATTAATTGCATCGGGATGTCGCGTTCAATTACTGCCGCGCAGGTGTTTCTGTTTTGGTGTTTAAGAGTGCACTTGAACCTGTTAATAGGATGTATATTGGTCAAACAGGGTATTTTAACAAAGTTGTAAAATCTATTTATAGTCTGTACCTGGGAATGTTTAGATTCGAAAACAACCTTACATGAGACTGATACTAATCAAAACAATCATGGTGGAGGAACACGTGGGGTTGACGACGTTTAATGTAGGACTAAAGTCTAAATTTAGACAAGAGTACGGTTTATAATTGCTTGCTATGTTTATTTAATTATCTAGTTGATGTAAAGTTACTATTTACCCATTTGTTTAGTTTCTCAATATTTCAATTTCTACTTTGAATTCTTTTGTTATTTCTTTTAGTAACTGATCTAGATTTAAATATAAAATATTGAAAATCAAGCAGTATTTCTTTTGAAATTTAAAAAGTGTTTATTACTGATTTCTATAAAATTACTTTTACATATTAACAATTTGAAAAATAATTAATAGCAACCATTGCCGATTTGGTAGTATGTACCTATATTAAACATATAGTGTTTCAATGAAATTTGAGTATATTTAACTTAAGGGCTGAAAGCCGATAGTAAAAAAGTGCCAAATTACTGCCGAATCCTTTGGCAGTAGGTTGACAGTGTTTGGTTATTAAAATAGTGAAGTTAAAAATATAGGTTTATTTACTTATAGTCACAAAATACATTAGTTTATACTTATCTTCTTTAATGAGAGAATGTACTTAATTTGCCTTTAGAAAATTTGGTAAATTTAAATGTAAATATAACATTTATATAGATTTCTTCATGCGTTTCGCTTTAGTACATAATATATATTATTTAGTTATTTTTTGCCTTTTATCTAACGCTAAAAAGGCTCAGGATATGATTAAGAAGATATTTTATTTTCTCTGAACAGAGCCCACACCGGATTGATTTAGAAGGAATTTAGTAGATATTGAAATCAAAACCGAATTTAACTTGAAAACCAATTTTTAAATAAAATTAGTCCAATAATGATGCAAGAGTAGGAATAAGAATTATTACTCCCTCTGTTCAAATTTAAGTGTATTTAATACTCTACTATTTCTAATTATTTTACGGACTGTGTAAAGTGCAGGTTTATTGTATTTAACAAATGGCAAATGCGTTAAATTTTGCAATTATTTTCACAATCTGTAATCATAGTTGACTTTGTATGTTCCAATTCTCTAATTCATTGAATTCGTTTTACGCACATTGAATTAGCTCATGAATTTATGTATGGGGCAGCTTAGTGCTACTGAATTAAAAGAGCCAATATTTAAACGTTTAAATCCGGATTATTTGGTGTCTGCGACTTAAATGGAACCATCAATTTTTTTAATCCTTTGGTTAATAAAACTTCGTAATTGACACAAGAATGGAGTTTTGATGAATAAAACTCTCGTTTGATCATTTATTTGCGTTTTACAAAATTAATAGATTCAATCTGTTCTGTGACTGACGTCCCTATTTCTTGACTTTTGCCGTTCTGTTGATATCTTATCACATCTTTCCATCGAATTTTTTTTTTGAAAGCAGAAAGAAGTCAAACTGCTAGAGTTATGTACACGACTTTAATAATAACAGTTTACTTTTATATATTCACGAATTTTAAAGTTCTCCTATTGTAGCGTCACGAATTTCATCGTGTCTCACCTTGTAGCTTCACAAATCTCATCATGTCTCAACTTATTAATCTTTAGTTGAAGAAATAGCTACAGTGTTCTATTTCGCTGAATAACAGCTAACTCTTTTGTGTTTAGGTTCTTCATAAATTACAATTTTCTTAATCGATATTGTTTTAGTTGCTGTAACAGCAACTGGTGCTTTACATCGAATATACTTTGACAGATTTCGATGTGACATTACAACGCAAAAAGCAAATTTGTGTATACAATGCTGACAACATAGTTCGACATGCATCTCATTCTGATAAGACGTACCAAGTCTCTAGTGTCTCTAGATGTGCAATATTGCTGTTTTCTTACTAATATAGAACAGTACTGTTTTGCAAATGATAAACAGAAATTAATTTTACACTTACATACACACACTGGCTTGCAATAAAATCCCGTACACTTTAATGTGAAGTTAGCTTATTTTTTAAGATTATTTACTAATGTAAGCTGACTTTAGATTTGACATATAAGATATGAAGCAAATGTGATGTGATCATCAACATATTGCTATGGATTTTTTCTAAAATAATATTAAAAATTATTTAAAATAAATGTACTATTATTTTTGGATTAATGTGTATATCCGATATGTTTTAAAATTTCATGTGTGAAATAAAAACTAGTTTTATATTCGAGGCCAATGTGTTCTTGAGGCCTAATATAATTCTGGGAGACCAAGATTTGCTGTATTACGAGAAAGTTGTGTTTTTTGAGATATATATTTTATATATCGTTAATTTAGTTCGGGTTGTTTTTGATTGTGTTCATTTGTTGTTGGTATTTATATTTTTTAATTCCCGATATTTCTACGAGATTGTTATTCTCGTAATTTTGATATAGTATTTGATTAAACAACTTCTTCTCGTAAACGTGTCTCCAGTAATTTTTGTATGTAAGTAAAATTATATTCATACGACATCTTAGTTCAAAAAGCTTTTAAAAGTGTAATTCAATTGTATTAAAATAGTTAGTTAAGAGTCTTAATTATTAGAAATAAATAATAAAGATTATTATTAACATTTCTATATTAATATTATAATTACAATTTATTCGAGAGGATTTAGGGTTTTTTTTGTACATGTTATTTGCGCATGTGTAAATTTTGAACGTCTTTCAGATTTTGATTATACAGTGTGGTTCTCTGGGGAGAAATTAAAAATAAACTTTATTATTTTTAGATAAGTTTGATCGGAGTCATTAAGAGGAAGTTTTTTCATTCACTCAGCTGTCAATATTACAGTGAATATATTTTACCTCATGTATTTTGTATGATACAGAATCTTTATATTTTATAAAGATAGGTTTTTTCTTTTTTGATTTTTTTGTATTAAATATTCAGTTTAAATTTTATCCTGTGTTTGATTTTTGTGTTCTCGCCTTTACTGCGAATTAATTAAAAATAAGTAACTTATAAAATATAAATAAGAAAAAAATTATGAACTTTTTACTGGCGCTTAAATAACTTTGTAGAAACAGTCACGACTTTCCGATTGGAACCCGAGAAGTTAGAAGTCTCATATTTTGAAAATTCACCGGCTGAGTAACCTAATTGGGTAAACTAGTTGTGGATGGTGGCGCATTAAATCTACAAACCACTACTCATAGAACATATGTAGTCCGTTTGACAGTGCGGTATCTAGTATAAAATCAAACACACAATTTGGTTAATATCATATATCGTTAATAATAACGATAAATATACGAATATAGAAGAAGGTATCTAATTATAAGAGTCAGCACTTAATCATTGCACCATTAGCTTCTAATATCTGTGCAAGTCTTCTTGACATTGACAGAATAATGTTTTTCCAAATATCCTGATTCTCGTTTAATTCCTCCCAAGCATTCTCAATTGCCGTCCATAATTAATTTTTATTACAGAATCTTAAATTCCGTTCATACATTCACTTCACCATTACACTCCCAAACGTTTCCAATCGTTCCGATTGGTAATCTACTGTATGATAACTCTGGCGGTGTGTACAGGATTGTTTTGTTGAAAGTATTTTTAAGCTATGTTTGTGATACTGACAGAAGCATAACATTCTCCAAAATAACTAGATATGATTGTGAGTTTAAACGGTCTTCAACTTGCCATGCAAATCCCGCACCCTGTGCACACATCCATGCCAGACGTTAACAGAAAATCTTCTGATCAGATCTATTTGGCGGAGACACATATCTTTCATCACATCTTGTGTTTCTTGGGCGTAAGTATTCACGCGGCTTAACGGAAAAATATTCGTCAAGCCACGTGAACACTTTCACAGAAATTTTTTTCGCGATGTATATAATTTAATGAAAATAAGACTTTGGATTGTTTATTTTCCACAGATAACTGTCTTTTAGCACTTACATATTTTTAATTCGAGTGCTAATTCTGCTGTTGACCTAGATCCTGTAAAATGTGTGTCTCTTGCTGATTTGAATGGGTTTTCTCTTAAATAATCTAATAAAAATTCAGCTTGTTGCTGATTTGAAATTCTCTGCCGCCCTGAACCTTCTTTCCTTCCAACACCATCTTCTTCTTCAATCCATCTTCTTCCCATTTTTTTTAACACTCGAAATCGTAGATTTATTTATATTAAATATTCTAGCACTTCTCATGGACCATACTTCTTCTAATTTTAATAATATTAATATTTTATCTCATTCAGATAATTTTAACATTTTGATCAATTTTTATTGATTTAAATTGACTGATATCAAATTGGAAATGTCACCAGAAAGGTCAATTTCCTACAGCCAAAACTAGGTGTACGAGATTTTATTGCAAGCCAGTGTGACAGCTGTGACAGGTTAATGTTATCACACTCACCACCATCAGCTACGAATGTCAAGAAGGGTGAACAAAATAACCAAAAAAGATTGATGCCAATCTATTCTATTGCCATTCTATTGACACTGCAGACAGTTGATATTGTTGACACTATTGAGTATTTCCAAGAAAATAAAAAATCTCATATGCTGTGCTTTAAAGTTGACAAAAATATTATTTAAAAATTATTTAGGTAGCATTAATGAAAATATAAGATAACAAAGGTTAACATTTTCATGTTCACATTAATTTTAATACTAGTATTATGGTTATTTAGGGGTCTAATAAAATATATATAAAATTATGATCAGATAATAATAGATAAATATCCATTGTGTGTAAGTATATCCGAATGCATTAGCAACTATTTATAGTTACAGAAATGCAGAAAAATTACATTGAATTTTAAATAGGGAGTAGCATATGTGAATCGGAAAAGTGATGCACGCAAAATGCAAATGCAGAACAAATCATTTAAATATACGAAGAAACAGGAGGGCGCAGTTTGATGTACAAACCACACGTGTTGTGTACTGTGTGTTCACCCACTGTGGCGGGAATTTTTTAGATTAAACAAATTACGAGCACGGTGGAAAACGGGCATATGGCTCTTTTTAAAAAAATACTCACTTGTACATTCACAAGTGTGGTAATCCAGATAAAATTCAATTGAAAGTACTTTCGCTCGTTCAGGGTCTCTGAAGAGTACATTTAAGGAGTTTATTCGTTCATAGCGTAATTAATTTTAAACTATACTTCATCTGGGTATCATTTTTAATGGATTTCATATCTTGTTACATCCTTGTATCCGAAAATATACAACATGTTTCAAAAAGGACTTCATCTCAGACATGACATTTGTCATTCTATGACTAGCAGTATAATTTTTTCTTACAAATTCCTTTTTACTTAATAAACAATACTACTAAATAATGTACATATTGCAAGAAAATATTTTTGTGGTTGCAGCATATTTCGGAACTGCACAATTTCTTAACGGAGAATGGCAATATTCCTACGCGGAATGTAAGCGACAGTTTCACTTTCAGTTTCCTAATAGAGTTGTGGATAATACCGCTAATACCATCATCACATTTGCCTAGTCGTGGAGAAGTGTCGGGCTACATGATCTGTGTTAAAACGCAAAAGTTCTGGTAGACCAAGTACACAGCAAAATATTATTGGAGTAAACCCACATACATTAGTTCGTCGTTTATCAATTCAAATGAACGTATCTTCTAGTACCGTTCGTAGAATTTTGGAGCGTCGTTTACATATTGCTATGGATTTTTAATTAAAATAATTTAATTTAAAAATGTGCATTTATTTTCAATATGACTGTATACTAAATTTAAATTTATGCGAAGATAAAAACTTGTTATTCGGGGTCGCTCTCATGTAGAGAGTTTGTTTAGAGGTTGTTTTGAGAAATATAATTAAATATATTTAATTTATTCGGTTAATTCTTTGATAAGTGATTTATTGATGTATTAGATAGTTGTAGAGTTAAATTCTCGTATGATATTTGATGTTTAAATTGAATATGCACCTTCTTTGTTCTTCGTCTCCATTATAATCTTGTAAGTAGATATAAATTTTTTTTATGATGTAAAACATAAATTAAAATTATAAGTATATTTCTATTGTATCCAAGCTTGTAATTAAGTGATTTAGTAATTAGAAATATAGATACTAAAGCTTACTATTAACATTTCTTTGTTAATATTATAATTGAAAAGTTTGTTCGAGAGGATTAAAGGGTTTTTTTTTGTGCGTGTCGATTGAACACGTGTAAGTTTTGTACGTGTATCAGAATTTGATTATACAGTGTGGTTCTCTGGGGAAGAAATTAATAGTAAACTTGATTATTTTTAGACAAGTTTGTTCGGAGTCATTAAGAGGAAGTTTTCCATTCATTTAGCTGTCAATTTTACAATGAATGTTTTTACCTCATGTATTTTTGTATAATACAGTATCTTTATAATTTGTAAAGATAGATTTTTTTGGGATTTTTTTTATTTTGTATTAAATATTCAGTTTAATTTTTATCCTGCTTTTGTTTTATTTTCATACCAATATTGCTGTTCAGGCTTAATATATATATAAGTAAATAAATTTTTGTGAACATTTCACTGGCGCCTAAATTAATTCGCAGACACGACTTTCCTAAGTGGAACCCGAGAAGTTAGAAGTCTCATATTTGAAAATTCACCGGCTGAGAAACCTAGTTGGGAAAACTAGTTGTGGATGGTGGTCTGCTAAATTTTCAAACCATTATTCATAGCAATATGTATGCATACAAAGTATCGGTTGTTCAACAGATCTGACCAAGAGATCACGCTAGTAGGCTTAATTATTGCAACTTCTATACCCAACGATACCGAGAACAGTTATTAACACTATTATTAACTCAAGTGTGACAGGACGAATTCAACTCGTGAAAATTTAGCACTTTTAGAACATTACTTCCCTCATCGAGTTGTAAGCAGAGGTGTTTGGCCAGCGCAGTCACCAGCTCTTACTCTATTAGATTTTTCTATTTCTATAATTCAAATGACTTGATGAATACAATTACAATTAAATGTAATGAAATAACACCAAATGTATTGCAAAATATCTTTGGCAGCATGAAACGTCGTATTGCATTATGCATTCAACAGAATGGTTACCATTTAAATATTTGTTATAAATTATAATAATTAAAATTTCTACTAATTAGCTTTTACCTTGGTTGTTTAATTAATATACGATCTTTAAAGTTTTCTTATTAAATAAATTAATAATCTAATTGTACTTGTTATTAATTTTATCACCATATCTCTCGTTGTTGAATTTTGGCAGTGGATAACCTTCATACAATTTAATCTATATCCGCATTTCAAGAATGCAGAACATAATAATTTATAGAAGAATTTCATAGACAACTATATGTAATTCTTTCTGTAACACGTTGTACAGTAAATTGTAAATATTTATGTTTCTATAGCATCCCGGTAATTGCTTTGTTGTTCAAGTTATCTTTTTCACAAAATTATTATTAGATCTATCGGAAAGCCCTTTGTCGTATTTTTTAAATTGAAAAATGTACCTAACTAGTAACATATTTAAAAAAATAGTTATCAACGAATTGCCCATCATTTTCCATTTTCCATCTTTCAAGTAACCTCTTTTCAAAATATGTTGCTGCTTTAAAGATGCAGTGTTCATTTAAGGTTATTTCAAATACAAAAGTTTTTTTTCATTTAAAAAATTTTGCAATAATTGAAAGTAGTGAAAATTCAAAAGTGTAATATCTGATCTAGCGTTATCATGCTGAAACCCACTTCTTTTCCTTTTGACAAAAGCTGTTAATTTTCCTCTAATTACTGCATTCAAATTTATCAATTGTTGACAAAATTTATCTGAATTAATCGTCTCAATTAACAGGTTCTTGTTTATCCCACCAAATACGCAATATTCTCTTCTACTACTGTCCTGCAGTTGTTGCAGCTGATTATCTTACTTCTTCTGGAATTTCTGTAGTGACTCAATTATTTTCTTCAGTAATTAAATGATCCGAAAGTTCGTTTTGCATCAGTAGCGATTAACAAATTCGCATCATTAAGTTGCCTTTTATTAACTCAAGTACCTGTCTGGTATATTTCAAAACAAATCCTGCACAGCAAATGTGTGAGTATTACCCCAGACGATATATTGAGCATTCCTCCAACCGCCACTGTTGTTGAATAGGGATTTTCTTGCTGTTTTCGTTGTGGAATATCTGCATTAGGAATTTTGTGTATATTGTATGTTTTTTATTGAACAATCTTCTTTGGGGTTTAGCCGTAGTTGAAAATATTTCTTAACGTTTCGACTGATTTTTCAGAAGCCACATAATCAGCTGGGCTACTCTTTATAAAACTTCATGATCATTGAAACGTCAAGTAAGACAACAACAGTCGAATTCAAGAAAGATTCTTTGCATATATTGTTAAATATATAGACGAGTAATTTTAATCATATTCTGAAATTTTTTTTGAAAAACTTTAACGATTATATATTAATGCAAGTTTTCTCTAAAACAAAAATAGAACAGAACCTCCCAATAAACCTAATAAAATACATATTTTCGTTTGTCATAAATTTCCTACTTGTAATGCTATTAAAATTTTAATACCAATTTCAGTTCATAATTACGATATGCCAAATAACCTAATATGTGGTTATAATAACGTTTTTATAATGATAAAAGCTCTGCCCTGCCATGCCGTGATATTAATGAACATTCACAATAACAAATAAGAAATTTCACCAAATATAATGTTATTAAGTTTTAAAACCTGTAAAAAACCTTTGTAGCGGAGGGTGTGCTGTTGTGTGGATAAATCTAAAAAGCAACACAGGGGTCCCCGCAGACACATATAGTCTACGGATCATTACACACAGGTGCACTTTGACGATACACTCAACCTGATGGACAGTACAAATCCACTACATCCTCAACCTGAGAACTAACCAACCCGACTGGCGAGATTATTTTCACATAGTAATGAAATTAAAGGGATCTCGAATTATTATAAGAGATTTTTAGCTTTTTATTTATGAACTAAGAGATACATTAAAATAAATTCCCCTAAAAATATGTTATTAATGGAAAAGACAAAAACACGATAAAGTAGTATAGAAAACCTAAAAGTATCTTTTGTTCTTTATTAATAATAATAATTATTATTATATTTTATTTATAGCCAAACCGATTCAAGAGGAAATCAAAATACCTATAATTTACAGAATTAAACAATATAATACTCGTACAAATTAATATGTTAAACGTAAAACAATTCAAATCAGTAAATATCTCGCGGAATAACACATACCATGCCTTCATACTCTTTTTTCCTGATTAGAGATGGCCATGCTTTTTGATAACGATTGGTAACAGTGCATGCACACACTAATCACCTTGACAGTTTGGACGCCACCAATATGTGCCCAAAAATCAAAAATTAAACTTTATTAAAAATTTTGCATTATTTTGCTGAAAAAAATTGGAAAATTTGTTTTCGCACATGCAAAAATGGATTTACTGTGGATGGGAATACTTTCAAGAATTAGAAAGAAATATGCGTCACTAAAAAATTATGTATTACATTGAAAAAAACAGTCTTCGATTTAATAAAATTTCAGCATTTCAGCAATTGATTTTGAGCACTGACTGATTATTATTAAATGTGACTTGCTTGCAGGATTATCGTACCTTCAAAAGAATTTTATTATAGTTATTCTTTATGAATTAATGGACTTTAAACAGAAGCTTATATATAATTAAAAAAATGTGCGTTTTAATTTTTACAATTTTCATCGCGAATTCGAAAGTTTAAAGAATTTGTTAGGTAAAGTCGATGATTATGTATCATCGGAAAGAAACGTCATAAAGGAGAAAATCGCCGAGTTCTTTAACAATAATTTAACCCTAGGACTACCGAGCGGGTCTAATGGACCCGAAACGATTTCTAACCATTGCTTTGTCGTACTTATGGATGAGCTAATTTACTGGTATTAATAGCCTTTTTAAGTAAGAGTTATAGCTTTAAAATTTTGACAAAAAAATTATTTTAGAAAGAATGATTTTGGCAGTATAAAAATACTTTCGCGGTTTCGCGGTCTGTTGGACCTATATGTCGTTTACTCTATAAATGTAGGTAAAGCGAGTGTATTTTACAATGATAGTGGTTCGCTTATAAATTCCGGACTTCGTCGCTGCTGATAAACCTTTCTTGACATTTCCAGATGTATACAGAAAGGGGAAATCCCTTTATCACGCGGATTTCGGGGACTTTACGTGTTTCAGCATATTTATAGCCGAACGTCGTGAACAATACATTAGTGCTTGTCAAATCTGTGTAATGTTACTTTGTATCAGAATAATTGAAACATACATGAGTACGTAAACACCACCAGTTTTGAATAATACAAAGGTATTTTTAATAATATAAAATATTATTAAAAATCTGGTGTCAAGGACACAAATACAGGTTCACTATTAATATTTTTGTGAACGTGTCCGAACATATCCCTCCCCAGAGACGTAGATAAGTATTTCGCCTTTCTACAGGCTCATCGGTACGCCCCTGCTGGAGATAGGATATCTTCAGACACATTCACAAAAAAGAACCATATCGCCACATCACAGAAATTATCCAGACCGAGCGTAGAAGTAAATTGAGCGCTGCCTGTTGTCAGGCAGCCGAAGTACCTCGCCCCGTCCACATAACCAATGTGAAGTAACGATGCCCTTCCAAAGGTGGCACAGCCATCTCTCTAGAAACTGCGTTTTGTTTGTGTCTTCACTCATACTACGGACTAACCGCATGTGTAATGTATCAGAATAATTGAAACATACATGAGTAGGTAAACCGCACCAGTGTTGTATAATACAAAGGTATTTTTAATAATATAAAATATTATTAAAAATCTGGTGTGAAGAACACAAATACAGGTTCACTATTAATATTTTTGTGAACGTGTCCGAACATATCCCTCCCCAGAGACGTAGATACGTATTTCGCCTTTCTACAGGCTCATCGGTACGCCCCTGCTGGAGAAAGGATATCTTCGGACACATTCACAAAAAAGAACCACATCGCCACATCACAGAAATTATCCAGAGCGAGCGTAGAAGTAAATTTGTACCGCGTACCGATGAGCCTGTAGAAAGACGAAATATATATGTGCACATGCGGTTAGTCCGTAGTATTAGTGAAGACAAAACAAAATGCAGTTTCTAGAGAGATGGCTGTGCCACCTTTGGAAGGGCGTCGTTACTTCACATTGGTTATGTGGACGGGGCGAGGTACTTCGGCTGTCTGACAACAGGCAGCGCTGAATTTACTTCTACGCTCGGTCTGGATAATTTCTGTGATGTGGCGATGTGGTTCTTTTTTGTGAATGTGTCTGAAGATACCCTTTCTCCAGCAGGGGCGTACCGATGAACCTGTAGAAAGGCGAAATACGTATCTACGTCTCTGGGGAGGGATATGTTCGGACACGTTCACAAAAATATTAATAGTGAACCTGTATTTGTGTTCTTCACACCAAATTTTTAATAATATTTTATATGTATTAGTAAAAATACCTTTGTATGTTACTTTGTTACTGTGAATAAGACAAGATTTATATTTTGTTCAGTTGTGATGTGCGATTTAATATTTTAGCATCATTTTTTATTAATTGTCAGGTAGTTATTTCTGAATCTTTTATTGCGGCTATTTTCTACTTTGCGTATTACTCATTACGGAAAGTGGATCGTATAAATAAGGAATACCTTACACAACAACAGCTAGAGGCGATAGTAATCGAAATGAGTGACGTTGAATACAATAGCGGATATGAAGCTTCAGACGACGATGGAGAGGTAGATGCAGTAGAAGGCCTCATCGATGGAGGTGATACAAGCACAGCAGAAGAATCAGCGATGATGACCACAACAGAAATTAAAGCTAATTCTTTTATATCAAAAAACAAACAAGTTGTTTGGTACCAAGATCCTATTTTACCTCATCACGGAAGACAACCACGACACAATATTTTACAAGAACGTTCAGGCCCAACACGTTTTGGAAATCGCGAGATCAATCTTCTTTTTTGATTTATTTTCGTAAACCTCTTCTTGAAATTATCCTAAAGCGGACGAATGAAGGAGAGATTATTTTCGGAAACAATTGGATAAAAATGGATGTCCAAGAATTGAAGAAATTTATTGGAAATCTTATAACGAAGACTTTGGTACTATTATCGCTCGAAATAGATTTCAAAATATACTTCGTGTACTTAGATTCGACGATGCAGGGGAAAGACGAAGAAAAAGAATTGGCGACAAAATAGTACCAATACGGGAATGCTTTGAGTTATAGAATACTTAATTGCGAGATGCGTATGTACCAAATTGATGTATGACGGTTGATGAGCAGCTTGTAACTGGAGAATATGGAATAAAATTTTGGGCCATTTGTGATAGTGTAACAACCTATACATGGAAACTGGAAATCTATCCTGGAAAGCAGGGAGAGGAAATAGACAAGAATCAAGGCGAAGAGGTTGTAAAACGTTTAGTAGAAGAAATTGAAAACTCTGGAAGGAATGTCACCTGCGACAATTTCTTTACTTCGTATAATCTTTCATAGTATTTTTTTACATAGTATAAAAAACCTAACATTAGATGGTATGAACCGTAAACATAAGCCTGAATTGCCACAGTGAGAAAAATGTTGATAATAGCCAAAAAAGAAGCCTCAGGTAATCCTGGACTACAGTGGCGTAGACAACATGGACAAAATGGCACGATTATACACCGTGAAAAGGTTGACGAAGAGATGGCCTCTTGTAGTTTTTTATAACATGATAGACATCAGCGCCATGAACGCATACATACTGTGGAAGCTCTTGAAACCTAATTCAGCTTTTGATTTGAAAAAGAGAAGAAACTTTCTAATTGAGCTAGGGAAGGAGCTAGCATAATACAAGGACCACGAAAAACCAGAAGCAGAAGAAGAAGCTGAAGCATTTACTAGTTCTGATAATCCAAGAAAGAAGAAGAGATGTGATGTTTATCAATCTTCAAAAGACAGAAAAACAAGAACAACTTGTGCATGTTGTAAAACTAATGTATGCAGTGAACACTCAGTAGTTATGTGTAAGAAATGTGTTTAACCCACTTTTACTTTTATGTCATTTATATATTTTATTTTACAATATTCATGTCTTATTATTATTACTGCTTTGGTTTATTCTAATCGTGTTTTCTTATCTTGAATAAAATAAAAGTCAAATATAATAGTGCTTACACTATACTGAATTCAAAATAATCGCCGAATATTAGCTCAAACCCAGCATATAGTAATACGGGTCCAATGGACCCGCGCGGTAAGTAGCAATAGGCCATTTTCCTGGTAATCCTAGGGTTAATCAGAATCCATCGAAAGATAAACCTGCAAATGATCTCGAAAACTATGAAAGAATCACTTAAATAGTTTATAGAAATGTAATTAAATCAGACAGCGAAAATATCGATTTTGTTGTTTCCTTCCGTCTTTGCGGTATGGATTAACTCAATTGTTTTTTTTTATCACTGGGATATCAGCATAGAAATAAATGAAGATTATTTATCAAATCGTTGATGGATGAATGATTGATTACACTTGTTCAAACTTCATTATAACGTTAAGATATAATTAATAACTCTATCGTTTTAAATATTTATTGTAAATCCCCAAAATATTGTTTTGTCGTACAACGGCTTCGTCAGGTGAACGAAATCTACATATTTCAAATAGAAGCTAATAGTATATATGCTTATTTAAATTCAAGAATAGAATAATAGAAGGGATGAGAAGTTATAATCTTAAATTTAGAAGGAGAGAGTTATTTAAGTCTACTTGATCGTTTAACACTAAACATATGTGTTGTTTTCTAAACTTTCTAATAAGTTTTTGGTTTTATCCTGAATGTGTAGTCTTGAAATTTTTGTTAAATCTATGATTAGATAATAAACAATGATTTGTTAAAGTAGAGTCCATTGCAAATCATTGTTTATTATCTAATCATAGATTTAATAGAGATTCCAAAACTTTACAAAAAGCAAAAACCTTAACTTAGAAAGTTTAGAAATCAACAAGTAAAAAAGTTAGGTTTTGTGTTAAACGATCAAGTAGACTTAAATAACTCCCCCTTCTAAATTTAAGATTGTAACTTCTCACTCCTTCTATATTAGCATAATCTCTGAATTTGTATTAAATATGTAGTTTTCATCAACCCGAACCACCCATTGTATGGCGAAACTGTATTGTTTTGGTTTACAATCAATATTTGAAACGATAAAATTATAAATTATTCTTTAACGTTATTTACCAAACGTCAAAAATATTATTTAGAAAATCAAACTATATCGAATACTGAAAAATATGTACTATTAAAGAAGCAAGTACTTTTATATCATTTTGTGGCGTTATTTAGTAGACTAAACTAAAGTGTTACCAAATATCATTTCAGATAAGAATTACTCTAAATATTATTTCAACTGCGTTTATATCAATAAAATGAAAATGAAGGGTTCCGTACCGGATCCCCTTTAGATTCCTATGTGGCCTGATGAGGAAATTAATAAACAAATAAAGTTTGTTAGTGTAAGGGGTGTGAAATTTAAATATAGTAAGCAATACCTAGAGACAAAGAAAAAATAGCCTAAATAATCACACAAGACGTTCGTTAAATAACTTTTGTTCTATGTAACCCTACATTTAGCGGTGTCAGTTGCTAGTGCAGACTAGCAAATCAAAACAAACATTTTCGGTACTTAAGTTACCTCAAGGTCGTAAAATTAAAAATTACACACCCAAAGTATAAAAACATCCCGCAATCTATAAACCCGAATATATACATACAAACATACTTTTTAAACTTTAAAGCGTATTAGTTAAACGTTCTTGTCCTCTTTCGTTTCTCAGCTCTCTTCAATTAGCTCTTGGGGATAGAACGCTATATCCCCTTACCTTAACTCGACAGGGCGTCCCATGGGTTACACAGGCTATTGATATTATTGTATTGGTAATTCGACAACTAATTTTATATGTCAACATATGTTTAACTATGGAATAGTAAACCTTAGGTTATGTTACAATTATTCCCACAAGTAAATGTGTCTGCAGATGGAACTAAATGTGATTTGTATTAATTGAATTATATGCTGTTCGATTCCATATGAACATATGTAATGATAGTCAGTCATGAATAAATTATATTAGTAATAATCAAAATAATTCTATTATATATATACATAGGATTGTTTTAAATATATACGTTTTCTAGTAAAGCCAGACCTTAAATCGCTAACTAATTGAGAGAAATAATCGTACACACACATGTTTTTGTCACGCAGTTAATACTTAAAAAATATTTTTTAAGTATTAACTGTGTGACAAGAACGTGTGTGTACGATTATTTCTTTTGTTCGTCAATATTGCACATGTGGCTTTCTTTTAGATGTGGTTGTCCTGTTTTTAAAATGTAATTTCGAAATAACTAAGTGTACGTCCGTTGACATTAGTTGTGTTACTTTAGAATATTACAAACATATGAGTAATTTCTCCAAAAAAAAAACAAGTTCACATTTTGATCCCTGAGGAAGCATACGAATTCGATGCGAAATGTTGGGCTGAAAAATAAAGAACTGACTTAATTAACAGAGTTTAATTTTGCTGGATTCCCACAAAAAAACGACTATCCTTTCCATACATGTTCTAACGGCAAAGACTCCTGGTCTAATTATATATATATATATATATATATATATATATATATATATATATATATATATGGAATATACATGTATGGAAAGATAGTCGTTTTTTGGGGGGAAATCCCGCAAAATTAAACTCTATTAATTAAGTCAGTTCTTCATTTTTTATAGCCCAATATTTCGCATTGAATTCGTATGCTTCCTCAGGGGATCAAAATGTGAACTTGTTTTTTTTTGGAGAAATTACTCATATGTTTGTAATATTTTAAAGTAATACAACTACTGTCAACGGACGTACACTTAGTTATTTCGAAATTACATTTAAAAAACAGGACAACCACATCTAAAAGAAAGCCACATGTGCAATATTGACGAACAAAAGAAATAATTGTACACACACATGTTCTTGTCACACAGTTAATACTTAAAAATCAATTTATGTTTTTTTTCGTCAATATTGCACATGTGGCTTTCTTTTAGATGTGGTTGTCCTGTTTTTTAAATGTAATTTCGAAATAACTAAATGTACGTCCGTTGTGCTACTTTAAAATATTACAAACATATGAGTAATTTCTCCAAAAAAAAACAAGTTCACATTTTGATCCCCTGAGGAAGCATACGAATTCGATGGGAAATATTGGGCTATAAAAAATAAAGAACTGACTTAATTAATAGAGTTTAATTTTGCTGGATTCCCCCAAAAAAAACGACTATCCTTTCCATATATATATATATGTATATATATATATATATATATATATGTATATATATATATATATATATATATATATATATATATATATATACCCATCGACAAAATTATCGAATATTTTAAAATTAAATTTTTATAATAATTTTTTTTGTAAATATAAATTTTAATGAAAGAAAAACATTATACAAGAAAAAATAGTTTATTTTTTACTGTTTACTTAACGAATATTAATTTTTAATTAGCAGAAAATCATTAAAAAAATTCATGATAAATTTTATGAAAATTTGGGATAATTATTTTAAATTTAAATGCAACTCGATTAAGCAAATACTAGTCTTTTGATTGAAATAAGAGCATAGTTAATAACGAGTATTCCCACTTCGAGTTCTAATTACTGCTTACATCTTTCTCAACATGCTACCACTTAGAGTTTGAATATATTCTTGAGGAATTGGATTCCATTCATATTGTGTTGCAAATCTAAGTTCTTCTATTGTGTTTGGAACAGGATTTCTTTGTCGTAATGGGCGTTTTAGCTGATCCCACGCATGTTTAATGGGATTCAGGTGTGGGCTGTACGGTGGCAAATCTAATCTTTGAATCTGAACCCATTTTGGCTTCCATAATTGGATTATAGTCTCATCAATAAATCCAATTCTCGATATTCCACTGAGCATGTGTTCTGGCAAATTGTAATCGACGAGTTTTGTGATTCTGGAGAAGACATGGAACTTTGGCAGGCCGCCTTAACTTTAAACCTATTTCTTTTAGTCTTCATCTAACCGTTCTCGAACTAACATTAACATGGCTTACATTTAGTAACTCATTTTTGAGATATGTGGATGTTAATGTGTGATTTCGCCTAGAATTCAGTGCCAAAAAACGATCATCAATTGCTGTTGTGCACCTTTTGCGCCCTCGGCCGGGTCTTCGTACGAAATTTCCAGTCTCTTGATACCTTTTTAAAATACTCGATACTGTAGATTGACCTCTCCTGAGACGTCGTGCGATATATTTTTGTCTATATCCTTCGTCATACAGAGTTACAATTTGTGCCGCGTCAACTTCACTGTAGTAGCTAAGCTAACTGGCGGCATAAGGCTTGTTTTTAAGAGGAATCAACGAACGAAAATCACTAACACTTACTTAATTTCACCACAAATAAATTAATTCACGTTAATTCTTAAATTATGTGAGGAATTCTTAAATGACGTAACGCGCGATAGACAATATACGCCATTAAAATGAATTAAACGTCAAAATATTTTAAAGCAATTGAATATATTTACCTACTATATTAATAACATCAGCACATATATAACTTTACGGCGATAATTTAAAATTATATTTAAGTAATAGATATAACAAAAAATATTCGATAATTTTGTCCATGAGTGTATATAGGTAAATTCCTTTGGGTGTAAAATGCTGAATCAAATTTACTATAATATGTATATGATTTCACTGTTAATAAAAACAGAATTTGGGTCAATGTATTTATTGCTACATAAAGTTTCGAAACTGTATTTGTTTCTTCATCAGACCTAATAGAGTATTTACAGATTAGCCATACAAAGTAAAATATAAAAATGTACTTACATTAGCAAATTAACATTTCTTGAGCGATTTTATTGAATGAAGATATCTTCATGGCCATCGAAAAGCATACCATATCTGGGCGAATCATAGCATATGAAACTATTTTTCTTTCGACTAGAGATAGTTATCCAAACTACTATAGACATCTCATTAAGAGCTCGATTCGTGGAGATGCCTCCATTTGCGTGTGTTTTTACAGAGAACTTGAATAGGTAATAAATGCTAAAATTGTTCTAAAAAATCTTACACATTCTGTACCAAGGTAATTTGATTAATAATTAATCAATTTTACAAGAGGATCACAATCGGAAACATCATAGTAGGCGTTATACAAACGGATACTAGGAAATGGTATGCTTACCTTTTTGCCTTTAGGATCAGAGGCTAGATATAAATCTAATAAAGGACGCGCGAGCGTAAGCAAAAGTTTCGTACTAGCCATATTATGAGTTTCCGGCTCAACGATAAAAACGAACTACACAATATTTGCCAACCTTTAATTCAAGCCCAGATAGTTCATACCACTTGAACAATACATGTAGATTGTGTTGAAGTTTAATTATGGCACTAGTAGAATAGATTTCACAATATATTTTGATATCATCAGCATACCCAGAAACTCGAGAAGGAAGGTCCTTAATAAATAAAACAAGTAGTAGTGGGTTCAAATTTGAGCCTTGTGGTTCCAATCCCAATGTAATTTGAAGCTATTGTAACTCGCATAATATTTTCTTTGATGTAAATATGATCGAAGAACATTAACGGAAGATGAAACAAGACAACCTGAGCTCAGTTTATTTAAGAGTGTCTCATTGTCGAACATGTCAAATGCTTTTGACCAGGACAGGACTTTCCGACAGACTAGTTGTTGTAATTTTCGAAGTTTATAAAAAAGAACTATGTGCATTTTAATTAATTAATAACGAAAATGTTAAACATGTACGTCATTTAAAATATCAACAATAATAAAATATGTATCAACGGAATGTCTTAATGACAGAATGCTATTTGCATATTAAATTTTTATCGTAAGCCCGGTGTTTACGGCTCCAGCTTCAATTACTCTAATTGAAGTCTCCAAGAACACGAATTAAAAATTGCAAATTTAATTAAAACAAGGGATATTACAACTCGGAACGGAAATAATTGTAATGATTGTCTCATGACAAATGATCGTGCGGAACACGCACACATTATTGGTACTACACTAGCACAAAACATACGTACACACATCATAAATGACTGCCTTAAATAAATCTATATAGTATCGTCCGCAATTATAGACTGCATCCACGGTCGAACGGACAAACATGAGTATTGTCTAACAGTTGGCGCAATTAGAGCAAGTAGCTTTTAAAAGATCATATGGTATATAGTGTTTACAAATATAATTAAATACGGTCGACTATCATTAAGTACTTTCTGTCATAATCAATACAAAGCCCTCATTGTGGTATAGAGACTTTGTCAGCAACCATTTTGTTATACAAACTTTATATGAAGCATTATCGAAAACAAATAACCTCTATCAATTAAAAAACTCATCATCTGATATTCATATTCCTAAATTATAAAAAATATAAAACTTAAACATAAATTTGTATACAAATATTAAAGATATGATATATGATTGTTTCGGCCTTTACTTGATGAAATTCCATTATAACTATTAAGATAAAATAAAACAAATTTTATGAATTTCACTTTTTAATTAAAAGCTTTTAAAAAGTGAAATTCATAAAATTTGTTTTATTTTATCTTAATAGTTAAAGATATGATCCCAAAACCACTATTACGTTTAGAAAACTTCATGCACTTGTTACGAAACAAATAGTTGATTTGATATTTTAATCATTTGAACAACGTCTAATGTGACATATTTAAAAATTCGATGAAGTTTTGGTATGTCACCCCTGATAGAACAAAGAAAAGTATGATTCCTAAACGTATTGTATCTGGATCGATTATTATTCGAATTTATGCAGAAACAAATTTTGATTCTTAAAATTGAATCCAGTTGGATAGTATACCTTTGGTCAAGGCTTTCCTCATTTAGAACTATAGCAATGTACGAGGACGATCCGTAAAGTAAGTTCCGTTTGGTTATAAAAAAAGACCAACACATGAAGAGGTTTTTCTTATATACAGTTTAAAATTACTATTCTCTGCTATGTATCTGAATAGTTACCATTAAGATTGAGACATTTGCCAGAGCGATGAACTGGCTTTTTAATGCCCTCTTCATATATGACGTTGTAACTCTGTCGCCTGTGAATTAAGGCATGCTGTAACACTGTCCTACAGGTCCCTCGTTCCATAATTCTACAAGAAGTCAATATAACAATTGTTTCAAATGAAACAGACATGCAATATACATATCTGTAACTGTATACATGGACAATACACCTAGTATTTTCAGCATTTACTTCTGCTTAAGACACGTGTTTCTGCCATCTATAGGCGTCATCAGTCAAGCTAGCGAAGCAATAATACAAATCTATTAAAAAACAGATTTGTATCTGTATATACATTTAAGCTGAAATCGCCTACAAGACATAGCAAATTTTATCCTATCAGGTGGCACTATATAATAAGTGACAGCTGACGGACGAAAGAGACTATGCCGAAAAAGGCAACCTTTTCCTTGCCCAGCTAAGCTGGTACATAACAGAAGAAAATACGTATATAGGTGTAGTCCATTAAGACGAGCCAGATGGCAGTAAATATACAAAAAGGTTTAAGTATATCAATACGTTATGCACGTTATAACGCATTTATTACAAATGTTGCCTTTTTCGGCATAGTCTCTTTCGTCCGCCAGATGTCACTTATTATATAGTGCCACCTGATAGGATAAAATTTGCTATGTCTTGTAAGCGATTTCAGCTTACATATATATATAGATACAAATCAGTTTTTTAATAGATTTGTATTATTGTGTATTACATTACTTCACTAGCTTGACTGATGACGCCTATAGATGGCAGAAACACGTGTCTTAAGCAGAAGTAAATGCTGAAAATACGAGGTGTCTTGTCCATGTGTACAGTTACAGATATGTATATTGCATGTCCGTTTTATTTGTAACAAATGCGTTATACGTGCATAACGTATTGATATACTTAAACCTTTTTGTATATAACAATTGTTATACAAGCTGGCCTGTATCGTTGTGTTCAAATTTTAGGAGTGTAAAGTAGACTTCATTTCAAGTAACAAAAACGCAAAACTTGTATATCCATTTTTATTTGTTTCAAAGTTACACATCTATGAATGTGATTGCCAGATCATGAAAAAAAATGTAATCGTGAAGTTAATAAAAACTGATTGAATTTAAAAAAGTTCAATTAATAATATTTGCGAAATGTCCTTCTCCTTGTTGAATGCAGGCTTGTGCCCGTAAGTCAACAGAAGAAGTACGAATTTCATACTTGTTTTGCCGGATTAGCTCGGCAGCCTGGTGAATACGATCCAACAATTCTTCTCTTGTGTTCGAAACTTGCGCGTAGACTAAATTTTTCATGTACCCCCATAAATAAAGGTCAAGAGAATACATTTTGTATTCTCTTGATAAAGGCGTACACAGCCGAAACATGTAGAGTTTTTTAAATACATATATTTTGAAGTAATATACAGACCTTAGATATATATATATATATATATATATATATATATATATATATATATATATATATATATATAATTTCAAAATATGGAAAAGAGTTTTAGAAGCCAAGAACATATTAATTAATTATAATAAAATAATTAATTAATAATTTTATATATATTATATTCAAATAAAACAACCAACAAGTGACAATTAATTTATAAATACTTTTGCTGCATACTGTATATGTATTACTCTTCCTCCCTTCCCGTGCTTTATAAATATGAAAATAAAATAAAATAACTAGCTTTCATTTAAAATATACATGAAAGGGTAAGAATTCACGAGGGTACGTATATGTTATTTATGCAAATATTAACATATAGGGTCGCACTGGATACAGAAGAAAAAAGTCACCCACTGAAAAACATTAGCAGTCATTACAGCAGCTATAGAAAATATATTTCCATAATTCAGATAAAATCGTATCTTGAGATTTGTTCCTTTTTCAACGATTCACCCCCACCCAAATGCGTGTCCATTTGAAGTATAAAATAGTAATAACGTAAAGTTATCTTTCTTTCGTTCCTCTAGCGAAAGTTGGTAGGAATGTTCCCATATTCAAACGTCGGTGAGTATTATTGATAAATGTTGCACGTCATGTAAACTTGTTTTTTATAATGCGCTACCCGCGATTTGAATATATGTATATATTAGGGTCGGCATGCGCCCTCTCGTCACCCGGATTGCGTCTTGGTGCTCTGACCACGTCGTTGGTCTCGCAAAATCACGATTCAGAATTGCATAGTAGAAATTTATTTTTAACGTCACACTTCAACGCATAATAATAAATTATTATTACATTATATACATATTATAATGATTCTCTTAATGGGTGCTAATTAAAGTTAAAAGTTAAATATCTTAAACTCGCTAACAGAATTTTGGTTCAAAATGGGTTCTGTAATGGTATAAATATATACTATCATAGAATATATACTATCATAGAATTGAAAAAGGACCCCACTAAACAGTATCAGGCAGAAATTAAAGAATGTGTCAAAAATTGTAATGCAGTAATCTCAAACACAGATAAGTACAAACTTTTCCATATGAATCCTTCCCCCCCCTAAATTATACGGTTTAGTAAAAATTCACAAAGAGGAAGCACCCATCAGACCAGTTGTTTCGTTTATTTCTTGCCCCAATAAAAATTTAGCCGAAAAATTAAACATAATAATTAGACAATATACCGAATTTGCACATAGCTCTTCCATAAAAAACGCAATACAGTTAACAGCTAAATTAAAAGATTGTAATATACAAAAGACCGAAATCCTGGTATCATTTGATGTTTCCAACATGTTTTCAAAAATACCACATAAGGAATGCTTAAGGTTAATAGAAAACATATTAGTAAAGAAAAATACAAACCCGGTTGATATACACGAAATCATATCTCTAACGGACTTAGTCACCAACCAAAGTTACTTTACATTTAACAACAAATTCTACAAACAAACAGAAGGTCTGGCAATGGGCTCACCTCTAAGTCTTCTATTAGCTGAAATTTTCATGAAGCATATTACAGAAAAAATTCTTTCATCACAACTAGGTAAAAAACATATTAAATTTTGGTATCGGTATGTAGACGACATCCTAGCTTGCTTTAAGGGTACTCATAGACAACTACAAACATTTCTGAACTACATAAATTCAATCCATTCTAATATCAATTTTACAGAAGAAATAGAAGAGAATAACAGTATTAACTTCCTGGATTTAAAATTAAACAAATTAGATCAGAGCTTCAAATTTGATATATATCGTAAACCTACTTTCACTGATTGCATTATTCCCAAAGATTCACTACACCCTAAGACACACAAACATTCATTTTTTAATTCTATGATACATAGAGCATTAAATATTCCTTTGTCTAATGAATCTTTTGTTCGTGAAATCAATACTATAAAACAAATAGCGGTAAACAATAGTTATAAAAGTAGCGTAATTGACAGTATACTAAAGAAAAATCAGTTACAAGTGGCCCTTAGTTTAGTATATCCTAAAGATAGTGCTAATTTGAAACAATTTGTCTCGTTAACTTACTTCGGTAAAATAAGCGAGCAAATTGGAAATATAATTTCAAAAAATAATAATAATGTTAGTATAGCTCACAAACCATATGTAAAAACAAGTAATTTCATTTTTAACGCAAAACCTAAAACAGATATTAATAATAAATCAGGAGTGTACAAATTATATTGTAACGATTGTAAAAGTGTATATATAGGTCAGACTGGTCGAAGTTTTATTATACGGGAAAAAGAACACAGGAGGTCATATAAACTAAAGAAGACAGATTCAACATTCGCAAACCATCTTATTACAGAAAGACATACATTTGGTCACCGTAAAATATTGCATTTGGACGAGAAAGGTCGTAAATTAAATATTTTAGAGGCCCTAGAGATTTTTAAAAGCCGACACAACACAATAGATATCGTTTTAAACGAACAGTTGGACCTTATATATACACCTCTTTTCCAATGTTGTATATAATAGTTAAGTATATAGTAGTAATTTTAAATAACATCATAAACCACCCCCATATATTTTTGTGTCATTTATAAGTTCTATGTAGGCCTGTAACTTTTGCAGTTTGATAATGACATTGTATGTCGAAACCGCGGTCACGATTATATGTGAATAAAGTGGTATATATAACAAAGTTATTGTTTTATTTTATTTTATTTTCAAAACGAATTACCACAAAGTTACGGCTACCAGTATTAATTTCCGTATAAATGTTCATTTAGAAAAATTGATTTATTTGCGAATAATAACTTAAATGCTCTGGGTGCTACGCAGAAATCCCCGGAATTTGAATGTGGCGCACGGAGAGATGGTAGTACAGCTCTAAAGCGCTAGATGGTATGAACTACCTCTATACTAATTCAGTCTGATAATATTATTAATTTGAAGTCTGCATGGAACCGATTAAATCTTGCAATAATTGTCAAATATTAGGAATAAATTTTATAATTCATTGAATAAAACGGAGATGATGATTTCCCACTTGCTGTATTACAGCGGAAATGGAAAGAAAACCAAACAAAAGCAACAACTCAATCACATGATATTTTAAGCGCGTTATTCCCACAAGTAAGCAACTAAATACGAGGAATGTTTCCAAAGTTCTGGGAATTGTGCTCTAATTAAATTACGTAGAATTTATAGGCAATGCTATTGGCGATAGACAAGTCTTGAAATGTTTATGCAGCTATTCAGTACAATCACAGTACAATATCGTTCAGTCTGATTCAAGTGTTCGACCGATATGACGCATTTTCGTAGCACTGTTTGTGTAACATTGGAAGACGCGGCTAAATCTCAAAGAGCAATAACTTTCTTTTTGTGGAAAGAGGGTGTAAAAACTTCAGAAATTATTAAACGTCTGCAAGGAGTGTTTGGTGAGTCTACAGAATCTAAAAGTACCGTATATCTGTGGATCGATCGTTTTAAAAGTGGTAGAACATCATGAGAAAACGATCAACGCAGTGGACGCCCGAGCGCGTCGGTAAATGAGATCTTACATGATTGTTTGGGCGTAAGCAAGGTTTCAGCCCGCTGGGTGCCAATGCTGTTAGGGCCGGAACAAACTCAATAGGCCTGACACTTGTCGTCAATTTCAAGAGCTGTTAGCCCGTTACAGTGATGAACTTTGGCAAACGGATAATAGCCACTGACGAAATGTGGATTTCTATTTCAATCCAGAGACCAAAAGTCAAACCAAAGAATGGCGTAAACCCAAAGGAGGGCCTCCACTTAAGGCGCGTGCAGTTGCGTTTGTTAGAAAAGTAATGCTCACTGTATTCTGGGATTGCGAAGGGGTTATTTTTACGGATTATCTGGCGAAAGGTACTACAATTAACGCAAAATATTATTCGAAATTATTATCCGGACCACTACGGCAGGCACTTATCAGAAAAAGGGCCTGGGAAGTTGCATAAGCGTCCGTTATTTCAACAGGATAACGCAAGATCGCACACCGCAAGAAAAACGAAGGATGTTTTGAACGGTTGACGATGGGAATTGCTTCCTATGCACAGGATGTCGCACTGAGTAATTTTCGTCTGTTCCCAGATTTGAAAATATCTTTACGGGGTGTTGGTTTTGAGAGTTTAACTGACGTAAAATGTACCATAAATAGTGGATTGAGGAAACACCGAAAAAGTTCTTCGAGAACGGCTTAAAAAAAATAATTTATCGTTGGGATAAATATATTTAATTAAATGGCGATTATGTTGAAAAACTAAATTATAATATTGATGAAAATTGACAAAAGAAAAAAATCATAGCTAAATTTCCAGAATTTTGGAAACATCCTTCGTAATATTCTATCCAAAGTTTTAATTACCTGCATGTAAATTTATTTCCAGTTTGACTTTACTGTCACAGGTGTAATTAAATGGAATGAAGTGGATGCGCAAGTTGAAAACATTAATGAAGATGAAGATGAAGAAGAAACAAGAATTGCCGAAAATGAAGAAAATCCTAGAGTGACAGTGAAATAAATGCATTAAATATCTCAATACAATGGACAGAAGAAGGATTCATTATAATTACTTTCAAGTACTAAAAGAAATGAGAGAAAAAGCTGTTATGCAAAAAGTCAAGCATAAGAAACAGGCTAAAATTTCAGAGTATTTTTAGAAAGCGTAGTTTGTTGTTACAAGGAAGTACACACATACATTTTTCTATATTAAATGTAAATGATAATGTATTGATCATATGTTCGCAATAAAAAAGTGTTTATAAGCGTAAAACATTATTTTTACGATAGGTTTTTAGGCTTCAATTTAGCCCCTCACTAACGTGAACAAGCCGCTAGCATGAACACCTCTACCTCTCTTTTATTTTGTTCACGGTACGACGAGTGTACTGTATTTGATTTTGGCACAATTTATTCTTAGATTGTTTTTATATACTTTTGAAATACGTCGTTAATTTTATACAATATATACAGGGTGTTACAAAAATTTAGGGCTGGCTATACATAGACGGTTTCTACAACTAAAAATAAGCAAAAAAGTTTATATAAATTTATGTCCTAAAATGGTTCGTTACTGAGTTACGGCCACTTGAAGTTTTTCGTATTGCATGTCCGACACGTGTGTATCTCGTCACAAATTATTGCGCGGACGCGAAGCGTTCGTATTGCATGTTTGAACAAGTCGCCGACAAGTGAGTAACTTATGTTAATCATATTCAGTAGGCAGTCCATGATTTTGCCTGTCAGTCGTGAAAGTTGATTAAGTCATTTGTGATTAGTACTGTTTTCTAATTAATAGTATAAAATGGCAGATTATTCTTTCGAAGAGATGTCCGACATGCATTTAATGTATGGTTTGGCACATTGCAACAGAGCAGAAGCAAGAAGACTTTACGCAGAATATTTCCCAAACCGACGTTTACCAAATGAAAAAACTTTCGAAAGGCTTCATATTAGATTAAGAGAAACAGGATCATTCAAACCAGTAGTCCGAGATCGCGGCAGACCACGAACTACAAGAAATTTGGAATTGGAAGAACGTTTGTTGGATCGTGTTGAAGAAAATGCAGGTGCTAGTACTCGAAGAATGGCATTGGCGGAAGATGTCGATCATGTGAGTGTATGGCGTATTTTAAGAACTAATCAGAATTTTTCCTTACCACCTGCAAAGAGTACAGGGACTTAGTGAGAATGATTTCCCATCACGAGAAGCTTACTGTGTATGGTTGTTACGGACATGCGCCGCCGATTATCTCTTTCTGTCGTGTGTGCTCTTTAGTGATGAAGCTGGCTTTACAAGAGATGGTATCGTCAATTTTCATAATTTACACCAGTGGCAACAAGAAAACCCTCATGCTATTATTCAGTCCAGACATCTAGCGCAGTTTTCATTTAGTGTGTGGGCCGGAATTATTAACGAATTTGTGATTGGTCCTTTTGTACTTCCACCACGACTTACTGGGCAGAATTATCGTTATTTTTAGAAAACGACTTGCCAGGTTTGCTGGACGATGTTCCACTAAATGTTAGAGGACGCATGTGGTTCATGCACGACGGTGCACCGGCTCACTTCAGTCACACAGCACGCGAATTTTTAAATGCCGTATATCCTGGAAGATGGATTGGTCGCGGTGGACCTGTAGCATGGCCTGCACGGTCTCCAGATTTAAATCCAATAGATTTTTACGTTTGGGGACATTTAAAGTCTATGGTATATTCTACTCCAATTCAAAATATTGAAGATCTTCAACGTAGAGTGGAAGATGGATGCCACCAAATTCGAAATACACCAGGAATTTTTCAGCGCGTGAGGCAGTCCATGATACGACGAGCTGAAGCTTGTGTTGCTTCCCGTGGAGGTCATTTTGAACATTTACTATAAGAAACTCCCGTTTTCTGTAACCTTTTCTAAAATAAAAAGAAAAAAACCTCAAGTGGCCGTAACTCAGTAACGAACCATTTTAGGACATAAATTTATTTAAACTTTTTTGCTTATTTTTAGTTGTAGAAACCGTCTATGTATAGCCAGCCCTACATTTTTGTAACACCCTGTATATACAATGTGTCCGGGAAAATGTAGGAAATTTCTCGGATTCAGATAGAACATTAAAAAATAAGATGACAAGTTCCCATAATTTTTTTCCTAGCGGCCCTCCCTACGGAGATACGGCCTCCTAAAGGACGCCACTGGAAATCAATTTTTCTTGAATAACTTTTAAACTACTTATTATAATTTAATGAAAATTTAATATGATAAACAGTAGTAAGGACCTCTTAAAATACTGCCCTTAAATTTAAATTAGCTTGTTTAGTTTACCAGGGGCGGACTAGGTTGTACATTTTAATGCTTACATTTTTAACACCCTATATGATAAGGAGTTAAAAAAAACATATTTGGATACCTTGAACATTAAGCTAAAGAAAAGGTACTCTTGTTCATTGTCAATAAAATGAACCGTTTTCGAGGAAAAAAAAAATAAAAGAATTAATGTTTTATTTCTATTAAAAAGAACCATGTTTTTAATTTTTCTTAGTCTGCAACAAAGTGTGATACAAAAGTCATTCCCGGAACAAAAAAGTTTTAGTTTAGGTTATTTAATACGACAAAATTACAAAGACTCTTAGAAATGCAGTTTTGTCCCAGAAAGGCACCTTAACAAAAATTATGTTTAGAAATGTACTCACTAAAGCTTGCAACGATTGAACCTAAATACGCTAATTAGAAATAATCAATTAAAAACTCCATAAGTGGGTTCAACATGGGCTCCGTGAACTCTGATACACTCGCGGGCACGACGAATAGAGGACTGCTGTACTCGCCACAACAACCCCGCATTGTTTCTTATCACATCACAATGAAATGTGATTCTCCGTAAAAGTTCCTCCCTAGTATCAACCGGAGAGGAATACACCAAGGTTTTGAGATGAGCGCACAAGTGAAAATCCATTGGCGTTAGGTCGGGAGACCGTGGAGGCCAGGCAATGGGACCTCCTCTGCCTATCCAACGGTTTGGATAGACGTTATTCAGGTGGTCGCGTACAGCAACGCTAAAATGAGGTGGGGCTCCATCATGCATAAAATACATGCTTTGGCGGGTTGCAAGTGGCAAATGCTCTATTGAATCCAGAAAAGCGTTCTGAAGGAACTGTAAATAAAGTTCACCATTCAATCGTGGCGGCAATACGCATGGTCCAATCAAAAAATTGCCAATTATTCCTGCCCAAACATTAATTGATTGGAGCTGATGTTGATAATGATGAACGACAGTGGCATGAGGGTTGTCATCAGCCCATGCATGCGAGTTATGTAAATTTACAATACCATTTTTGGTAAACCCTGCTTCATCGGTAAAAAGAATAGTCCTAATGAAGTTTGGGTTTGTTCGTTGCTGATCTAACAGCCAGTTTGCGAACTGGATTCTACGAGGAAAATCTTCAGGAAGTAGTAAATGCACTTTTTGCAGATGATAAGGGTAAAACAACTGTTCTTTAAGTACTTCATGAATTGTCGTTTTTTGACGTATTAAGCTGCGCGGCTAATCGTCGAGTGCTTATTGAAGGAGTATCACCTACAGTATCCAAAATATTTTCCTCCAATTGCACCGTACGTACTGTTCTTCTCTACCTTATTAACTGGAATCGCCCACCAGTCTCTCTTAGACGTTGGTCAAGTCGCTGAAATGTTTTCTGATTTGGAATATTGCGATTAGGATATCTTTCTTCATACAACCTTCTTGCTTCCAAAGCATTGCAAGATGCAAGACCGTACATAAGATGCATATCTGCATACTCACTAAATGTGTATCCCATTATCAAATTAAATTTACCAAGATATTCAAAATTCAATAAATGAATATCGAAGTAAAGGATCAACGTGTTAACAATATGAAAGATTACAAGATTTAAAATTTACACGTCAATGCAAGATATTTATTAATTCGTGGGTACCATAGTAACGTTTGTAAAAACAATGCGTTTTTTAGTACTGAAAACAGTTTCATTTCAGACTTTTGTATCACACTTTGTTGCAGACAAAAAAATATAAATATAAAAATAAAAAAAAATAAAAAACATGGTTCTTTTTAATAGAAATAAAACATTAATTCTTTTATTTTTTTTTCCTCGAAAACGGTTCATTTTATCGACAATGAACAAGAGTACCTTTTCTTTAGCTTAATGTTCAAGGTATCTAAATTTGTTTTTTTTAACTCCTTATCATACAGGGTGTTAAAAATATAAGCATTAAAATGTACAACCTAGTCCGCCCCTGGTAAACTTAACGAGCTAATTTAAATTTAAGGGCAGTATTTTAAGAGGTCCTTACTGCTGTTTATCATATTAAATTTTCATTAAATTATAATAAGTAATTTAAAAGTTATACAAGAAAAATTGATTTCCAGTGTCGTCCTTTAGGAGGCCGTATCTCCGTAGGGAGGGCCGCTAGGAAAAAAATTATGGGAACTTGTCATCTTATTTTTTAATGTTCTATCTGAATCCGAGAGATTTCCCACATTTTCCCGGACACATAGTATATATAGTATTTAATTCTTTTATTCGGGAGCCTGCCCATATTGTTTTATAATATGTTATACATTCTGAACCACAGTCGTAATTCAATTTTAATTACCGATATTTTGACTCTTGAAATTGCACTACATCTTTTAAGTACCCGCAACACGTTTTTATATTATAATTATCCTGTAAAATCATCAAAAGCTTAACATAATTTCAAAATATTACATTATAATGAGAATGTCCAGTAGCAGTGAAGCATCTAATTCAACAAAAGCTCATTTTTTCCCATTGTGAATCTATTATTTCCCTTATTATGGGAAATCCCTACATCAATTCGATACCTATTGTGATCATTTTTTGTGTACTTTTTATTATTATAGAAAACAGTGTTACCACCTTTCGTACAATACAGCGCCAGAATGGCCGAATAAATTTTTAATTTAGGAACATCTTTTTGAACGGGCATCGCGTCAGCGCTATTATTATATCCTTGATATGTATTATATAATATGACAATGCAATAATAGGGTGGACATGCATAGGTTTGAGGGTCGCCCTCCGATTCTCTAACGTGGGGAGGTGTTGTGCGTTGGAACAAGTGGTTTGAGTCGAGTTAGTCTCTAGGGGTCAGTACTCCTACGCATCTGTCAATAGGCTATACTCCTACGGTAATTACTCATTTGGTGAATGACAACATGACATATTGCATTCATTCCTCTTAGTATAATTTCCACTATAAACCCCCTAAATGCGTAACAGTTAAAAGTTGCATTTCACTTTTGCTTCCTTATAGCGTCGTATCTAATTATGGAGAAACCTTCTTTAAATGTTATCCACAAAGAAAGTTTAAAAATTTCCATATTGTTGATTTTGAAGAATTGATTTAATAAAAGAAAATATTCGTTACTTATATGATTATTCAATAATTACGATTTTAAAAATTATGTTTCTAGAAAAAATAAGATATGTCGTCATATCACATATGAATTAGGAAGTATGTTTGGCCTTGAAACCTTTTTAATTTAATTTTTCGATAACAGCTTATGTCATGACTAGAGCCCGGCAAACGATGCAATACCGGTCTTTAATTTAAAACTCATCAATAGGAAGCGTTATGGTTAACCATACCATTTATCTAGTACGATTTCTTCGAAGCTAAGCCATTGTATTGCTTACTGAAGATAACGTACGAACGATTTGGTAGGCCCGATACAGGCAGAAAAAAAAACTATTAAGTTAGCGTTCTCATATATATATATATATAAATGCTATAACATATTTGTATGTGTAAGTGCGTATTTCTGAATTTTGTGTCCATAGGCATGTTTTTATCCATAGCCACGAGCGTAACATAAGGATAGTTATGATTGTTTTATAAAATATTTTATTATTATCTTTGAGACGCAAGCTGCCAGCAGCGGACAACACATAAGTTCACACCCTGAAAGTACTGATAAGTATCTACTATAATCAATATTCATATAAAAATAAATGAATGATAGATAACTATGCCACCCATCTTGTTCGAATGAACCGATGGGGTAAGATAATGGCAACCAAGAACGAATGGTTCTTGTGAATGTTCTTATTATTATTATTATTATTATTATTATTATTGTTATTATTATTCACAATTGTTACAATATACGATGACATATTTTTTTAAATGTTCAGGTATAAAACTTTTCGCAGTTAAAAATATTTTGAAATTGTGAAAATGATCTTTCTACATTGCAACAGGTCACTATAGCATAACTGTAGTTACTTAAACTAGAATTAGCATTAATGTCATCATTTATTAAACATGATATTTGTTTATTTATTATATAACCAGGGTTTCGATTCAACACCTTGTCAATATAGTTTCTTTTTTAACTTTTTAGCCGAATTCACCAGGTGCTTTATTTAACTTTTGAATAGCGTTATTATATATTTCTAATCATTGTCGTAAAGGTAGTTTTTAACTTTCCATATTCTTTATTACACGAGAAATAAAACAAGATGTTTATGAATAAATGGTAATTGTTTAAGCAAAAAGAGTTTTTGTACTAGCGTTTTACTAATTGATGCACTTTCCACCGTATCTTCTAGGCACATTTACACATTTTTAATTGTTTTAAAATTGTCACTATTAAAAACACAAGCTTGTATTCAGGTATCCTATCTAGTAATAACATGTTGAGCAAGCAAAGTTAATCCAGGGCAACGTTCTTTGTAAAATTGTATTTTGCTGGTAGCTTTTCAGAAAATTGTTTTCGTATTACTAATAATTGTATTTATATCTGCGAACTCTTCTCCCACAAATTCACAGACGCGATGTAAAGAATGTGTAAAGCAAGCAACATGAACCATATCTGGTACAAAAATTGTAAATTTATCCATGCGTGGAGCATACGAGATAAGCTGCAACATCAGTTGCTAATAGAAGAGCTTTCTCTTTCTTGCCCTGAATTATGGAATCTAGACTGCTTTTCGCAAATTCCATGATAGATTGAAAATTTATGGTAGACAAAGCTTTATTTACTAGCAACTAAATGAGATTTTGGAGGTTTAGCTGATTCCAGCGTACCCACAATAACATTGCTGATTGAACGTCTCACTGTATCTGTAGTTTCATTCACTGACACAAAGATATTTTTGCCGTCTATGTCTTTTTTTTATTTCCTATATCTGTGTCAGATAGATGGAATCTAGTTTTCTTCTTACAGTGGTTTCATCGGGAACTGATCCACGACAATACTTTTTCAAAAAAAATTTCAAGCCTGGATGATTGAGTTGTTTGAACGGAATATTTGAGGATACAAATGCTCTATACAGTTCCTCACAAAAATTATTACTTTCGTTTGTATTTTACATAGTTGCACGCATAAGTTCAACGTTTAGTATATGTTTATTAGAGTATAAATGATTACGTTAGTTTTTTAACGCTTAAAAACACAAACACACGAACAGACACTACATTGAATTGTCATTGAACCAACCTTAAATATCTGAAGATGTACACAAATACATATTGCTATGGATTTTTCCATAAATAATATTTAAAATTGAATTAAAAATAAATGTACATAATTTGTGGATATCTGTGTATATCCGATATGTTATTTCATGTGTGAGACAAAAACTTGATTTTTGGAGGTCGATTTTGGTGTTGAGTAGAGGCCAGATCTGGGAGACGTAGTTTTGCCCTAAGACAAGAACGTTGTATTTCTTTGATAAATATATATATATATATATATATATATATATATATATAATTTCATTCGGGATGATTTGATTGTGTTAATTAGTTGATGGTTTTTTTATTAAATTCCCGTACATTGTAGAGAGTTGTATTCTCGTAATTTGTTGTTTTTAAGATTAAACAACGTGTCTTGTAAGTCTCCTAAAACTGTAAGTTTTTTTTATGATATCATAAAACTCTGATTAATATAATAAGAATATTTATATTGTATTCAAAATTGTTATTTAAGAGATTTATTATTAGTAAGAATAAATAATAAAGAGTATTATTAAACTTCTACGTAAAAAAATTATAATTGTAAAAGTTTGCTCGTTGGTTTCAAGGGTATTTTTTGTATGCGTTTGATGATTGCGCATGTGTCACAAATTTTGAACGTGTTTCAATAAATATTATACAGTGTGGTTCTCTGGGGAGAAATTAAAAATAAAATTTATTATTTTTTAGATAAGTTGTTCGGAGTAATTTAGAGGAAGTTTTAATCCACTTAGCTGTCAATATACAGTGGATATATTTTACCTCATTGTGTCATTGAAAGATACAATATCTTTATACTTTATAAAGATAGATTTTTTCTTTTTTGATTTTTTTTTGTATTAAATATTCATTTGAATCTTATCTTATGCTCGTTTCTTTTCACATACCTTTACTGCTCATTTTTTAAAATATAAGTAACAGAGAAAATATATAAATAAATTAGTGTGATTTATTCACTGGCGCCTAGTATTTTCTACAGAACACGGATTTCCTTATTGGAACCCTCAGAAGTAAGAAGTCTCATATTTGGACATCAACTGGCTGAGTATGCTAGTTGGGAAGTATAGTTGTGGATGGTGGCACAATAACTCTACAAACCACTATTCATAGCAATATGTACAGACGCACAGACATACATATTTTAAAAGAAAAATAGCTAATTGAATGAAAAATGCTTTTATATATGTAGACAAGCGTTTCCTTGAGTTAGTGCTCCCTGAATTACTACTAGGATTTTCATGCCTTTTATTTACGTTATAGTTTTGAATGCGTTTTTAAAAACTAAAATAAATTATTTTTTCATGAAAAAAAAAACAAGAAGTTGTTACGCCATGAGTAAACAAGGACAAAATACGTAGTGGACCTAAAATGCCGGGCTCTAGTATTGACTATATATAGTTGTTTCATCATTAGAGACCGGACGCATCGGGCTGAAATGACGTCATTACGACGGACGATATAAATAGTCTACAACATCTGTAAGTACATCACGCGGTTATTGAATAGCACTATTCATTCGGTTAACCGCACACAAAAAATACATGTGCAGTTAACCGAATGAATAGTGCTATTCAACAACTGCGTGATATACTTACAGATGTTGTAGACTATTTATATCGTCCGTCGTAATGACGTCCATTTCAGACCAATGTGTCCGGTCTCTAATCATCATACACGCATAATCTTTTCCTTTTTTCCATTTTCTTTAAATACTACTAATATTACGCCAATATCAACTAACGTGCGCACCCTAATATACTTGACATAACGAAAAGTTTGTATCATCCTAGGTTTCAGCAACCAGGCAAGCTTTTGTGGTGCGGTGTTTTTAAAATAAACCTCATATATACATTATAAATGGGGCTCCGCTAGGGCACCTCCCATGGTATAAGTTGTATAAAAACCCAAGGTCTGAAACCTCCTAAATCAGTCAATTTTGAAGCTAGAGCGAGCGTCGATTGCTTTCGACGAGGTACACGTATATTTTGGCTATAGATAATTACAAACCCGTAGAAAAGATGATTCAAAAAAAGTGCAAAAATAAACCTTTGTCCCCACCAACCCGATTTTTTTTGTCACGGAAATGGATATTGCTCGACGGCAGTACGATTTTTAGAATTTCCATTGTCGATAGCGTTGGATATATTTTTTTCGTAAAGAAAAAGCATGTGTGTAAAGAGATATATGCATATTTTGAAGGTAAAGTTACCCCGAATGAAAAATCCTAGCTATATTAAATAAACAGCTGAAAATTTGCGAAAACAGTCTACATTATGTGCTGCAGATGACCCTTTTTCCTTTTTAAAAATCAATATTAGAAGCTGAGCTATTAACAATTTTCGAGAACTACCGCTAGAAAAATTTTCAAATAGTGCGCGGTCTAGTGGTTATCACGTTTGGCTGTGGACTGCGTGATCCAAATTGCAGCCCATAGAAATGCAATTTTTCTTTTTTTTTGTTTTCATGTTTTATTCTGTCAACAGTATATTTTATTCTTTCTTTGGCATCATTTATAATATTTCTTTTTGGAACTTTTTTAGGGTCTGGAATCCGCAACCCTTATCAGTTTGACAACTTCTTGTCCGCCACTTTTATTTGCTTAAGGCTCAAACATATGAAGTATATTTACCTTTTTTTTTGTCCCATCGGAGCACTTTGCAATAAACTAGTTTATCAATATATCTCTTGTCATTTCCGTGCCCTTTCTCCAACTGTTTCCTTTTTTCTACTAATATTACTGCTATACTCTATTGTGCAAAAACTGAGAAATTAGTTAGAGTGTAACACTTGCTAACGAAATTATGTGGATCAACGGATATGAGTCATTTTTGATTGGGATAAATATTACGGTAGAGCAGTGGCGTGTCGTAGGGTTTCAGTTTGGAGGGGCGCACCAGAAATCAAATACCAAATGACATATAGGTAAATTGCGCGAAAAAGTATCCATTTATAACATTTATTTAAGTTGAATAAATATATATGAATTAAAAAATATTAATACCTACAATAACGACAAAAACAAGAATAATTGTAAATCAAAACGGAAAAAATCCAAAATAAGGGGCTCATTTTAAACAAATATCCACCTACCTTAAAATTCAAGTTTGCAAAAACGAAGAGCTGGAACAGCGGAATAGTTTTTATAATGTCATAAAAAAATCACTTTATAAGGTAGGTAGCCACGGTTTATAAGTAGGAAAAAGAAAGAACAACATATTTACACAGATTAAACTAAACAAAATGGGTGGGTAAGTAATTTTTTTAAAATGAAATCCGCTCTGCGGTCCTTCATGGAAATGCATTTTTCCATGACTTTATCATCAAAATTGTTTATTTCGTGCACTAAATTTCGATTTATGGACATCATAGCTAAAGCATTTAGTCTGTCACGGTATTTCGCAAAAATGTTTTTATGTGTTTAAGCGTCGAAAAAGTGCGTTCTGCTTCGGCTGTTGTCATTGGAGTCGTCACAATAATTTTTAATATTTTCGATGTTTCGATAAATGTTTCGCTAAGGCTATTTTCCATAATAAATAAAAGAAGATTCATTCCTCCAACAATTTCTTTTAAATCTTCTCTCGAGTAAATTACATCCAACTCAGTTCTTAATCTTGATTTGCTCAACATCGGATAAAATGAACATACATCGTTTAAAACAGTCACACGGAAATTTTTTGAAAACTCGGAATATTTATCTTTGTTAAAAAGATCAGCCGCTTGTAAATGACCCCGGTAAGAAAAGCGTTCCTTCATATGTACTGCGATTATATCACAAACTTCTTTGGCAATAACACTTCGAAAATTATCATCCATTCGCCTTCTTTTGGATGTTGGATATTCTGATTCAACAATGTTTTTAAGAGAATCAATTTGATTTCTAATCTCAGAAACACTTTTCTCGAAAATTAGTAAGTCTTTTTGCAACTGTACGCTGTCCTTATTTTTTGATTGCAATTGATTATACAGTATGTCAACATGTGGCAAAATTTTATGGAAGAAATTTAACCAAAATATAAATTCGGGATCTTCCGATGCCCTTCTTAGACCGGATGCCTCATTTGAAGTAACACTTTTCTCACATCTGGTTTCAATTTCTTCGAACACTTCTACAGGCTTTTCAAGATGCCGTCCCTTTGTTCGATATTTCAACACATGTTTTTAAAAACCTTTTCCAAGAGACAAGTGCGTTGTCTCGTAGTTTGAGATGTGCATGGTAAATTTAGTCTTTACAGAGTTGCAGTGTATAGTAGTTGTACGGAAGCGTTTATCTTACTTTACTTTATTGTGCCCCGTGTGACTTTAATTAGTAGTTTTTACCTACTGATGATGACAACTTAGTTGTCGAAATACGTATTTAGGATACGACTAATAATTGTGGTAAGGGGTTATATACCTTTTTTAAATTTGGCAAATGTGTTAATTATTGCTATCGACACATAATTTTCTCTTAAACCAATATCGCTTGTTGACTAGGCAGCGTCATAAACCAAATAATGATATACAATTTACACTAACATTCTAAATTATATAATAAATTTCAATTATCAAAAAATTACAGTAACTCGAATTTAGGGTGTTCTTATTTACCTTTGTTACCTATACTAACTATCTTTAATTTGCAGTCGTGCCTACATTAAATACAAATGGATGAAAATATTCCCAACGTTATGTAAATCATTCATGCGTTAGGTTTCTAACGATGAGTAAAAAGGCTATTCAGAACACCGTCCGAGATATAATTGTAATGTGACTTATTGTTTGCCGAAGAATTATTACATTACATACTGTAGGTCATTATATATATATATATATATATATATATATATATATATATATATATATATATATATATACGACGTTTCCCGGTAAAACACCTGAATCTATTTATTTTCTATTGTGCGCCTTGATTATAGGTATATGCGGCATTGATAATAATAAAATAGTAGTGATATGAGTTATTATGCCTCTAAAGGAAGTGTCATCACAATGGAAACAGAAAATTATTCCACAACTATAATTTAAATAGGCGTGAGCAATTTTTGTAGGATGTTTAACATAAGTATAACGTTTGCTAGTACCTATATATATATATATATATATATATATATATATATATATATATATATATATACACATATACATACACATATACATACACATATACATGTATCTCCTATTTTCTTTTGATTTATAATTAGATATCTCACGACAAGCAATTGAATCACTATCAATAGTCAATCATATTTGTTATATGTAACAGTCAATAGCTTCTCAATTCAGATAATTATAGGTTTCTGTAAAATGTAATGGCCTAACATTATAAAGGACATTACGGAAAACAATATTATATAATTTAGTGTGAGAATGTGCAATAGGAGTATTATTGCAATCAAATGAAACAATAAACAGATAGATATTTCCTGTCATTGTTTATAAAATATTTGATTTTTTTGACACTCCAGAAAGTTAGATGTAGTATATTGTGATGTTAAAAACATGAATGTGTTATTGGTGTTGAGGTAGGCGCAGCAAAACACATTTAACTCTGAAATTGTATTATGTTTTCTTAAAATATTCCTCTTTACAATATACTTCCAACTCGAGCAACTAGATTTTCAAAACTGTTTTCTATGGTTTTATTTATTCTTATTTATTTGCTTATTTTTATTTATTTATTTATTTTTACCCAACAGAATTATAATTCCACTTACAGGATAAAATAAAAATAAACTGTGAATCGTATACATACATAAGTACTACTAGTAACAAAAAAAAAAGATTTTGTTATAATTTAAAAATGATCCTTGCACCGTTTGGGCATTTTTAATAATTTATTTAAATTAATTGCTAATTCTAAGTCATCATAGGCTATTTCAAAATTCAATATTATCATTTAATATAATTTATTTACTTTAATTGCTAATTATCGAACATCATAGGCTATTTCAAACTCTAATATCTTCATGTAACGTTTGTATGTTAAAATATCTTGGATGTCACTATAACCGTTTCCCCGGAGTCGTTTATGCAATGTCTTTATTTTTAATCCGGAGCATTGGATCTACTCATGCGCAAGTTAGACATCTTGAAATATTATGCGAGTCATCGTTCGTACATTTGAATTTATATTTCATTATCGTTCCAATTTTAGGTAAACAGGACATTGTTATATTTTTTATTAGAATTTTGTAAACATATTAGGATCGTTTAACTTATTGTATAACCATTTTTCAATTAATTTAAGTCTTGACATTTTTGGTTTGTTTGGCGAGCCATCTAGGCAAGACTCTCCTAAACTATTTGTTCTATATCGCTGTAACGTTTGGTACAACTTTAATCGTTGCTAAAACCCTTAATTAATCCGAATTAATTAATGAATTTTTGGTTGTGGCTTCCTCACTTGCTTTTTAAAGGTGTCATGATATCCGAGTAATTATAATTATGAATCTTTTATTTCAATATCGCGTATGGGGGGTAGTACCTTTTTTCTGTAAGTCTGTAAGTTCTGTAAGTACATCACGCAGTTGTTGAATAGCACTATTCATTCGGTTAACTGCACATCTATTTTTTGTGTGCGGTTTACTAAATCCAAAACTTGCCAATTTAGCTGGCAAGATAGGAGGATCCACTCGATCAAATATCTTGGCAAAGTCAGTATATACGACATCAACCTGTGACCCGCAATCCAACGCGTCAGCAACGTATTGAGAAAATACTGCAAGGTTAGAGACAGTAGATCGCTTTTTCATGAAGCCATGTTGATTCGGTGATATTGCATTCTTAGTAAGAGGGTATACAAAGGTGGTTTTGAAGGCATGTCATTTGAAAACATCGATAACTTCATTGGTGGGAATAAAACGCATTCCCAGCGATATTTGACGAACGATAAGAGGGTGCATTATCGTCCTATAACTTCCAACTGCTTCGTTCCCTATAGTCATGGCGAACACGGCCTACCAAACGTTTCAATACACCAAGATAATTTTCAATAGTAAGTATTGTATCATTTGGAATGAGTTTTTGTAGATAATCCCTGGAAATCGTAAAAAGCAAAGAGCTTCCCAATTCTTAGTTTGATATAATTTGAATAATCTGTTATTCGATGTCAAACAAACTTTCAAATTTGCTTCCGAAGACCAAGTTTTTTTTTATCACTTTAAGTCGGCGCTTCAATTGTTTAGCTTGATCGTTTTTCATCATTACATCGTCTCTGCCAATCAAAAACTTACCTTTTATGATAAATAATTATCTTCATAATAGGAATTAAGCAAATGGAGCATTTCCATAGCACCGTTAACGAGACAATAAAGCTGTTTGTATTTCCTTCTTTTGTTTTTCTAGAGGCGCTTTTTAGGGAAGTTCGTTGTTAAGCGTCATGATAACGTATTTAATAGCATTCATCTCGTATTCAGTTATTGCTGTGTCAATATATAAAGAAAGCGGCTCTATAAGCTTTTGTTAAGTTTCGTCTATTTAGAAATTATCTTAGTGAGACTAATGGAACCACCTATACTTCCTCAAAAGCTCTTCAGATCTAATATTCACAAATTATCTGGTGTAATATATTCTAAACGTCTTAAAAAAGGTATATAACCCCTTACCACAATTATTAATCGTATCCTAAATACGTATTTCGACGACTAAGTTCTCATCATCAGTAGGTAAAACAAAGGTATCAAGGTATCGCACATGGGGCACAGTAAAGCTAGCACAACTGATCACGCAACAACTTCACACAGCGTCCACGTATACACCGAATACGTATGTATACACAGTGTATACGTGGACGCTGTGTAAAGTTGTTGCGTGATCAGTTGTGCTAGCTTTACCGTGCCCCATGTGCGACACCTTGATTAGTGGTTTTACCTACTGATGATGACAACTTAGTTGCGTCTCTCTCTGGGTGTGTGGTTTGTGTTTGTGCGAGCGCGCAAGTGTAGGGTGTTGTATGTTGGCGCGCTCGTGCGTGTGTTTAGTGACCGGTCGCGTTAATTTTGAGAGATCGGAGAACCAGCCGTTGCGCAGGGCCGCCAACCCTTTCCCGGCAACTTCTTTACTTTTCCGTGCAGTACTTCGACGGCCCGACTCCCGCCCCATCGAGGCAAGGCGCAGACCAGCGAAGCGCACCCTGCACGGGGTTGCTCATCGCCAATCGAGGGAACACTCTTAGCGGCTACTTCGGTCGACGACGATCACACTTTGTGCCATCTTAACGTTTTCCGCCATTGCGGGGGCACTGCACACACGTCGAACGTGTGTGTGCTGTTAACGGCAGCCTAGCCAGGTTGCCGCCCAGGACCGGTCCTAGTGGTGTGTGCATTGCGCGGCGCCGTGTTTTGCGCCGCGTATTATTATTATTATTATAATATTATTATAATTAATATTATTATTAATATTAATATTGTTATTATTATTATTATTATTATTATTATTATCTCTTCCACTTACAAGAACTATTCGCTCTTGGTTGCCATTATCTTACCCCATCGGTTCATTCGAACAAGATGGGTGGCATAGTTATCTAGCATTCATTATTTTTATATGAATATTGATTATAGTAGATACTTACCAGTACTTTCAGGGTGTCAACTTACGTGTTGTCCGCTGCTGGCAGCTTGCTTCTCTCTCTGGGTGTGTGGTTTTGTGTTTGTGCGAGCGCGCAAGTGTAGGGGTGTTGTATTTTAGCGCACTCGTGCATGTGTTTAGTGTCCGGTCGCGCTAATTTTGAGAGATCGGAGAACCAGCCGTTGCGCAGGGCCGCCAACCCTTTCCCGGCAACTTCTTTACTTTTCCATGCAGTACTTCGACGGCCCGACCCCCGCCCCATCGAGGCAAGGCCCAGAACCGCGAAGCGCAGCCTGCACGGGGTTGCTCATCGCCAACCAATGGAACACTCTTAGCGGCTACTTTGGTCGACGACGGTCACACTTTGTGCCATCTTAACGTTTTCCGCCATTGCGGGGGCACTGCACACACGTCGAGCGTGTGTGTGCTGTTCACGCCAGCCTGGCAAGGTTGCCGCCCAGGACCGACCCTAGTGGTGTGTGCATTGCGCGGCGCCGTGTTTTGCGCCGCGTAGCTTGGTTCCTCTCTCCCCTGCTGGAAAGGCGGATTGGCACCTGCCCGCCCATCGGGCAGACCCCCCTAGAGTTTGGTAGCGCATATGCTAGGCTACCACCCAGTAGAGGACCACATCAGCACCCCACCCGTTCCGTCATTTCGCCTCCCGGCCACGTTGCCCGCGTTCGCGCGCTGCAATTTCAGTTCAGCACGCGACGTATTATTGCAGCAGTGTCTAACAAGACACTTTTTTGCATTTTTAAATAAAGTTTTTGGTAGAGATCCAAAGACTTGTGTAATTTCTGTGGAATTTCTCCAGTTGCGCCAATCACAATTGGGACTATTAGGACCTTGTCCATCTTCCACATACTCTTGATTTCGTCGCTGAGAGGTAAATATTTATTTACCTTCTCACTATAGTTCCTTGCAGTGTTTTTTGCCAACGTAACAGCAATGTCAATGATGTACGTTACCTTGTCCTTCTTCAGTGTCAGTATTATATCTGGAATATTGTTGGGAATTGTTTTATCTGTGATTATTTGGCGATTCCAATATAATCGAGAATTTTCGTCCTCGCAAACTGAAGGTGCTTCATATTTATAATACGGGACATTTTCAGAATACGACAAGTGCTTCTTGTCTGAGCAGTTGGTGTAATATTTTTGCAACCCTGTTGTGCCTCTCGAGATATTGTTTGGGGGCAAGTACAGAGCATCCTGCCGTCAAATGATCAATTGTTTCTTCCTTATCTGCGCATACACGACATTTAATGTCAGATAAATTCTCCTTAAGAATTTTTTTCCTATAGGAACGCGTTGGAATTACTTGATCTTGGATGGCGGCTATGAATCCCTCTGTTTCTGCAAACAGGTTACCTGTATACAGCCATGCCTGCCACGCTGAGGTGTCAAAATTTTCAGATCCAATTGTTAACGGATACTTGCCATGCAGAGATTTATTTTTCCATCTCTCTTTCTGTTGGGGTATATTTAAGATTCTCATGGATGGATTGAATTCATCGTTAGCCAGTTTGAGTGGCGTAAAATTGTCCATTTGAGCAATCGCATTATGCAATCTACTTTCTTTCGACTTTTGCAGAAAGTACTCTCGTAAATTATTTACCTGTGTATAATGCCTGCAATAAGCACTCGGTATTCCTCTACCTCCTTCTCTTCTTGGTAGGTGGAACCTTTCGATCGCACTACGTGGGTGATGAATTCTAAATTTTCTGGCTTCTACTCTTGTCTTGATGTCTATTGCTTCAAGTTCAGTATCAGTCCAGTTAATTATTCCAAATCCATAAGTAAGTACGGAAGTTGCAAAGCTGTTTATTGCCTTGGACATATTTCTTGCCGACAATCTGGTTTTCAACAACGATCGCAGCCTAGAGAAATACTGATCTTTCGCTGATTCTTTTGCAATATTGTGTTCTATTCCTCTAGCCTGTAAATAACCAAGATACTTATAATAGTCGTTGCTCTCCATTCCAATAACTAGTCCTTGTCCGCCTTCCACTTCGAACCCACGATGTTCAACCCATTGTCCCTTTTCTATGCAACTTATTTTGCATTTTTCCAATCCAAATTTCATTTGGATATCTCTACTATAACGGCCAACACAGTTTAGGAGATCGCGAAGATGATTCTTTTTCCTAGCATACAATTTGAGATCATCCATGTACCAAATGTGACTAATTTGTACGACAGGTTGTTGTAAATTACATCCCTTATTTAGGGAATTTAACAAAGTTGTTAACGGTTTCAAGGCTAAACAAAACCACAGTGGACTCAAAGCGTCTCCCTGAAATATGTCTCCCTTATTATTATTATTATTATTATTATTTACGAATGAAAGCGGAAGTGGTAAGGTCGGACGTTAATCGAGGGTTTAAATCTCGGAACGGCGTGTAAGAGGTCGGTTATTTTCAGGATCGGTATCCTCTGCCGTTGCCCTTAAATGTTGAGGAAGCGAAAGTCAAATCGACATTTCCACCCTCTTAGGGCGAGGAGGTGTAATAACAAAGTCATGCATACCATATACACTCTAAGCAGTCCTGAACGGCATGTAAGATGTCAGTTATTTTCAGGATCTGTATCCTTTGCAGTTGCCCTTAAATGTTGAGGAAGCGAAACTCAAATCGACATTTATACCGTCTTAGGGCGAGGAGGTGTAACAACAAAGTCATGCATACCAGATACACTCTAAGCAGTCCTGAAGTCTTGACAAGCTTGAGCTTGAGCTTGAGATATAGGACACCACAAGGAAAACTATTTGTGCTTTTGCGTAAATCCCTATTTCCTGTAGTTGTATTCTGCTTGTTTTGCTGTCCATTTCAATTTTTTAACTTCAAGGTAACTATTGCTCTTCTCCATTCTTAAGTTGTCTTAATGATTTTTTTGACTTATGATATTTTAACTGCTTTTTCGTTTAGTCTAAAAGATAACGGAAATGCTTCAACATAGTTTAATATGTGTGTATTATACTAATATTTTCATTCTACTTAATTTTCCTTTTACAAATGAAAACAGCTTGAAAATTCCTAAAATATGTCATTTTAGTTATTTCTTGGGGTTAACTTTTGAAATAATATAAATAATTAAATTTTAAAGATAATTATGATCGCGTAAAATCCATTTCATTAGTTTTTTCATCCGATAAAAAGGTGCTCGTGCTGCTTTTGTTATGCTAAACAAACTATTAATAATTTATTGTGCACATAGACAGTAAACATGCAATTAATTTAATAACCTGTACATTCCATACATGCCTGTGATGTATATACATACGTTTTAGCTAATACAAATTGGATAACGCAAGCGAAATTTTATAAACGGATAAATGTACACAATAACAATAACTTTAAAAAAATAATTTAAATTTCGTTCATCCATGATTGCGATGACAAAACGTTAACAATATGATAAACTGACATCATTACTTTATAAATTCATTAGACATTAATAATTCACGTCAGCGAAGGAGAAATGATTTCTCTTTTTTTCAGAACATCCGTTCTGTGTAAGTAAATAAATGCATGTGAAATGAAATATTCGAATAACATGTCAACGTAAAGTACATGGCCACTTATTCCTTTTGATTGAAATTTTTTTCGAATTAGTCAATAAATGAATCAATTATAAATAATATATTCCGCGGTGAGATGGTCTCTGACGAAAACTGTAGACAAATGCCGGCTTAGAGACAGCAAGATCGATTTACATGTTATTTATTAACTTCTGTAAGTTATGAGTTCGTCCCCTGTCGTCTAAATTGTTTTATCGCGATCGAAGCAAATATAGCTTCCAGTCACTAATTACGATTATTATAGAGATTACTTCGTACTATAACGAATGATAGTTTATGTTATACATATGGTATGTAAGCCTGTTAGCTGTTCAAAATAAACGAAAAATACATATCATCATCATAGAGGAATTGCCTGGCATTGTTAAAATTATAAACTTTTCAAATAATTTTTTTTTAGAAATTGTTCGAATTTATTTAGAGTAGACTTCCTAATAATTATTGTGCCGAGGACCAATAAATTCGATAAATTAGAAACTACTGGGCTTCATAAAAACAAAAAAAAATTAGTCAAATTGAATATTCTTTGCCACTAAATTTTGTCAAAGTTTGTCCAAATTGTAACTTCGGGAGGTCTATCAACTGAAAAAATATTATAAAAGTCGATTGAATAGTTAATATATTTTATTGAAAATACATTCCTTCTGAATCGATTTAATGAGTGCACGATCGAGCAACGACTGAAACGACTCCCCATACGAGTATGTTGTCCTGAAAAATTAAGGTCACAGTTCTTTGGATGCCTTCAACATCGTTAGAGTTTTTCTTTCAACTAGAACTTCAGTCTTGAGAAAACAAAATTGTCGCAAGGAGATAAATCTGTTAAATAGGATGGGTGATTGAGCACAAACACTTGTTTGCGGGTCAAAAATTTGTGTCAGGGAGCAAGAACCAACTACCTGGTATTGAGTACTTACCCTAAACGAGGTACATCCTCCTATTCCAAAACACTCAAATAAAAATTTTCAATGACGGTGTGTCTGTTAAGGCAAACAAGCACACTAAAATTGTTTTCGCTTTCGACTTTTGTAGACAAACTTTCTTTCCCTTTGGTGATGACGCTGACTTCTAATTTGCACTTTGGCATTTAGTTGCGAGACCACAGTGAAAATATCAAGTTTAAGCTTCCGCAATAGTGGAATTGACGAAATTTTTATTCCCACAAGTAATTTGAAGAATGTTCTTTTCGTACTAAACACAGTCATGTTTTTGATCTTCGGAAAACGAATGTGGCACAAAGCGAGATGGGACCTTCTTCTTTACTAAATTACAAATCGGTTTCCCACTGATACACAACTTATTTAGCAGCAGACTTACAGTCCTGGAGATTTAGAAAATCGAGTACGGTATTGCCAGTGGTTTCAAAATAATTTGTAGGTTATTTCACAAATAGTTTTTACGGATGAGGCCCAATTTACAAGGAATGGTATAAACAACACACGTAATTCTCACATCTGGGCGGATCAAAACCCACACGAAACAATAGTAGTTAACCATCAACATCGTTTTTCCAACGTCTGGTGCGGTTTGTTAAATAATCACCTAAATCATTTTATTGAAGAACGTTTTAATGCAGAAACTTACCTTCACTTTTTGAAAGAAGAATTGCCGAATTCCTTGGAAGATATTCCTTTGGAAGCTCGTCGTAGCATGTGGTTTTAGTAAGATGGGGCACCATCACATTTTGGGAGACAAGTGACGGTGTTTCTTAATGAAAACTTTGCGGAAAGGTGGATAGGACGCGGTGGTTCTGTACATTGGCCAGCTCGATCACCTGATGTGTCGCCTTTAGATTTTTTTTTTGTGGGGTTGCCTCAAATCTCCTGTGTATAGTAATGGTAAACCAGATACACGCCGAGAGTTGACTGACTGTATAGTTGAAGCTACTAATTCTTTAAAAAATGAATTGGCATCAATTAACTGGCGACATTCTATGGCACGAAGAATAGCTCCTTGTTTTGAAAATGGCGGTTCTCATTTTGAACAGTTACTGTAATTTTGTGTTAATTATCTATCAATTTATGAATAAATTTTCTTTTCTCATTTTTTTAAATTTAAATTCCATCCAGAGGAATTCACCTATAGGTTATATAACATTTTTTGATCGTAATGACCGTTAGAGTATATGGTATAAATGTGTCGCATAAATATACACCGCAGATCTCGCATACCAGTTCGAGTAAAAACTTAGATATAAAAGGTATTTCCATATAGCCGATGTTTCCTTTGACGTTAACACATAGCCTTCCATGCACAGTATTCTTTCTTACAAACATACTGACCAATGCAAAGGAAGGAAAATTATACAGGTGATAAGATGTACTTTTAGCCAGTGTTCGGTTACACATAAAATATCAAGTTTATTGTCATGAATTAGTAATTCCATAACTTCCATTTTGTTAAAAAAAGGTATATAACCCTTTACCATAATTATTAATCGTATCCTAAATACGTATTTCGACAACTAAGTTGTCATCATCAGTAGGTAAAACCACTAATCAAGGTGTCGCACATGGGGCACAGTAAAGCTAGAACACCGCTTACGCAACAACTACTTTACACGGCGTCCACGTATAGACTGGTATAGACTTCAGTCTATACGTGGACGCCGTGTAAAGTAGTTGTTGCGTAAGCGGTGTTCTAGTTTTACTGTGCTCCATGTGCGACACCTTGATTAGTGGTTTTACCTACTGATGATGACAACTTAGTTGTCGAAATACGTATTTAGGATACGATTAATAATTGTGGTAAGGGGTTATATACCTTTTTTAAGTTTTTACTTAACCACAGTGTCCAAAGAAAGACTTCCATTTTGTTAGTTAAACACTGTACATGAAGGTATGTAATTCTAATATCGAAATACAAAAAAGGATTTTTACCTGCTTTTTTGATCATTTCTTATCTTATTTTGAGAAAGTGGGTAGTTAACCTTCTCCGTAATCTTATCTGTATAAGTTATGTTATGTACCGTTATTTCTACTACGTCTTTCTCAACACCCAGCTGTTCTTGACTGAGCGCAAATATACTTCTTAGATGTTTTTTTAAGATAAATACTGTCGTATGTATAATCACTTGTCGATATTAAGTTGTTGATGCACAGTATATCCATATGGTGGTATTTTTTCATCATGTTGTAAATTGCGTTACACCACTTAAATGGAATCGTACAAACAATAAAATTAATATGCCGCGTTGTCTTCATTACTTCCTCAAATTTGTTTTATTAGTCTCGCAACACCCGAACTATCGCAACAATGCAATATGTCTTTGGTACCTCCAGCAATGACATCGAAATCTTTTTTGTTGAAATTTAAAATTTTATTATCCAAATTTTGAACAACTGTATTTACTTTGGCATTTGGTTTGACTACACTAAAAACGGTTGAAATTTCCCCATTCTGTCTTTATACAACCACTCCAGGATTCCTAAGGACCATACTCTGAAGGGGACAATGTTAAATTGTAGATACTTTCAATAAAAATGTTTAATATAGATCATTCTCATTGCTTCTGAGATATACCTCGTGTTTAATAGATAAAATTAAGGGCAAACATAGTCGCTTTTATTCCGTTGATAAATTGTATTTTCTGTCAGACAAAACTTATGTCAGAACTAGTTACCTGACAAACTTTGAACACAGAATCACAACATATTGATGGTTATTTCGTGCATTTAAACTATGGAGATTACTAAACTTTGAATTATGGCTTGTTAATTTGCAAATATTTCTACGCAAGTTAGAAAGAAATTCACTTAATGCATGTGCATGTGCATAATTAATAATTATTAAAATCTTATCTGACATACAATTGTCGCTTAATTTGTTGCGTTGATTCTACAGTCTGACAAGATTACTCCTGCCGAAGCATGGAACGTAACATGTCGCGACGTCAACCGTCCAGGTTGTGGGGATAAATGAAAAATGTATGAAAAGTCACGCCTGTCTCCAAACGTGCCAGTATTTCTTTCTCATTAGAAATCGTCAGTACATGATATTCGGAGACATACCTTTTTTTTTAATAACTCCATGTAAATTTCATGATCTACGCAAGGTTGGTATTCAAAAATGAAAGTTATAATTATATACATGAGTTATAATTATGACATGAGTTAGAAACCTACAGCAAGGTACTAACGAATAAAAATAAGCGATAATTCGCTACTATAAATATAAGCCAATTAGCGCTGTGTGTTCACTACATCTAAAGGCGTTACACGTTTTAGACGGTATGTTTGTGCACTATTATCCAAACGGTTCAATGCCAAAGGATTTGGATGTGCTTCAAGGCGTGTGAGATACTTAATACTTTCGTGTTTTGCTTCCTCGCGCACTGTCCGCATGTGAAGATCATGATGTAGCGTGGCATTTGATACAAACCAGGGTGCATTTGTAATTGTTCTCAGTACTTTGGATTGAAACCGTTGAAGAATTTCCAGATTAGGGACACTCGCGGTTCTCCACAGTTGAACGCCATAGGTCCACATTCGCTTCAAAAACACCTTGTACACAATAAGTTTGTTTTCCAGAGATAGCGAAGATCGCTGGCCAATGAGCCACTGTAACTTGTATAATGTCAGCCCTAGCTGCCTTCTCGTCTAGAAGATGTGCTTAGTCCACGTTAGCCGTCTATCCAAATGAGTTCCGAGATATTTGGCGCTTTCACTCTGGGGTATCTGAACACTGTTTAATGAAACAGGAGGACAAGTATCTCGACGTAATGTATATGTTACATGCATTTATTTTAGTTCATTGGTTTTTATTTTCCACTTATTTTCATTTTCTTTGCCAGTCCTGGAGGTTATTTAGTGATGTTTGGAGATAAGGCGATGCCACTGTAGGATCACTACTTGTCGCTAATAATGCTATATCATTAGCATATGTCGCGGTAGTTGCTGTAGTAGTCGATGTTGGTATATCGCCAGTATAAATTTGATAAAAGATAGGGCCAATAACACTACCTTGGGGTACTCCAGCTTGTATTCGGTTCAGTGTTGTCAGTTCATCGTGGTACTTGACCAGAAAATATCTATCAGTAAGATAGCTTTTCAGAATCTGATAGTAAGGGTGCGGTAATTTAGATTTTAGTTTGAACAATATAATTTTCTTCCGGGGACAAACACCATTGGTGTTGTTGGAAGACTTTTGTAAGGTGTTCGTCAAAGATGCGAGCTTTTTATTTGTCATTCCTAGCCCAGCTTCCGTCAAGACTAGTCGTATTATTTCAGTAGGCGGATTCTTTAGTCCCCTTGTTACTTTCCATGACAGACATGACTTTTATTTCTAGAATGCATGTATATATACGAATCATGTTGAACTTAATGAATGCATGTGAGAATTAAGAATTATTAATTTACAAAAATATATTGGCGGTTTTTATTTTTACTACTACACTACTATATATTAACTTATTAATATACATACGTCCAATTAGATTCGGTGTCATATAGGATAACAAGCGGACCACAACTGTAATTTTAATTTAAAAATCGAAGTTTATAAAAAACAATACACTTATTACAGTTATTTCGAAGAGGCTTTTGAAAGAGGCTACAATAATATAGTAACTGGAAATGAACTCGGAACGAAACATAATCTAGTCGACATAAAAATACTGGTCAATTATGCACTATCAATATTGTCTAAATGTATAACTAGACGAGCCTGACGAGAGAAACCGTGAGTGCTTATTGGCAGTAAAATAATATTGAAAACCAATTTGTTGGACAGAGATGAAAAACAGGTCTAACAGAGAGAAAGACGACTGAATATTAAATGACGAACATTGAGGATGTTTGTCCTTCAAAAATTCTGAAAGCACGAAGCACTTCCCATCGCAAGAGTGATTCCTCTAGGAACACTTTTAAGTAGCAGTATATATTTACTGCGTCTGGGCTGGTCGTGTACAAGCGTGCTTGTTTTGTCATAGAAAATTACGTGTTTTTAAAAGAACGCGAAATCGATCACAGCCCTTCCACTCGTGGTCATACTGTAACTAATTAATTTGAAGTCAGGTAGAACCATAGTTTCGAAAAGTTCCTCAGATTATTACAGTGTATAACCACCTACCTGTGGCAATTGAATGGTGAAATGTAAACATATTTAAGACATAGTTTCGCCACTTCCTTATAGAAAAGCTATATACAGTAAGCGATTTTTTTTAACCTTAATTCAAAACTTTTGATGTTTTTTTTATCTTTTTTTAATGTGTTCAATGCATGGTGTATGTTATTTAGTTATAATAATACGAGAAGAGGAATTATTGTCCCATACACAGAAGAAAACAACTGATATATCTGAAACAATTACTTTTCCTGAATGGTTAATACATTTAGTATATAGTTGATCCTTTCCTAAGTCCCAACAAATTGTCGTCATTACCTTGCTGGTGAAAAAACTGAGCCCGAATTTTCATAGAGGCGGTTTTTTATACTTTGTAGTTTCTACACTGGATCACAGTGATTAACATAAGATTCATCCGCTCCTAAAAATTTGTTTTTCAATATTATATATTTTGTTATGAACTGAAACAACATTTTCTTTGATCACAACCATTCCAAGTGCTCTCATATCTAAGGCATATTCAAAAGACACCAAATTTGTAAGATCAGCTTTTAATTGCTTCATATGAAGGAGTAAAATCACCTAACACGAATAATGAAACCGTTTTACTTTATGAAAGCCCTCAGTCGGATAATGAAACGGAAACACCACTACAAATTATAAATTAATAACACAGGCCTGCATTTTTCAACACTTTGAAAGTTGATTTAAAAATTTTAACTGTGTTCTAGTAATTGGGTAGCGCTGATTTCAAATCTGCTTTTATTTTTTTTGTATCACATAAGGTTTTCAAACCAGTAAAATCAAAAAATATAGAAAAAACACGATTTATTTCATTTATAAGCTAGTTTTATATTATATTAAAAAAATACAAAAATATACACATAGAAACTATTAGAAATAGTTATTTATTCTTTATGCTTCTTAAAAAAACGTTTTCGTTTTTCAGAGAAGCTTCGTTTGGTTGTTTTTCTGTCATATTCAGCTAAAGGAAGATCTCTACCAAGAGAAGGTAGTTTCTGGGGCAAGCAAATTTTTTTGTTTCAACCTGGACCCCAGTACTTCAGAAAGATCTTTTGAAAGTCCCAAATCTCTTACTACATCATTCAGTTCGGCTTGTGAAAATAGCTGAGGTTGGTTTTGACCTGAGGTTGATGGTTCAAAATCATTATCCATCTGTACGGAGCCGGAAGTTGAAGAGATTTCAATATCTTCTTGTGGTACTTTGGGGTGTATAGGTATAGGTACATGATCACTGTGAGGAACTGGTCTGATAGCTGATTTAATATTGTTTGGGTACAAAATATGTTTCAAAGTTTTTCTATTATGCCCCTTAATATCACAAAGACAAAAGTAGCAATCTCCATGATGATTTTGCGGTTCTCTCCAAACCATCGGTATTCCAAAAGGAAGGCTTTTTCTATTCCCTTTGGTCCAATGTCTTAAACCTTCTTCACATACCTTACAAACAACGTGCGGTGTCCAATCTTTATCTTGATCTCCTAATTTGATTTTGAAATAAGCATAATATGCATTTTTCACAAATTCACCAATTGGTCTCTTAAACTTTTTCAAGACGAAATATCCACAAATATAACAGAAATCATCTGGTTTGTTTTTGCAACACCGGCTAGACATATTTTCAAGCAATGTTTATTTATCAAATACCACGCACAACACTAAAGACAAATTAAAAAAAAAAAAAAAAAAAAATCTTTGGGTGGTAGAGACCAACTGTATTTTAATTAGTTATTGCTATATAAAAACTGAGCTTAACAAACAAAAATCACGTCATCACAAATTTTATGCAGGCCTGTGTAATTTTTTAGTAAACAAGACAGATACTTGAAACTTTTAGTGCAATACTATCAATAAATAACAAGTCTGCAGAAATATTTTTTCCATTTATCGGGCAAAGGCAACTATGTTAGAGACACTAATTCCAATCCTTCTTTTTATAATCATAATAATGACGATAATAATAATAATAATAATAATATATTATTATTATTATTATTATTATTATTATTATTATTACTTCTATTATTTTAATAAGTTTCAAGAGTCGTAGTAATTAGTAGTATTGCTATTACAGTAATAGTATTAGTACAAATGGAAAAAAATACGTAAAAGGCACACCCATTCCGATACGTGTTTATTGACATTAGTTCATTTATCCTCGTAACCACTCGTCTGCGTTCTAATGAAAATGAAATTCTTTATAATAATTTTGGAAATAAAAAAACTGTGATACCACGAACATTGAGTGATAGTTGCAGCTCCAAAAATTGAATATTGAAAGCAAATTGTACTACCTAGAATTGCAAAATGTAAAAGTTATAAAGCCATTCAAACTGGTTTAGCTTGTTATCTACCATGCCTTCGATGAAAGTTTCATTTAGAGTAGCCTATGATTTCAATATAAATTAGTTCAGAAAGTTTCATTTAGAGTAGCCTATGATTTCAATATAAATTTGGGAACACTGTGGAACAGTAAGCTTTTTCGAAAGACAAATTTGGACAACTGTCAGAGTTAAGTCAATTTATTGAAAAGTTGTCTTATCAATTAGATTATTTATTATCATGTTAGAAATACAACATAAAGTTTTTATTGTTGAAATTTCTTTTTGAAATGGTAGATTAGTAAATGGACAGTGGGTTTATGCACTTAATCAATGTATACAGAATTTTCGACAAAGGTTCCCTAATTTTGCAATCACGTGTGAATAACCAGCTAGTCAAATTCATGGTTGTGTTGACAGATTTCGAGAAACGAGGACAGTATTTCGTAAATCCGGAGCGGAACACTTAAAAAAACTGCTGATTACATTGAAGATGTTCAACATCGAATGAAAAATTCACTACCGAAATCCATTGCGAAATTGTCGCAAGAAGTTCAGTTATCAGTTTGAACATGCCACACCTTTCTTAAAAAAGATTTAAAATTATAGCCATATAAAATTCAAGCGTTCATGAAGTCAATCTCGTTGATTACGATAGAAGAACCGAGTACTGCCAATGTTTCTGGAATAACTTGAATAATGATGATGTTCTTAATAAATGTATTTTTACTGATCATGGCCTGGTTTCATCTTTCGGGATATTTAAACAAACAAAATATGAGAATATGGTTTGCAGAAAATCCTCAAGAATTTGTGAAAACAACACTACCTACCCATAAAATTGGTGTTTGGCTGGCGGTGTTAAGGAAGCGAATCATTGGACCTGTATTTTTTAATGCAACAATAAATGCTGAAAGAGACCGAAATGACATATTAGAAGCCTTTATTAATGAGTTACATGACAATGAAACATACGGCTCAACAAACACGTGCTCGTTCTTTGATAATCGAATAGTGAATTTTCTTTCAAGGCCTCCAGATCTTACAATTCCGAATTACTTAATTTTTCCGCAAACAAAGAACACGATTTTTAGAATGCCACAACATACAACTGAAGAACTTTGCAATAGTATTAGAGAAGTTTGTAATAATACGAGTCCGATTTTTTTTCTCCAGACTGGAAAGATATAGAAGCATGTTCATTGTTTTAAAATTAGCGTGCGTTCGTTGTCAATACGTCACAGAGATGGCAGCACTGTACGGCAGATGGAATTGTAGCGGCAGCGTCGAGAATGAGAACTGTTTTAGATACTTAAAATGGATACGTTTTCCTTACTTGAACAGCGTGCAATCATTCATTTTCTGAATTTGCGTGGTGTGACACCAATTGAAATTCATCGACAGTTGAAGGAGACATGTGGTGATGGGGTTATGGATGTGTCGAAAGTGCGTTCGTGGGCGCGACAGTTTAATGAAGGCAGAACATCGTGTGACAACAAACCGAAACAACCTCGGGCTCGCACAAGCCGGTCTGACGACATGATCGAGAAAGTGGAGAGACTTGTTTTGGGGGAACGCCGAATGACAGTTGAACAGATCGCCTCCAGTGTTAGCATTTCCATGGGTTCTGTGCACACAATCCTGCATGACGACCTGAAAATGCGAAAAGTGTCCTCCAGGTGGGTGCCACGAATGCTGGCGGACGACCACAAGGCTGCTCGTGTGGCATGTTGCCAAGCAATGTTGACGCGCAACCAAGGCATGAATGGGACTTTCTTTTCGTCGATTGTGACAATGGATGAGACGTGGATGCCATTTTCCAATCCAGAAACAAAGCGCCAGTCAGCTCAATGGAAGCACACAGATTCACCGCCACCAAAAAAATTTCGAGTCACCGCCAGTGCTGAAAGAATGATGGTGTCCATGTTCTGGGACAGTGATGGCGTAATCCTTACCCATTGTGTTCCAAAGGGCACTACGGTGACAGGTGCATCCTACGAAAATGTTTTGAAGAACAAGTTCCTTTCTGCACTGCAACAAAAACGTCCAGGAAAGGCTGCGCGTGTGCTGTTTCACCAAGGCAACGCACCCGCACATCGGGCTAACGTTACGAAACGGTTTCTTCGTGAAAACAACTTTGAAGTGATTTCTCATGCTCCCTACTCACCTGACCTGGCTCCTAGTGACTTTTGGCTATTTGCAACAATGAAAGACACTGTCCCTGGCCGCACATTAACCAGCCGTGCTGCTATTGCTTCAGCGATTTTTCAGTGGTCGAAACAGACTCCTAAAGAAGCCTTCGCTGCGGCCATGGAATCATGGCGTCGACGTTGTGAAAAATGTGTACGTCTGGTCTGCAGGGAGATTACGTCGAGAAGTAACACCAGTTTCATAGGTTTCGGGTGAGTAGTTAGTTAGAAAAAAATCGGAGGCCTTAGAACTTGAATGCACCTCGTATAATCCCTCATTTGTCAAACGCATTTGAAAACATGAAAAGCAGAGTTCGTGTGTGCATCGAGACAAGAAGGCAACATTTCGACCATCTTCTTTAACGTAGTATTTTTACAATAAACGCATTTCTATAAATAAATGTCTTTTATTTAGAACATTTCACAAGAAATAAGATTAAGTTAGAACACAACTAAATTATAATTCCACAGTGTTCCCAAATTTATATTGAAATCATAGGCTACTCCAATTTATTGAAGGCATTGTATGTATCCACTTTTATAGTATGGTACACAAAGCAGTACACCCAATGCACATTTAACATTATTTTTTTAATATAAATTCATTTGTTTTAAATAATTTATGTATTTTAAACATTGCGCAATAAAAATTTTATAATATTTTTAGAGGTGGGGACAAACTTTTGAGTTTTAAATTACAATACGGCAAGTTTAACATGTCATGAAGCACCAACGCTAAATAGTTTGTTACATTATAGTATTTTATCTATTCTTATTGCCGAGATACATGCTAAAAACAAAAAAAAAACATTCTAACTTTAGAAGGTGATCTTGTTCCCTTAAAAGGTTTATCGGCACAAAAAAAATAGTTTTGCGCATGTCATAGAGTCGCCCACAAAGTTTTAATTTTGTTAAATTTATTAAAAACGATTTTATCAATTTCTTTTTTTTTTTGAATTTAACGAGATGTATATTTTCCATTTGGAACCAGAAAAATTTTTAAGTTTGCATAAAAAATTGTAAAAATCATGACTTAATTAGTGAACCAGTTTTAAAAGCAAGAAATTGCCCAAAGTATTGTATGGGAGGCTATCGTACCAAAAAACAAGACGCTAGCTGTGTTTCAATACACATAGAAAGAAATAAACTGGAATGAATACAAAACTTAATTTGATAATTTGCTACAATATTAATAAATATTTTTTGTTTGTCGTTAATATATAATTATAGGATTTAAATCCAACATAGCAATGAACTAAATTTATTTTCCTTCGTCTAATAATGTGAGCAATTTGAACGTACGTTTCTAGAATGTATATAATGCGTATATAAATGTAGATATTTTTTATTAATTAATAGAAAAGGACTGATCAATTAGAAATAATTAGGTTTAAGTTTCTCGAGACTTGTTTTAAATAGCTTGTAGTAGAATAAACAACAATGATTGAATTTTTAATAGTCTGTCACAATGACAAAACGACTACCGACCCATTCCTCTAACGAACGCATCACGATTTCTTCAGCCACCAAACGGTAGGCGCCAGATAGCCGAAGAGGCCTCAAGCCATAACGTGTTTTATTTACCGAGAGCGTTGAGTCGCTGTACATTAAACTTCTGGAATTATTTATTGTTTAAAAATTACTAAGATCCTTACTTATGTCATTTATCTTTGTTTTCAGGAAACGTTTAGTGTGGTTATACGATTTTCAAATTCATTTTCTATCATGTATGCCTTCACATGTTTACGCATAAATTACTTTTACACACAAGGACGATGTCCCTTGTTCATTTGTCTTTTTCTCCTTTTTCGTCTCTATGCTGCTCCTTTGTTTGTTACTATTATTTCTTCTGCAGAGTAATGTAGTTATTTGCATTATTTCAAAATTAATCCTTTTTCATAAAATACAAATTTACCATTTGAATATAATCTTTTATTATATAATACATTAATTTTATATATGCAAATCAAACGCCAGTAATTGTGGGAATATATTGAATTTAGTAGTGGGCTGATAACATTAAGCAATAGAACAAACTCTTGCAGAATTGCACCAATAAACATATCAATAGCCTTGCCATTCATTTATAACAATACTGTTAATGTTTGTAACTTTAAATAATACACTTTTATATATTTATTTATTGTTTATTATATAAACTATTTTACATTTTAATATTTATAAACCACACACAAACACAACTTAACAACAACTCTTCTTTATGTCTTATCATCATTTCTTCTTGTTGGTTCAGTACTACCAACTTTGTATTCTTAATAATACCTACTTCATAATACATAACTAAAAGTAAACAAAAGTAACTAATATTTAACACGCCTCCTTACTTTTGGGTGACTTTTAATAAAAATCTAAATTTATAATGTTTTTGCTTACTCAAAGACTTTGTAAATATGTCAGCAATGTTATCCTGACTATCAATTTTAACAATATCAATAGTCTTATTTAAGTAATTTTCATTTACATAATGGTAATGAGTTTCTATATGTTTTGAATTCTTTGATAAATTTCCATATTTAGATATAACTACTGCACCAGAATTGTCTTCATACAAATTTATAGGCTTGTTGAATTTAATATTAAATGATTCTAAGATACCCTTCATAAAAATTACTTCTGTAACAGCTTCTGATAATGCTACATATTCCGCATGTGTACTTGACTTTGTTACAGAGTTCTGTTTGCGTGATCTCCAATAAACTGAGTTCCCAAATAATCTAATTACAAATCCTGATGTTGATCTTCTATCATTTATGTCGCCTGCCCAATCAGCATCAACGTAACAATCCATTATATTAATATTTTCATTTTTCAAATAAGTTAATTTATAATCTTTTGTTTTATATAAATATTTTAAAATTCTCAATGCATATTTGAAATGCTCCTGATTATAACTTGATTGGAATCTACTTAAATAATTTACACAAAATGATATATCAGGTCTGGTGCCTGTTGCAATATATAACAATTCTCCTATTAAATTTCTAAATTTAATATTATCTTCTACTATTTTACTTGTCATTAAATTTAAATTTATTTCCATAGGCGTATCATATAGTTTTGAATTTTTTATTTGATATTTTTGTGCTAAAGATTCAATGTAACTTTTCTGATCTAAAGTCATTTCTACATCATTATATTCAATGTTAATTCCTATATAACTTTTTACTTTGCCCAAATCTTTAATGTTAAATTTACTCGCTAACTTAATTTTAACTTGTTCTATTTGTCTTTTATTTTTACTACATATTAATAAATCATCAACAAATAATAAAATATATATTGAATCATTACCTGAATTTTTAACATATAAACAGTAGTCGTAATTATTTCTTTTAAATCCTAATTGAGTAATATAATTATTAAAATGTTCATACCATGCACGTGGGCTTTCTTTTAGACCATACAAAGCTTTTTTTAATTTATACACTTGGTTAATTCCCTTTTCGTATCCTTCAGGTTGTTTAACGTATACTTCGGATTCTATCTTGCTGTTCAAAAACGCTGTTTCTACGTCCATTTGATCAATGTTTAAATTGTACCTACAACAATATGCTAATAATAGTTTTAACGTTTGCATTTTTGCCACTGGTGAATATGTATGTTCAATTAATTCTTGCTGTTGAAAACCTCTTACAACTAATCGAGCCTTGTAACTGTCATTGCTTTTCCGTTTGTATAACCATTTCACATCTAATATATTTTTATCTTCTGGTTGTTGTACCAAATCCCATGTGTAATTTTGTTGAATACTTCTTATTTCGTTATCCATTGCATTTTTCCAATTTATGGAATCTATACTTCTCATCGCCTCCTTAAATGTTTGCGGTACTGTCGCATTGCAATAATTTACATATATAATATAATCATCAAGTTTTGAAGGAAGTTTTCTTTGTCGTTGAGGCCTTTTTAAATCCACTTCCTCGTTAGTATCATCTAAACTTTCATCATCTTCATCTGGACCCTTTTCATTTTGCTCATTGTTAACCAACTCAATGCATTTAACTTCTTCTTCAATAATTTCTACATGTCGTGCAATCTTTATTTTATCATTTACAAGTATACGATATCCCACATCTGTATACCCTAATAATATGCCTGCTTCAGCTTTTTTATCCCATTTTGATGCTCGTTTCTCCTCAGGTATACGAACGAAAACTTTGCTCCCGTACAGTCGTAAATTTTTTACACTAGGTTTTTCATTAAAAAATATCTCATAAGGAGTTTTCTGTTCAGTAGTGTTTGCTAATGTTCTGTTATGTAAATATGCAGCCGTTCTAACACATTCCGGCCAATATTTAATATCCACCTTTGCCTCAGCTCGTAAGCACCGAGCTATATTCATAATTGTTTGATTAAAACGTTCAGCTGTTCCATTTAGCTGATGCACGTATGGTGGGCACGGGTTTAGATATATTCCTTTTTCACGGATAAAGTTATAAATTTTTGAGTTCATATATTCTGTTCCATTATCACATCTTAATTCTTGTATATTTTTACCAGTTAAATTTTGAACAAGATTTACGTATTCTACCAGACAATCGTAAACTTGTGTTTTTGATTTCATGGTGTACACTTTTGCTAGTTTGCTATAATCATCTATAAATGATAGAAAGTACATTTCTCCCTGATTTCCTTTTGTTGTGTGTGGGCCATTTACATCTGTGTGAATTATTTGTAAAATGTCCTCTGCTCTCTTACGGTTATTTCCAAAAGGTAAATTTTTCATTTTATTTTCAATACACACCGCACATTTTAAATAATCACCCTCTAACTTTTCCGGAATTCCTTCTATTAGTTGTTTTGTACATAGAACATTTAAGTAATTAAAATTTACATGTCCTAACATTCGATGCCATTTTTCTTTTAATGTTAATTTATTTTCACTACATGTTGTATTTGCAAATGCTGATCTGTTATTATTGTCAATAAAACTTTTCATTTCATACAGATTTTCCTTTTTGATTGCTATGGCTATTAATTCACTGTTCATATTATAAATTTTTGAAATATTTCCATAAGAAATAATTTTATTATTGTTTGTAATTTTTGAATAACTTAATAAATTTGTTTTCATATCTTTTACATAAAATACATTATTCAAATTTATGACCACTTGTTTATTGTACACAGGAAATGAAGCTTTTATTTGACCAATTTTTGTCGCTAGCAATATGCGACCGTCTCCCACTTTTACATTCACTGGTGTTTTTAATGTCACAAAACTTTCAAAATAAATGTCATTGTTTATAATATGATCGGTACAACCACTGTCTAATAACCAGTTTATTTCATTTGGATTGACGATGCAAGTTTCACTTATTGTTGAAGTATTTGCTGTCACATAAAAGTTATTACATTCACTATTATTTCTACTTTCTGAATTTTGATGCCCACTGTAATTTCCATGTCCCCTATTTTGATAACCACGATAATTTCCACGTCCTGCATTTTGATAACCACTAAAATTTCCACGTCCTGCATTTTGATAACCACTAAAATTTCCACGTCCTGCATTTTGATAACCACTAAAATTTCCACGTACATTTTGATATCCACGATAGTTTCCATAATTTCCACGTCCTAAATTTTGATAATGACCACGGCCACCACGATTGAAATTATTATGTTGCCCTTGAAAACTTGTTTGATATTTTTGTTGACAGTTCCTTTGAATGTGACCTACTTTACCACATCCATAACAACCTTGATTCCGTTGTGATGTCGAACCCGCTGCAAATGCATTTGATTTTGTATTTTTTTCTTTATCTTCACCATTGTCACTTTTGTCATTCATAAATTTTAACTTGATTTTCGTTTTTAAATATTCTACATTTCTTTCTTCTTTGGGTAAAACATCAATTAAATCACCCAGGTGGCTAAATGATTTTGGGAGTGCTCTTAACATATAATTTAACTTTTCATCCTCGTTGATTTTTGATCCAGCCGCTTTCAATTCATTTGTTGCTTTTTCAAATTTGTTAAAAAAATTTTCGGGGTCATCTTCTTCCTTTAATTTGATATTTTCTAAATTGCTTCTACAGATCATTTGTAATGCTGTCGATTCTTTGTTGTAAATTTCATCCAATTTTTTAATAATTTCAAAGGCGGTTTCCTGTTCACTAATTAATTCTAATTGTTTATTTGAGATAGCGCTATATATGTAGTTCGTTGCTTTGATGTCCATTTGTTCCCATTCATTTGCATTCTCAGTTGCAGTCCTTTCTCTTTCAGTTACTATTTTACATTTTTTAAATTGCAAAAATTTTAATATTCGTAGCTTCCATTTTGTATAATCGGAACCATCAAAGATCGGTACTGTTACATCATCTATTTTTATATACGTCGCCATTTTTGTTATATTAAATTTTTTGTTTTAACTTTTAACACTTTTATATATTTTTAATAACTACGCTCTGCTACCATGTTAATGTTTGTAACTTTAAATAATACACTTTTATATATTTATTTATTGTTTATTATATAAACTATTTTACATTTTAATATTTATAAACCACACACAAACACAACTTAACAACAACTCTTCTTTATGTCTTATCATCATTTCTTCTTGTTGGTTCAGTACTACCAACTTTGTATTCTTAATAATACCTACTTCATAATACATAACTAAAAGTAAACAAAAGTAACTAATATTTAACAAATACATATATATATATATATATATATATATATATATATATATATATATATAGGCTTATAAGTATTATCGACCGTACTATATTAGTAAATAATTAATTGAACGGGTAAGCGGTCTATCGAATAAAAAGACTCATTTATTTCACTCTATATTTCATAACCATTCGTTACTTCTTCAGGAGTTCCTACACGATTAACAAAACCCACTATACATTAATGAATATGCCAATAATAAAGTACTTACAATTATAGAGTTAAAATTTGGTAAAGACGCCACTAAACATGTTAAAATCGATTGTTTACATTAAAACATTAAAATTAACCAGATACTGGTTTCACGTCAACCTTTTAAAAACAAATATACAAATTATTTGTTTCAATTAAGGCACTGACTTTTTAAAAGATTTTTATTATTATATAAAATTTACATGTGTTTCTTACTAATGCTATTTACTGACTGACTCTCTATGTTAAAAGAGAACGTACTATAAAAATGTAATTCAAGATAAAAATGCATGGTTGACAAAAGATAAGCAAGTACATAGAACATACATATGAGTAGCAAGAAATGTTTTATTTATCTAAATGTTGTGTTCACATAATTCCTCCCTGCGAAGTTTCAACTACGCAGCTTCACGAGTACGTTGAACGTTCGGCAACATGATATCCCTGGTAGAATTTTCTATCTTCTTTCCTCTTGATTTATTTTCTTCTTTTTTCTTGAAACAATTTCTGCTTTCCAATTTCTTATAACATATAAATATAAAAATTATACAAATCAATATATAAAGGAGTATTGTCCATAAATTCGGATGTCTTGAAATTCTGTTGATTTTCGTATATTTGATCTTGAATAGCTTGGAAATCATCAAGTCTAACGTTTTTAATATCGATTTTTATTTTAGTGTCTGATACAAAATTGTTTTCTGTTTCTAATTTTGGAAACAGTATTGGAGAATATTTGTTTACATATTCTGTATTTATTATTTCTTCACGAGCTGTACTAATTCCGCATTCGACTGGAATTTCTATTAAATATGTACCATTTACTTTAAAAGTTTCTTCTTGTTGTTTACAATGTAATTTAATAGTTTCTTTCTTCGGAAATATACCAATCCATAAAATTGAATTTTCGAGTTGAATTATTAAAAATTTTGTAATTTCAAAATTTCTTTGAATACATGTTGGTAAGTTTTTAGAATTTAACAACTGTATTTCGCATGGATTGTGATCCTTGATTTCATAAAGTTGTGTTTTTCCACAAATGTAATATTGTGATTTGATCATTGTACAACTATCGCTTAGAAATGTATAATAAAATTCATTTTTTAATAAATATTTATTTTGAGTAAGTATCGTCTTAAATTGACCATCGATAAATACTAGAATTGAGTAAAGATGATAATAATCAAATACATTGGGATACATGACAGGTAGATTTAATAAAGAAGTTATTCTATTGTTTGAAACATAACATTCGACTTTTATAATACTTTTCAAGATTCCTATATTCTCAAGAGTAATAGCAAATGGAATTTGTTCTTGTTTAATTCGTTTTTGTAAATCTATCATTATATTATATAAATCAACATCTCTTATAACACTGGGATGTAGAATGTTTAATTTTGAAAACGTAATTGAATTCTGTATTTCTTGTAAAATAGAATTAATTATTTCGTATAGATTGATAAATTCGTTCTGTTATTATTATAGTACCAAGACTATCAATATGTTGTTCTAGAATCGCAGCAATACGTAAAACTTTAAATTTTAATATTTGTTCATTATGTGATATCTGTCTTATTGACTCATTGAATATTAATTATGTTTAATGAAATGGAATTTTGTTTCACAATATAAGATGCTAACTTCATTTGATTATCTTGAAGTTCTCTTATTAATTTATCGTATCATTTTCCGTCATTAGCGTCTAAGTTTCCTGTTATTGCTTTAAAGATTGTACCTAATCCGTCAACTATACTTCTTTTAATTCTATGTGTCGGAGGAATAATGTAATTCAAGTTATGTGTAACTTGATATTTCGTTAGGTTTAAAATTTTCAAATAATTTATTACAGTAATTGTACGATTTAATTTAAGAAAAGTATTGTTCATTAAATTTGCTGATAGATCGTCTAATTTATTAATTTCAATTATTAAAGGATCGAGATCATAATAGTGTATCAATTTATGTGTATATTCTTGAACTTTTGCTGTTTCTAATTTCAATGGTATAATTCCTGGATTATTTTCCAGATTTTTCATCGTAATTTTATATTCGAAGGCGAAGGCAATATTAATTCTGAAATTATAGTAATATAATAATAATATGTTTTAATAATATATTAAAAGTACTTATGTACCTATAGATTATATATAAAAGAGTATTTTAAGTGCTAAAATTATACGTTTTCTTAAGGGGTCGTTTGAGATTATCTGTGTGTACTTTAGGCTGTTCAGGTGTAGAAATTGTATTTTGTCCTTCATTTATTTGTTTTATTACTGTTGGCTTATTAAATTTATTTCCCAATTTTTGTCGTGCTTGTTTTTTCACATAAGCTTTAGTTTCAGGTTCAAATAAATTTGGGTCATGTCATCACGTTCTTGATTTACCTTAGTAATATATATCGTTTTGTTTTCTATAAGATTTTCGTTAATTTTTGAATAGAGTAACTTTGTTTTTTCTCTGTGTTCGTGTATGTAATTACTAAGTAACATTTGAGTTAAATCTATATTGAATACATTGCTTTCGTCAATATGACCGTTTACTATATCTATCGGTCGATATTTAGTAGAGGAATGAATCGAATGATTGTATGCTAATAAGGCATATATCATTTTTGATTGTACTGTTGATTCTTGGAATCCTTGAGCATTTAACAATCGTATATGTTCAATTATTGTTGAATGGAATCGCTCAATTAAACCGTTTGACTGTGGATGATTGGGAGAACAAAAATGAATTTAGATTTTGTGTAATTTTAATAAATCGTTCATGATAGTATTTTTAAACTCTCCGCCATTATCAGTCGTTATTAGTTTGGGTATACTATGATGTGAGAAAAATGAGATTAAGTTATCGATAATTTCTGTTGGAATAAGAGATGATACTTTATACGCTTGAGCGTATTTTGAAAACGCATCAACTATAGTTAAAAATTTGGTTCCCTGTAATGTAAAAGTATCTAAATAATTACTTCAAAGGGTTTTGATGGTGTTGGAGTAATTTTCATTTTTGTTTTTATGGGATTTCGTTCATACTGCATTGTTGGCAAATTTCACATTCATTAATAAATGTTTGTATTGATTTTCGCATGGGAGGTCAATAATATAATTTCTTAATTTGTTGTTCCGTTTCCTCTATACCGCGGTGGTTAGTTTTTCCTTCGTGGTAATTTTGGATAATTTCTTTAATATCGTTTTTATCAATGACATCTATAAGTTTAATTTTACAGTATTTAAATTTTAGTAAAGGCCAAATAAAGTGTTTATGTAAAACATTACAAAAAGGTTCATAAATATCAGGGTTCTCAAAATATAAGTGATAATTAACTTTTGAAGTTATATATTCTTTTATAAATTTTAAAACATCATCTTCGAAATTATTTTTAGAAATTTGAACATATATTCGTTGTTTATCTTCAAACAATTTAGTTATTTTAGCTTTTGCAGGACTATGAGCAACTGTGTTTATAATTATTTGATTTGAGCCGTAATTTACTGGTGTCTCTGATATTTGAATATCAATAATAGGGTTTTGTTCTTGATTTGAATGAGCAGTGACGTCATCTAAATCTAAAGTGTAATCATTTGCTTGTTCGTCCGGTTGAGCTATTAAAGAAATATTATCGGGTGGTTCATTTTGATTATTATTAGATACATTGAAGTCTTTATTAAATTGTTCTATATATTCGAAAAAATTGTTTGTTTCTTTGGTATGAATTTCTATACGTGAAAGAGCATCTGCGTTAGTATTTAATTTACCTTTCTTATACGTTATACAATAATCGAATTCTTCTAGTTTTATTCGCCATCTTAATCATTTCGAATTAGGATCTTTCAGAGAGAACAACCACTGTAGGGGTTTGTGGTCGATAATTATATTAAATTTTCTGCCAAAAAGGTATGGTCTGAAATATTTGGTAGCCCATACGATTGATAACAATTCCTTTTCAATCGTGCTATATCGTTGTTCAGATTCGTTTAGTGTACGTGAGGCGTACGTAATAGGTAAATCTTTCCCAATAGGTCCTTGTGATAACACAGCACCTAACGATACGTTACTAGCATCGGTTGTTAAATTAAATGGTTGGCTAAAATTCGGATATTGCAGGATGGGTTCATTCATCAAAAGGTTTTTACAAGTTTCAAGACAGGACTTAAATTCGTCATTGTGCACTATTGTAGCACCCTTTTTCAAACATTTAGTTAAAGGCTTTGTTAGTTTTGCGAAATTGTTAATGAAACGTCTATAGTAACCTAATAATCCTAAGAATCATTTAATTTGTTTTGTCGTTTTGGGAATAGGATAGTTTTTTATTGCCAAAATTTTATTTGGGTTAGGTTTTACGCCTTCAGGAGTAAAAATATGGCCAAGATATGCTACTTCCTTTCTTAAAAATTCAGATTTGTCTAATTGAATTTTGAAATTTGTTTCTCTAAGTCTTTGAAACACTGTTTTTAAACTATTAATATGTTCTTGTAATGATGTAGAGAAAACAATTATATCATCTAAATACACTAGGCAATGTTCGCTCTGAATACCACGTAAAATATTGTCCATTACCCTTTGAAAGGTAGCGGGCGCGTTCTTTAAACCGAATGGCATTCTGAGGAATTCGAAATGTCCGCTTTCTGTGTTAAAAGCTGTCTTAGGTATATCTTGTTCGTGCATCTCAATTTGATGAAAGCCACTAGCCAAATCTAGAGTTGAAAAATATTGACATTTATCTAATTTATTAAGTAAATCGGTAATGTTTGGTAGAGGATATTTATCGTCGATTGTCTTTTCATTAAGTTTACGGTAGTCGACGACGAGTCGCCATTTTTGTTTGCCAGATGCATTAACCTTTTTTGAAGCTATCCAAATAGGGGATGACCAGGGTGAATGACTTGGTCTAATAATGTTTTGATCTAACATATTCTTAATTTGGTTTTCAAATTCTTCTTTATGAATAAACGGATATCTATAACTTTTTGTATTAATAGGTATTTCATCATTTGTGCGAATTCTATGGGTGACTTGGTTTGTAAAAGTTAATTTACTGTTTTCAACATAAAATATATCAGAGTAATCTTTGCATAAGTTTTCAATTTGAAATTTTTCTTCTGAATTTAAATGATTTGCACGAATTTTTGAAAAATTAAAATTTTGTTTTGGAATATTATCAAAATTGTTTATCTTAATTTCTTGTATTTCTTTTCGAATAAATGGTTCTACTCTAATTGATTCAGAAAAATTTAATGTTATTGGTTTTGTCGTATTATTTAAAATTGTAGTAATAGCTATGCCGTTATTTGCTATCGTTAAACATTCGGGAATTTCACAATTATGAATCTTTTGATATGGCATTATTATTTCGCCATTTTTAATACTCGTTTTTATTTTGATTATTTGTTTTGTGCGTGCATTAACCGTTACAAGGTTTAAATCATTTTTTAATTTTTGATATTGTACCTTTATTTGTGCATACGGTGTTTTAAGAATACCTGATGCAAAATCTACATTGGCTTGTAGTAATTTTAGATTATCTAATCCAATTAGTCCATGGAAAATGTTATGAAATTTAAATAAATGAAATTTTAACTTGTTTTGTTGTGGTAATTTAAATAAATTTGAAGCTGGCATGAACATACTATATTTATGAGCAGACTTCTGAAATACTGTTGAAACTATAAAAGGATCATCATATATATAATTAGAATAAAATTTATAAGCAAGATCTGGATCGATGAAAGATTTAGTAGAACCAGAATCTATTAAAAATTTTAAATTATGTTCGGGTAGTACTATACATATATGATAATTCACTTTTATTAGTGGTATTAAAAGATATAATATGGGGTTTTACGTTTGATCGGTTGTTTGAGGGGGTTTGTGAAAATTTTCATGATAATATGACTCGTCAATGTTATCGTTTGCCGTTTGTGAATCTTCTAAAAATTCTTCATTATTGAATCAGAAATTTCGGGAATTAATTCTGAATTCTGAAAATCATAATAATATCGGATGTCTCATCTACGTCGTTTACGTAAGTATTGTAAAGTTGTTCAGAATTGAAATTTCTTTGCGAGTTTTGGGTTATTGGTCTCGAATAATTATTAGTTTGCCTGGTCGAAACATTCATAGGAGTGGGTGTTGGTAAATTTTTATGTTGACCGGGTCTAAATACATTTTGGTTTGGTTTTTGGTGTGGTTGTTTAAATACTTGCGAGTTTGTAAAAAATCTCTGAGGTGTAACATTTGGTCTCGGTTGTATAGGAATAGGTTGTGAAGGGAATTGATTAGTTTTACGTGTTTGGTTGCTAAAATTTGGATTAAAATAAGGACGTTGAAAATTTGAATTTTGTTGAATCAAAGGTCTTTGTTGTGTCGGTCTTATTTGTGTAAAATTTTGCTTAATTACCGTTTTACCTGTTAAATTTTGAAAATAATGTATATTTTCTTCCTGATTAATAAATTGTAACGCTTCGTTTAAACTACTAGGTTTCATTCAACTATTCAACGAATAGTTGTTCCTAATGGTTCTTTTAATCCGGCTAAGAATGTTTTTAAAGTTAACTTATATATAAATCACGTTTTAATACTTTTCCTTCTTCAGTTGTTTCATGCATATCAATATATGAACATAATAAATTTAAAATTTCTAAACATTTATCAAAAAATTGATGAGGTTTCTCGTTTGGTGGTTGCCTCATTAAAATTAAATCTCTATTAAGACAAATATCATCTCTTTGATCAGCAAAATTCCTAGTTAAAGTTTGTTTTAATTCGTTCCAAGTAGTAACACTTTTTATATTGAGAACAAGTTTTGCATTTCCTTTTAATTTACCTATCAATGAGTGAAGTAAATAAATATTTTGAAAATTATCTGGTTCGCTATCATTATAAAAATGAGTAATTAAAGTTTCACATGTTGCTATGAATTTACTGAGTTCAATTGGGTTACCATCAAACTCTGGTCTGTATTTAAATACTCTGGTTTGAAATTATTTGCCATTTTAATAATTTTAATATTACTTGTATTTTCTTGAATAGTATTGTCGTGTAAATTATTTTTTTCTAATATTTTTAAATTTGCATTTTCGTCTGAGTCAGTTTGAGACGATATTTGTAAATTTTTAAATAAATTTTCTAGCGACATATAATACAATAATCGTACTCACATTAGTAGAGTCAGCGCCGTTTTCATCTTAATTATGAGAGTCCGTTACAAGGGTCCAGCGATTTTTGTCTGTTTTCTTGAACTTCTTCTCGCAAGAAAGGACGATTTTCTTCCGTTCTTCGTATGATTTGGAGATAGATCTTCAGCGGGTTCACGATGAATTGTATCTCGATGTATGAGCCACTTCAAATACTAGCTTCCAAATTTCACACTGGATTGCCGATTAATCGTAAATATGAAATACTTGTTCGATACAAATATTCGACAAAATTCCTGCTGACTGCGCCAATTATTTGTTTCAATTAAGGCACTGACTTTTTAAAAGATTTTTTATTATTATATAAAATTTACATGTGTTTCTTACTAATGCTATTTACTGACTGACTCTCTATGTTAAAAAAGAACGTATTATAAAAATGTAATTCAAGATAAAAATGCATGGTTGACAAAAGATAAGCAAGTCCATAGAACATACATGTGAGTAGCAAGAAATGTCTTATCTATCTAAATGTTGTGTTCACATAATTTACATGAATGTTAAAATATAAAAATAAAAATATAAAACTGCAAAAAAAAATGATGTCATAAAAATATATCGAAACCAAAAAAAAACTATACATTAAAAACAATCATCACATACAAGCATCAAAATCAAAATAGTGATCGCATAGCAGTTTGTGTGTACACACAAACTGCAACGCCATCACCATTTTGATTTTGAAAACAGATAATCGATAAAGAACAACACACAATGAAAAAGAAAATTAAGAAATGATTAATATTAAACAAGAAAAAAATTCAATTAACAACAGAAGTAATATAAAAAATCTAAGCAGTGTATACTATAACCTAATAATGTAACGATCTGCAATTTACCATAATGATTATATGTTTTTGTTATTATATAAATAGGTCTCATATGTTATTTAAATATCTGTATACTTCCTTATCATGCTGGCAGTTCCGTGTTTAGATGCCTGACCAAGCTGTCCGAGTAGGTTTTCATGGTTTTCCTTCTCGTTCCAGGCGAATGTCAACAGCTTAACATCTTAAGTCGCTCCACGGACGCAGACATAATTATAATTAAAGGCTAGCCAATCCTCCGTAATTGATGTTTAGCTGTTGCGAGTGCTGAGGCATGAATTATTATTATTAAATTTGAATGTATCTTTGAATATTTTAATTTTATCCATAACAACTACAGATATATAAATATAACATTAATATACTGTCATTTATCATTTATAATTCTTTGATAAAGGTAATATTTACCAAAACATGTAAGATTATTCGAAATATATACATATTAAAGTAAAACAGACCTTAAATCGCCAACTAATTGAGTCTACTATGTATATATATATATATATATATATATATATATATATATATATAAATAAATATAATAACTTCGTGACCTTGGTATGATATGGTAAACCTAATCAGTAGGCGATTAAAGGTCTGTATATTACTTCAAAATATATGTATTTAAAAAACTCTACATGTTTCGGCTGTGTACGCCTTTATCAAGAGAATACAAAATATGAATGACAAGATATAAATGTCAAGTAATTATGTTACTATGGTTTAAATTATTCAAAGATACATTCTAGTAATAATAATAAATCATGCCTTAGTATTCCAAAAATAGATAACAAGGTGTGAACATATGTGTTGTTCGCTGCTAGCAATTTGTGTCTCCTTCTGGGTATGAACTTGTGTGTTGGTTGCTGCTGGCAGCTTGCGTCTCTCTATGGGTGTGTGGTTTTGTGTGAGAGCGTAAGTGTAGGGTTTTGTATGTTGGTGCGTTCGTGCGTGTGTTTAGTGATCGATCGCATGAATTTAGAGAGGTCGAATTTAGGGGGGTCTGCCCGTTGGGCAGTCAGGTGCCATTCCGCCTTTCCAGCAAGAGTGAGGAACCATGCTACTCGGCGCTATCTCGTCGCCGCGCAATGCACACACCACTAGGACCGGTCCTGGGCGGCAACCTGGCTAGGCTGCCGTTAACAACACACACACACGTTCGACGTGTGTGCTATGCCCCCGCTTCGGCGGAAAACGTTAAGATGGCACAAGTGTGACCATCGTCGACCGAGGTAGCCACTAAGAGTGTTCCCTTAGTTGCGATGAGCAACCCCGTACAGGGTGCGCTTCGCCTGTCTGCGCCTTGCCTCGTGGGGCAGGGGTCAGACCGTCGAAGTACTGCACGGAATTGTAAAGAAGTTGTCGGGAAAGGGTTGGCGGCCCTACGCAACGGCTGGTTATCCGACCTCTCTAAATTCATGCGACCGATCACTAAACACACGCACGAACGCACCGACATACAAAACCCTACACTTACGCTCTCACACAAAACCACACACCCATAGAGAGACGCAAGCTGCCAGCAGCAACCAAGACACAAGTTCATACCCAGAAGGAGACACAAATTGCTAGCAGCGAACAACACATATGTTCACACCTTGTTATCTATTTTTGGAATACTAAGGCATGATTTATTATTATTACTAGAATGTATCTTTGAATAATTTAAACCATAGCAACTTAATTACTTGACATTTATATCTTGTCATTCATATTTTGTATTCTCTTGATAAAGGCGTACACAGCCGAAACATGTAGAGTTTTTTAAATACATATATTTTGAAGTAATATACAGACCTTTGATCGCCTACTGATTAGGTTTACCATATATATATATATATATATATATATATATATATATATATATATATATACATAATTATTTCTTGAGCTTTGTATGTTATAGTAGATTAAATTAGTAGGCGATTTAAGGTCTGTTTTACTTTAATATGTATATTTCTTAAATTTACTATATTATACAAATGTCAAGAAATAATTATATATATATATATATATATATATATATATATATATATATATATATATATATATATATATATAGTAAACTTAATAAGTCGGCGATTAAAGGTCTGGTTTATTACTTCAAAGTATATATATTTAAAACAACCCTACATGTTTCGGCAATGATGTCTTTGTCAAGGATATAAAAAATATAAATGACATTTATATTCTGTCATTTATATTTTTTATATCCTTGACAAAGGCATCATTGCCGAAACATGTAGGGTTGTTTTAAATATATATACTTTGAAGTAATAAACCAGACCTTTAATCGCCGACTTATTAAGTTTACCATATATATATATATATATATATATATATATATATATATATATATATATATATATATACACTGTGTCCATAAAGTATGGACACAAGCCCGTAATAACGTTATTGTGCATTATTTGACAAAATGCAAAGATATATCGATTAATGTTTTTTTTTAGCTATATTTAGATGCTACAATTTTGTTTTTTCCGTCGACCTTGAATAAATTATGACGTCATTGATAATTTTTTTAAATGTCAACCCCATTTTTTTTTGTGGATTTTGAAAGCCTTTACAATTCTTTATTAGATGATGTAAAAATTTTGGTATGTTACATTAGAAAATTTTTGAGTAATCATTTGTGTCCATAAAGTATGGACACAAGCCCGTAGTAACGTTATTGTGCATTATTTGACAAAATGCAAAGATATGTCGATTAATGTTTTTTATTAGCTATATTTATATACTACCATTTTATTTTTTCCGTCGACCTTGAATAAGTTATGACGTCATTGATATTTTTTTAAATATCAACCCCACTTTTTCTTTGTGGATTTTGAAAGCTTTTACAATTCTTAATCGATGTTGTAAAAATTTTGGTATGTTACATTAGAAAATTTTTGAGTAAACTGTGTTGTAATTCTAAGTTTTATTTTTGACATTTTCAGTATCAAATTTATAACAAATGCTCAAAATGTTTTCCTTCATTTTGTTGACAAAACCCTAAGCGATGATAAATTCCATTTCGCACATTCTGTAATATTTCGGGAGTGATTAGTCTGGTTTCGTAGATGATGCGTTGTCGTAAAACGTCCAAATTTTCCGGTTGTGTCGCATAGACTTTTCTATTGTAACACTAACACCAAAATGTTTAAATCATCGAATAAAGAATTGTAAAAGCTTTCAAAATCCATAAAAAAAAATGAGGTTGACATTTAAAAAAATTATCAATGACGTCATAACTTATTCAAGGTCGACGGAAAAAACAAAATGGTAGCATCTAAATATAGCTAATAAAAAACATTAACCGACGTATCTTTGCATTTTGTCAAATAATGCACAATAACGTTATTACGGGCTTAAAATGTTGTTTGAATATTTATAAAAATACAGATACCTCAAAATTTGCTAAACTAATAGCATATTTAAAAAGATTGTCTGAAGGCTATGAGCCTAAGAAATCGAAGATTTTAGAAATACAGCACATTAACCGATTTATAATAGAAGCCGATGATAAAATACATTTAGCAATGAAAGTAAGTAATAAAAACATAATTATAGTAGTATTTTACTTATTTTGTACATTATTTTGTTATAATAGTCATGTTAAAATTATGTTTAGGTCATTCTTATAATGGGCTTTAATGGAGCTTGCCGTCGTGAAGAAATAACAAACATGAATTTAAATATTTCCATACATGCATTTATCAAAGAGATAACAGAATTTGAACATATATTTTACAGTTCTAAATCAAAATAAAAAAAAACATTATTTTGTATTTCTAACAATGAACGAAACATTTATTCTAAAGAAAAGTGGTATTATTGGCAATAACAGATGCACCTTCAAAACATATTTATATTATAGTATCCAAAACAATATTTAGTACACATGGTGAAATGATTCTTGTCTGTCTGGCACATAGTCTGCCGTCTTTAATTACATGATTATAGATGATATACAATTTAAAAATGATGTCATAATGGTTGACGTGCTAAAAACTAAAACTTATGTTCCTAGACAATTTATTATAATTCAAAGGTTATGGATTGATTTGGTGAAAAAATATTATCATCTTCGTGCCAGTCATGTTACACATAGGCGTTTTTCCCTGCAATATAGAAATGGCTTGTGTGTAAATATTCCAATAGGTATTAATACCTATAACAATAGGGAAAGTACAAAAAAGTATTGTTACTTACTTGAAATTACCTAATCCTGAACTCTTCACTGGACATTGCTTTAGACGATCCAGTGTAACACATTTGGCTAATGGAGGAGATTTAATTACAATTAAGCGCCATGGAGGATGGAAATCTTCCGTTGTGGCTGAAGATTACATTGATAATTCCATCATGAAAAAATTAGACGTTGCTGAAATACTATCTAACACTGCACCTAATACGTCTACTAAAATCACAGAGAATCCATCAACTTCTAATTCGATAGACAGTGATTTATTAGCTAATGTGAATCAGCGGGGATTCAAACAAAATATATTGTGTTCCCAGAATCTGCTTGGAGTATCTATTAATGCCCACGAATCTTCTAGTGTTACAGTAAAAGTATTTAACAATTGCAGTATTCACAATGATAAGTAATTTATAGCGTCTAGCTTTGTTAACAAATTTATAGATACACTCCTTTAGCAAAAGTCTGTCGAACTCCTTTTATTATGTATAATTAGTACTAATAAAGTTTTAGCAAATGTGTTTACTATTCTCTCTATAATTTTTATTTAGATTTTTATCACTGTCAAACCTTCATATCTAACCATATCTAACTTTTAAAACGATTTAGTTCTATGATTTAGTTACTTATTACGCTTGTGACCAACTTGGAAAAAAAAAATTAGAATGCGGTAAAGTAATATATTACGATACTGTGTAACCAAGCAACGGGGTATCGTAATTAGCACTTTACGCCACCGGAATAGAAAAAAATAATTACGTGCCAACAGATGTAGGACCAAAAGCTTTTAGAATCTATACATTAGATTGTAGTATTGGTAATTAAAGGCTGAAACAAAAGGAAAGGTTTATTATTTCAAGCTTTAGCTTTTCTTTTATATAAATCTTCATCAGCTAGCACAAATAGTAAGAAAAAGGAAAGGAGAATCAGACACGATATACATATACAGTAATCAATTATAGCAAAGTCATATTGTGTACCCTATACCAAAATAAATAAAAATTACTAAGATCTATATCGGGTTTAATGAAGTATAAATTTTCAAGTTCCAACTACATCACTAGTATTACCATAGTAAAGTTAATAGTTTTCCAGAAGTTTAATTACATTTAAAACGATGCAATTATTCACTACTTCCTTTCGATATTTTTTTCACGTTCGTAAAAACGAACCAAGCTTCATCCGAGTTTTAAATTACACGTTTCGATAATAGGAAGAAAGGATAAGATAAGTAGGAGTAATCAAATACTGCTGATGTTCATATGTAAGGCATTTTGCACGTTAGCATTACGAATGGTGTAATTCACATTTAAGAAAACCGCAACTAGCCGCAAACCTAATTCGAGAACTCAATGTTTGTTTTGTACCATTTAAGTTCTCTGCATAATAAGAACCCAAGATGAGATGATTGGCAGAGAGATCGCATTAAAAAAAATACCTAAGCACACGCAAATTCTAAACTAAACTTAAACGAAACTTCCGGGTGCGTTGCATGTTTACAACGGGTTCCGTTGACCCTGGCCATGGTCTAGATGTGTGTTGTATGTGTATACTATACACGTAGCTTTCGATCAGAGCCGCACCGAAGGAATTCTAAATACTGAGTACGGTTAGAAACTCATCTTAAGAGAACTATGTAAATAATTTTCAAAAAAATCATATATTAATGTTTTAGTTAGTAATGGTTTCAAGTATGTTCGAATGGAATAATTAATTTAGTAAACAATAATAGTAAAAGTCGAAAAACAATGGGTATTATTATTATTAGTTTATCAGAATAATTGAAACATACATGAGTAGGTAAACCCCACCAGTTTTGTATAATACAAAGGTATTTTTAATAATATAAAATATTATTAAAAATCTGGTGTGAAAAACACAAATGCAGGTTCACTATTAATATTTTTTGTGAACGTGTCCGAATATATTCTATCCCCAGAGACGTAGATACGTATTTCACCTTTCTACAGGCTCATCGGTACGCCCCTGCTGGAGAAAGGATATTCCCAGACACATTCACAAAAAAGGACCACATCGCCCTATTACCGTAATTATCCAGACCGGGCGCAGAAGTAAATTCGGCGCTGCTTGTTGTCAGACAGCCGAAGTACCTCGCATACCGTCCACATAATTAATGTGAAGTAACGACGCCCTTCCAAAGGTGGCACAGTCAATCTCTCTAGAAAACTGCATTTTGTTTGTGTCTTCACTCATACTACGGCTTAACCGCATGTGTAATGTATCAGAATAATTGAAACATACATGAGTAGGTAAACCCCACCAGTTTTGTATAATACAAAGGTATTTTTAATAATATAAATTATTATTAAAAATCTGGTGTGAAGAACACAAATGCAGGTTCACTATTAATGGGAGTGGCTGGGAATATCCTTTCTCCAGCAGGGGCGTACCGATGAGCCTATAGAAAGGTGAAATACGTATCTACGTCTCTGGGGATAGGATATATTCGGACACGTCCACAAAAAATATTAATAGTGAACCTGCATTTGTGTTCTTCACACCAGATTTTTAATAATATTTTATATTATTAAAAATACCTTTGTATTATTAGTTTACTTGTAAACTGGTGTCTATAATATTACGTCATCATTATTATGTTATTTATTTCGAATGAGAAGGGATATAAATACAAAAAAGAATATATCTAAGGTAACTTCAAAGTAGGATTGTCTTCATTGATCCATCCTGGAAGCGTAAGTCTCCTGCAGGCAGAGGACATCCAGTTCTACGCCAGGCGATGTACGAGTATATAAACATCTTGCAAGTCGTGGATTCCGTAGGAATGTTGCTCTGTATATCACAATATCGCTCTGTGTGTGGATTTTTTATCATTGAGCTGACTCAACGTCGCCCATGATGTACCACGAGGAGGTGATCCACACCTACACACATTATTATGTCAAATCATAGGTTACAATAACATTATATTATAATCAAACATTTACAAGAGTACGAAAGAATCACTATATTAAGTTACGAATTGATGTGATAATAACCAGTAATTTCTGATGGTGTTCTGAAGTGATAGTATAGATTCAAATTGACTATGTATGTATCTTAATAAAATAATCTGCGTTAACTTTTGCTATAGCATTTACTTGAGTGAACATACCTAGTAATTTTTAATATTTTTTTTTTCTATTTCTTCTTCTTCTTCTTCTTATGTTTTGAGTTGGACACCAGCACGTCCAGGCACTTGAGCACACTGCTCTTTGTACTATCCCCAATAGATCTCTCAGTTCCACTCTGTTAGTCTTGTGTCCTCGATAAAAGCCACTATCCTCCTCAGGGGAAGTTTGAGTACACTCGAAGGATCCAATAGATCTCCCCCGAAATATTTCTGTCTGAGTTCCTTCAGTTCCTCACACGTGCATATTACATGAAGGCTAGTTTCCTCCTGTTTTTCACATCTTCTACACAAGGGCTCGCTAACCAAGCCCATGCTGTACAAATGCTTCCTCAAAGGACAATGTCTGGTTATTAACCCGGTAATTTTTATTTATTTTTTTTGTTACTACGAATTAGGTTGGCTGAAAACTTTCCGTCTAGCTAGCTCCCTTAGTAGTGTTTTGGTATGGAGTTGACCTTCCGTTAACCTCCATTTGTTTTTATGTTCTTTTTCTAGCCATAACCAGATCTCCTTTTTAGTGGAATCCTTAGTGTTTCCACATACAGGTTCTGGTCCTATGAAGTTCCTATAAGTACCTTCTTTTTTTCTATTTATATTTCTTCTTTTCTGCTGAAAATACATAGAAAAAACTTTACAAAGAAACAAATTAAATAGATAAAAACACAAAGATTGCGGTGGATGGGACATCTGGAAAGACTGAAGGAGACAAGATTACCTAAGATGTCGACATCAACTACAATACAAGGGAAGGAATCAATCAAAGATCGAGGATCAAAATTACCAAATCGATATAGAAAATTCTTGATCATACCTGAATTATCTTTGGCAATTCTAAGATGAAAATCACACTTTTTTCTATTTACATTTCTTCGTTTCTGTACGCTATGTCCTAAACGTTATTTTACTCCAAGGCCGGCCGATAACGAAGTGATAGGTCACTGGCTTATCCTGCCGGGGCTTCTAGCATCTTTTCGGACACCTAGGCTTGGTGTCCGAAAAGGTTTTCCTGATTTCCTTCTCGCATAAGGAGAATACCGACGGTCAAATATCTTCAGTCGCTCCACGAGGTCGGGCGTAATAATTAACTCATGGACTGCCAATGCCGCCCTTGTAATTAATGTTAAGCTGTTGGAGGATACTAAGGTACGATTTCTTATTTTAATTTGTTTTTATCAGTTTCATTTCAGAAGGAACATACATAATTAAATAGTATTAGCCCAGAATTTAACATCAATGGCATTTGATATAGTCAACATTATGCTCCTTTTGTTGTGATGTCAAAGAACAACCATATATCTGCTTAATGGTTTATTTCTTCACACAGTGATATAAAATTGTTTCAAGTGAACGCAATCACCTTTTGATATTAACCCTGATCTGTGAATACCTGCTTTCATTAAAATCCTAAACGCAATCTACGAGGTGTAATCCAGGTGTTCTCGGACTGGCGCTGTAGTGATTAATGGTGGGAGGTATATGCCTACGCAATGTGTGTGAGAAGTTTCAACATGATCGGCATAGTTTTTGCTGGGCTACGTGCGATTGCGTGAAATGGTAATTGTATGCTGCCGAAGAGATGAGCAACGCGCGTGCATTAAATTTTGTTTTAAGCTTGGAAAAACGGCTACTGAAACATATGGAAGGATTAAGCAAGCATTCGGTAAACAATCAAAGAGCCGAACATAAACTTTTAAGTGGTTTACGCGTTTTTAAACTGGTAGAATATCCATTAATGACGGCGAACATGAAAAATATTGCAATAGTTCAATATTTACATATCAGCGAATTATGACTGAAGAATTGGGCATGCACCGCATTGCACTGAGCTTAAACAACACGCCGCGGACGATGACAACTTTGTGTCAAGAGCTGGATTTATGGTTATGATTCAGAAACTACAGAACAATTAAGCCAGTAGAAGAGTCCGAACTCGCCAAGATCCAAGAAATTCCGACAAGTGAAGAGAATGCTCATGTTTTTTTTCTTTCTAACACGAAAGGCATAGTGCACAGAGAAACTGAACAGACAGTCAATTCTGAGTTTTGCTGTAATATTTTGCGGCGCCACCGTGAACAAAAGGCCCAAACATTGCCGAGCAGGAAACTGGTCGCTATATTACGACAATGCACAGTCTCACCGTTCGTTTTTCACACAAGCCTTTTTGACGAAAACATCAATGATTATCCCCTCTCCCTTTTGCCAGATCTGTACTTGCGACTCCGGTTTCTTCTTGAAAATGAAACTGCAGCTAAAAGGCCGACATTTTAATAGCATTGAAGAAATTCAAGAAGAATCGCAAGCAGTACTCTACTCGTTCGAAGAAAGCGACTTCCTGAATATCTTCCAGAACTGGACAAAACGCTTGGACCGGTGCATAGCTGTGCAGGGAGACTACTTCAAAAGTGACAGCAACCGCCAGGAATAAAAAATAAGTTTCAAATTTTTATAGTATTGGCACGGACACATCTGGATGACACCTCGTAATAAAATGTTTCCAGACGAGCCTTTCTTTTTGTAATTCGGTAATTTGGTACATATTCACTGGTTGCACCTAGCTGATGATATTTATCTAAAAAGATATATCTTTTTATTGCTAGCAAACATCGATTTCTCAAGAATTTTTTGTGGGCATGTAAATGGTGGACTTTATTTGTTGTTGGTTTCATCCATTCCTTCTGTAGTCTTTCAACGAAATTTAAAAGTATTACCTGTTAAGTAGCCTAGCTTCCTAGCTTCTTTTATCCTTCTTGTTTTTTTTTACGTTCGGTATGTTACTGAGTTTTCAAACTCAATAATATTCTCTTGGTTGTCTTATGATTCATTTGTTTATTATATGTATTTTGTAGAATGCTTCAATATTTCTTCCTATGGTTACCGGCATTATTTTTCTAAATAGGTGAATAAAGTGTGCTGTTTGAAAAATACTCTATATTTAGTATTTACGACATTTCTTAAAATCATGGTATTGTCTTAAAAGAGAGAATTACCATACTGAAAAGGTGATCATGTGCAGGTGTTGATGTCAGGAAATTTGTTCTTTATTTCAATCGTGGAATTTTGAAACCATTCTTTTTGCTTTTTGTTTTGATAATGTTCCAATTCAATATCTATCCATTAAGCTTGCAATCTTATTGATACCTCACGAAGTGGGACTGGGAACTGGATCTTAAATTTAGTTAATTCCATAAGCACGATTAATTTTATTTATCTGATACTTTCTCATGCACTGCAACTTAATCTGCTTTAGAATGCAATTATCAAATAATTATGTAACTACATTCAGCAAGTTAAAACTGCTGGACTGAAAATGTATACACATATTATTTTAGATATCTTCAAGATTATCAATGCGGTATATATTTAAGTACGCCCCTGATATAGACCTGCTTTTCGTTCGATCTCCGATCTTACTATTACACGAAATACCGTTACACCGTATAATTAGATTGTTTTTGTCATATTAATTAATATTTTATTGTGCTCTGAGCATACCAAAAAGGAAAACAACGAAACTCCAATATAACATACTCATACTACATAAATTGCGCTGCTGGTGCTTTCATTATCAAGATTATTACATAATTGTAAACCTATTGAAATCAACCGACTTACTATACACATGCACGTGCATACAAATACATACGTATGCACGTACACATTGATAGTATAAATATATTGAATATTATTAAAGTAATTTCCTTAATCTAAATTGCAATGAATAGTTCGTCTTCTTTCTTGTCTCTCTAATTTATGATAGGCTTAATAAAATTAATTTTTTTTTCTTGCAAAGGCATATATGAAAGATACAGTCCGTAGCAGAACTTTCAGATGGTTCTGCACAACTGAGAATTATGCACAAAATATACAATTTTCTACACGAAAATACGCAATTGGAGTTCTTCTGAATCCTATGTTATTTAATACGTAGTGTATTATGTTTCTTTATAAAAAAGGTTGACACACATTACATTCTACATAACTGAAGAAATCTTTTGCTCTTCCCTTGAGTATTAATATTTTAGAGTTATCAAAAATAAAGTATTTTCGTTAGCTTCTAGCTTCTCACTTCTTCGGCAAAACATTCCCGAACTATACCAATTGAAAATGATAATAATAATAATAATAATAATAATAATAATAATAATAATAATAATAATAATAATAATAATAATAATAATAATAATAATATCCCTCTAAATATAGACCAATTACATGTCTTCCTACGTTATACAAGATGTTCACCTCGATTATATCTGAAAAGATATATGCCCATTTGGAGAATAACAACCTTTTAGAAGAGGAACAGAAAGGATGTAGAAAAGGATCAAGAGGTTGCAAAGAACAGCTCCTGATTGATTCAGTTGTGATGAAGAATGTGGTGAAAGCAAAAGAAAATCTCTACATGGCATATATAGACTATCAGAAAGCGTTTGATAGTGTACCTCACTCGTGGCTGGTAGAGATTCTTATGTTATATAGGATTGAGGAGCATCATATTAATTTTCTTAGTTACGCCATGACTAAATGGAAGACAAGTTTGTTAATGAAAACCCCTACAGAAAGTATTGATGCAGGTAAGATCAGTATTAAAAGAGGCATATTTCAGGGAGACGCTTTGAGTCCACTGTGGTTTTGTTTAGCCTTGAAACCGTTAACAACTTTGTTAAATTCCCTAAATAAGGGATGTAATTTACTACAACCTGTCGTACAAATTAGTCACCTTTGGTACATGGATGATCTCAAATTGAATGCTGAGAAAAAGAATCATCTTCGCGATCTCCTAAACTGTGTTAGCCGTTATAGTATAGATATCCAAATGAAATTTGGATTGGAAAAATTCAAAATAAGTTGCATGGAAAAGGGACAATGGGTTGAACATCGTGGGTTCGAAGTGGAAGGCGGACAAGGACTAGTTATTGGAATGGAGAGCAACGACTATTATAAGTATCTTCGTTATTTGCAGGCTAGAGGAATAGAACACAATATTGCAAAAGAATCAGCGAAAGATCAGTATTTCTCTAGGCTGCGATCGTTGTTGAAAACCAGATTGTCGGCAAGAAATATGTCCAAGGCAATAAACAGCTTTGCAACTTCCGTACTTACTTATGGATTTGGAATAATTAACTGGACTGATACTGAACTTGAAGCAATAGACATCAAGACAAGAGTAGAAGCCAGAAAATTTAGAATTCATCACCCACGTAGTGCGATCGAAAGGTTCCACCTACCAAGAAGAGAAGGAGGTAGAGGAATACCGAGTGCTTATTGCAGGCATTATACACAGGTAAATAATTTACGAGAGTACTTTCTGCAAAAGTCGAAAAAAAGTAGATTGCATAATGCGATTGCTCAAATGGACAATTTTACGCCACTCAAACTGGCTAACGATGAATTCAATCCATCCACGAGAATCTTAAGTATACCCCAACAGAAAGAGAGATGGAAAAATAAATATTTGCATGGCAAGTATCCGTTAACAAAATTTTGACACCTCAGCGTCGCAGGCATGGCTGTATACAGGTAACCTGTTTGCAGAAACAGAGAGATTCATAGCCGCCATCCAAGATCAAGTAATTCCAACGCGTTCCTATAGGAAAAAAATTCTTAAGGAGAATTTATCTGACATTAGATGTCGTGTATCCGCAGATAAGGAAGAAACAATTGATCATTTGATGGCAGGATGCTCTGTACTTGCCCCCAAACAATATCTCGAGAGGCACAACAGGGTTGCAAAAATATTACACCAGCTGCTCAGACAGAAGCACTTGTCGTATTCTGAAAATGTCCCGTATTATGAATATGAAGCACCTTCAGTTTGCGAGGACGAAAATTCTCGATTATATTGGAATCGCCAAATAATTACAGATAAAACAATTCCCAACAATATTCCAGATATAATACTGACACCGAAGAAGGACAAGGTAACGTACATCATTGACATTGCAGTTCCGTTGGCAAAAAAACACTGCAAGGAACTATAGTGAGAAGGTAAATAAATATTTACCTCTCAGCGACGAAATCAAGAGTATGCGGAAGATGGACAAGGTCCTAATAGTCCCAATTGTGATTGGCGCAACTGGAGAAATTCCACAGAAATTACACAAGTCCATAAATACTTTGGATCTCTACCAAAAACTTTATTTAAAATGCAAAAAAGTGTCTTGTTAGACACGGCTGCAATAATACGTCGCGTGCTAAACTAATGTTGCAGCGCGCGAACGCGGGCAACGTGGCCGGGAGGCGAAATGACGGAACGGGTGGGGTGCTGATGTGGTCCTCTACTGGGTTGTAGCCTAGCATATGTGCTACCAAACTCTAGGGGGGTCTGCCCGATGGGCGGACAGGTGCCATTCCGCCTTTCCAGCAGGGGAGAGAGGAACCAAGCTACGCGGCGCAAAACACGGCGCCGCGCAATGCACACACCACTAGGACCGGTCCTGGGCGGCAACCTAGCTAGGCTGCTGTTAACAGCACACACACGTTCGACGTGTGTGCAGTGCCCCCGCAATGGCGGAAAACGTTAAGATGGCACAAAGTGTGACCGTCTTCGACCGAAGTAGCCGCTAAGAGTGTTCCCTCGGTTGGCGATGAGCAACCCCCTGCAGGGTGCGCTTCGCTGGTCTGCGCCTTGCCTCGATGGGGCGGTGGTCGAGCCGTCGAAGTACTGCACGGAAAAGTAAAGAAGTTGCCGGGAAAGGGTTGGCGGCCCTGCGCAACGGCTGGTTCTCCGATCTCTCAAAATTAACGCGACCGGTCACTAAACACACGCACGAGCGCGCCAACATACAACACCCTACACTTGCGCGCTCGCACAAACACAAACCACACACCCAGAGAGAGACGCAAGCTGCCAGCAGCAACCAACACACAAGTTCATACCCAGAAAGAGACACAAGCCGCTAGCAGCGGACAACACATATGTTCACACCTTGAAAGTACTGGTAAGTATCTACTATAATCAATATTCATATAAAATAAATGAAAGATAGCTAACTATGCCATCCATCTTGTTCGAATGAACCGATGGGGTAAGATAATGGCAACCAAGAACGAATGGTTCTTGTGAGTGGAAGAGATAATAATAATAATAATCTTTATTGCCCAACGGACAATTCCATTTCAAGGACGAATACATAAAAAAAAAGAAGGACACATGTGTGCTAAATTATATAAAAATACGGAATATAAATGTATGAAATAAAATGAGTACACTAATAAACTAACTCAAAAACTTAATCTAAACACCTTACGTAAAAATGTTACTATAAATAGTATTCGCACAACGTACATTAAATTTATTGCAGTACGTAATGGTGCGTAAGTTCTAGGCTCCTGGTGGGTAAAAAATGGGATTAGATCTTGACGTCATTCGAGGCACATGAAACGCCATACAGTTTCATATCTCAGTCAAATCAATTCGACCATCAATTAGTCTACACACAAATCGCCCAGCATTAACCTCGCTACGATGCTTTAAGTATTTGAAGTTATGTCTGTCTAGAAAGCGATTGTAGCTAATATTTTTTTCTGGTTATCTACCATCACATCTGAAGGAAAGGTACCTATTTCAGAAATCTTCTCTGAACCCGTTCAAGCGAGGAGTCTAGCATCGAGTAGTAAGGGAGATCATGTTATTGAAGCACACTCCCATCTACCCAACATAAAAGCCTGGTACAGTGATTTCAGAACGGTTAGATTCTGAAACTGACTGGCTGATTTCATAATAAAGCACATCATCCTAGAAGCAGATGAGATGATGCGAAAGGTGTAAGTTAAAGGACATTTCCGAGTCGAATTTGACGCCAAGAGTACTGATGGATTTTTATTTCAGTTTTGGTCATTAATACTATATGATGACTCCACTTTATTAATTTTACGAGTATAAGGTATGTCACAGCATTTGTTTCACATTAATATATATCTTGTTTTTACTACACCAATCGACAAACACATTAATATTATCTTGCAAGACATTAACATCGTTTTGTGATTCGATGGATAAATATAATTTAGTGTCATCAGCTTAGGCCAGAACAATTGAAATATGTAAGGAGATCATCAATTAAAAGCAGAGGTCCAAAATTAGAGCCCTGAAGCACAGCAATCTATAATTTTCCAAGATACATCTCGGTAGAGATTGACTTTAAGCACATCTTGGAGGCCAGCACGTCCAGGCACTTGAGCACACTGCTCTTTGTACTATCCCCAATAAATCTCTTAGTTCAACTCTGTTAGTCTTGTGTCCTCTATAAAAGCCACTATCCTCCTCAGGGGAAGTTAGAGTATTCTCGTAGGATCCAATAGATCTCATACGAAATGTTTCTGTCTGAGTCCCTTCAGCTCCTCACACGTGCATATTATATGAAGGCTAGTTTCCTCCTGTTTTTCACGTCTCCTACACCAGGGCTCACTAACCAAGCCGATGCTGTACAGATGCTTCCTTAAAGGACAATGTCCGGTTATTAAGCCGGTAATTATTTTGATTTCATTGTTACTACGAATTAGATTGGCTGAAAACCTTCCGTCCAGCTCCCATAGTAGTGTTTTAATATGGAGTTGGCCTTCTGTTAACCTCCATTTCTTTTTATGTTCTCTTTCTAGCCCTAACCAGATCTCCCTTTTAGCGGAATCCTTAGCGATTCCACGTAGAGGTTCTGGTCCTATGAAGTTCCTATTAGTACTTCCTATGGTCAGTTCGTCGGCTATCTCATTGTCTTACTTTAACCACATATTACATGTTTTAGTCTAAATATACTTATTCTCATTAGAGTAATTTCACAGGAGAAATTGTTTGGATATTGTTTGACAGCAATTATCAAATAGCGACAATTTCCTAACAATAGCTTCTGTATTAAATAATATATAAGTCGAATTTTTTTTTCTAAGATTAATTGGATTTAATGAGTCAAGGGTTTATGAAGATTAAATTTAGTGGAATAGTCCGAGTCGTTTATTTTCAGCCTATATGTGAGATAGAAAAAATTAATTTATTATTAATAATTATTTAAATAATCTAATTTGAGCCGAAGATCTATCAATGTATTTGAACGCAGTTTTTCAAATTATACAAACAACTGTTTTCAAATATAAATAAGAGATATTAAATCAAAATAATACCACACAAATAACAAAGAAACCAAATTTAAATTCGCAATATATAAAAAAGAATATATTCTATATAAGCCAATAAACTACAAGCTGAGATCTGCAGTGGTCCTCCCTAACTAGCAATAGGTTCACTACTGCACAGCGCACATGTATTTCAATGCACACCTTCCTACAATATCTCCCAGCCTAGTATAATAATTATGATTATTGTATTATTCGGGGCTGATGGACCAATGTATTGGTTGTATCCTGTTTCTGGCAGTGATGCGTCAACGTCAGTTACTAGAATTACGACTTCAATGTTGCTTCACCATGTACGGGTTGTAAGGCTATATACACTTTACCTTGTAATCCTTGGTGACTGTTAAATGAATAAATGTAATTTTATCTAAATATATTTCCTTACACTATATACATTTATTTTGGATCTACAACCACTTATCTCAACAAAAGACTGCTGTTGAGACTAATGTGTTCTGTTAAAAAAATATTGTTATGTTGATGCTGTGTTTGAGTTCATATTTTGTGTCTCTTGTTGCTGGTATGAGACTATTGATACTGTGTTTTAATTCATACTGTTTGATATGAATGGTATGTTAAGACTGTTTGTCTTGTACTGATGTTGAGTTTGTACTGATTTATTCTGTACTGTTTTACAAGTAGGTAAAAATATACCACTACCCCTAACTATTAAGATTAAAAGTGTGTTGGTCCAACAGTGTATTGTTCGACATCATAACGAGGAATTTTAGTGTCATTTCATTCTTGAAAATTACACATACAGGCAATAATGCCCAAGGTTTACAAAAGAATCTTAAAATTCTAATCTTAACTAATAAATACATAATAAAATATAATTCCTAATGAAGTATTAGCATGTGTCATAAACCTAAGTATGTATTTTTGGATATTTTCTTTGTACAGAAATGGATGTATAGGGTACATACATATTTAGGAATCGTGAGTCTATTAATTTCGGGACTGGACACCAGAGGTCGATGACTCATCGCCCACGGAGGTACTATAGAAAATTTGTATTTTTAAAGAGTTTTTAATTTTATTTATATAATTGGAAAACAAACGGGTAGTGATCTATAAAATACGAAATACATTCTTATTTGTTCATTTTGTAATTCAGGTTGAGTAATGAGGTATTAATATTAACTAGCAATACTTTCTCAAGGTTCTCTTCTGTAAAATTTGTTCTCTTTGAATGAAATACGTCCTTGTAGATATAAAACGTCCTTTCTACATCGTAACTGGTTATAGATGCATACTGGAAATATTCTTTTATTTCAGCGTATTTAGCAGTTAGATTTTGAGGCATTGCCTCATACATAATTGCCGCAATGTTATTAAATCTGGATTTCTATTAAAAACTGCGTCTAACTTTTGGCGAAGGCCACATCCTAAATCACTTGGAGTACTTTTCAAATTATTAACAGCCACATCTAATGTGGTTAATTCATCATTTAATTTGAGATTTTGGTTTTCAAAATAAATGACTAGTTTTGGCAAATTTCCAAAGTGTTCCTGAAAAAAGTACAAATGATATTTTATTAGTAGCTTCCAACCATGTTCCCCATCTAGTTATTTATTACTGGAGAGGGAAGCAGTGACAAAAATTGAAGTTTCTGCTGTAAAGAGCTACTCTCAATGGTGGTTTTCTTAAAACTTTTTTAAAAGCGGATGCAAGTCTATCACTTCCGGAAGGTGTCTCAGGTATATTCACAAATTCTATTGAGAGCATGTGCTACACAAGTAATATGCAACATATTAGGATATGTTTCTTTTAATAGTCTGCCTGTTTTTAACATATATGCTGTCATTCCATCAAATAAGGGTAATTTTTCTTTGTACCTGTCGTCCGAATGCAGCATTTGGTGCATATTCTCGTAAATAGTTTTAGCTACTGTTTCCGCATCAACTGTATTTATAACTTTTGTTGCTATTACATTATTATATGGAATAATTGGATGTAGTACACCAGCTGCAACATTTACCACGCAGTGTCCTAACAGTTAAAACAATTAAAAAAAGAAACTTGCTGTACTTTATTTATTTTACGAAATATAAACTAATAAATAAAATAAATTATAAAACTCCTCACGCTTCTATCTACGCCCATGAAAAAAGGAATTTTACTGTAATATTGAAGTAATTGCGTCACAATTCAACGACAAAAAACAGATGTGCGGTTAACCGAATAATTAGTGCTATTCAATAACTGGGTGTTGCACTTAGCGATGTTATAGAGTATTTATATGGCCGCCTGATGCGTCCGGTCTCTATTAATTACATACTTCGTAATTTTTGTAATAGATCCTGTTTAATATCCTTTCATCGAATATACTTCTACCAATTATTTTGACGTAAGTGTGCATTGAATTTCGTTCAGTTTCAATTACTTACGCATACATTTTTAATTTTCATTTATTTAGATCTAGAACATTGTTTAAGTTACTTTTTCAGATATGATATGGTGTAATAACCCAATTAAGTAATGCAGTGTACCTTTTATCTGAGTCAAGGCGCGGCCCCGTGTTTTATTCATATTATATCCAAACATGGCCTCGCCCGACATAACTTACATAGACAAGCATTCTCAAGGTACGTTACACACTTTCAACACTCATGTTTATCTAGAGTAAGGACATGTAGTCGAAATGAGATCACTCTAACGATATATAAGGCGTCCCATCTGAATGAGAGGCAGTCTTAGCAGAGTCACAATACACAGACGGTACGACAATAGTGAGAGTGAGTTAGAGTCTCCTTTCGACTACCGTCTACATTTGTTAACTATGTAAATATCATCTTTGTTGAATCGTTATAAGTGTTGGTTAATTAAACTGTGTTAAACCTACTTTACTTGTGCATTATTTAACGCTACCACGATATCTGCGTAAAGACTCATCGATATATATATATATATATATATATATATATATATATATATATATAACACATAATATTCCATTAAATAAACCTAACAATCCCACCTCCAAAACATTTCTCCAAAAATATACTGTCGAAATGTTCCTGATGAATCCACCTTACACAAATATTATGTTTCTAGGTGCTACACGAAAGCAGTAGAACGCTTTAGAAGCCATCTTTCAAATCAGTACCTATGGATAAGTGCCGATGAAACTGTCGATATATTAGGACGCTGTGTGGTAAATCTTGTAGCTAGTGTACTACATCCAACTATTCCATATAACGCATATATAATAGCAACAAAAGTTATAAATACAGTTGATGCGGAAACAGTAGCTAAAACCGTTTACGAGAATATGCACCAAATACTTCATTCGAACGACAGGTACAATGAAAAAATATTTTTATTTGTCAGTGACAGTGCTGCATATATATTAGAAACAGTCAGACTATTAAAGGAAATATATCCTAATATGCTGCATATTACTTGTGTAGCAGATGCTCTCCACATATACTGTGAATATATCAGTGACACCTTTCTGGAAGTTGACAGACTTGTATCCGCTTTTAAAAAAGTTTTCAGAAAAGCATCATTGAGAGTAGTTCTTTAGAGGGAAACACTCCCATCTTTGTCACTGCCTCCCTCTCCAGTAATAAGTAGATGGGGAACATCGTTGGTAGCTAATAATTTTTATGCAGAGAATTTCGATAGTTTACAAAATTTCGTTATATATATAAATGACGATGCTCGAAGTATTTCTGAGTGCAAAGAACTAATACAAATTCCAAATTTAAAAAATCAATTATACTTTCTTCAGGAACACTTTGGAAATTTGCCAAAACTAATCACTTATTTTGAAAATCAAAATCAGATTAAATGATGGATTAACCACATTAGATATATTAATAATTTGAAAAATATTCCAAGTGACTTCGGATGTGGCATTCGGCAAGAGTTAGACGCAGTTTTTAATAGAAATCCGGATTTAATAACATTGTGGCAATTGGGTATGGGCGGAATGCTTCAAAATCGAACTGCTAAATACGCTGAATAAAAAAGAATATTTCTAGTATGCACCTATAACCAGTTGCGATATGGAAAGGACGTTCTGTATCTACAAGGATGTATTTCTTTAGAGAACAAATTTTACAGAAGAGAACCTTGAGAAAGTATTGCCAGTTAATACTAATACTCCTTTACTCGACTTGAACTACAAAATGAACAAATAAAAATGTATTTTGTATTTTATAGATCACCACCCGTTTGGTTTCCAATTATATAAATAAAATTGAAAACTCTTTAAAAATACAAATTTTCGATAGTACGCCCGTAGGCGATGAGTCATGGGCCTCTCGCGTCCGGTCTCCCCCTAGACAATAAATAATCGATTCGATGTATAAAGCAACAAACAAATTTTGAAAAAGATGACGATTATTAATATTCCCAGGCAATAAATCGAGGGGCCTAAATCACAAAGTGGTAATAAATACATTTGCAAATGCAAAGACTTCTCAGAACTTAAAGAAAGTTTTTAGAATTAGTATGTGCTAATAAAAATAGATTATACAGTGACCCAAGCTCGAAAGGATATTAAATGTATTCTCAACAATGGTTATTATTATTATTATTATTATTATTATTATTATTATTATTATTATTATTATTATTATAAAAAGTGGTTTATTCTCACAATGTTAATGAAATACATTAACACAAAATTTCTTAATTCTAATCAATATATAAATAAAATTTAGAAATAAATAAAGAAAAGTATTAAAAACCTATTTATTTGATTAAAAAATACATGTACTACCATGTTTCAAACATTACCCACCGTATTCGGTTGTAGCTTTTCTTTAGTTAAAAAAGTACATTAATTTGTTAATATATGTAATTTCGTTGTAACTTGCGACATTTTATACACTATTTATTATTAAATTATAAAATAAGAATGACTAATTTTTAGTTAATTTGATCTTAAAAGCAAGAGATTTATGCGTTAAAAAACTTTTTGAGCAGACCTTATAGAACAAACCGCCTTCTGGTAAGTAGAAATAACACAGGAATACGCAAGAGTCCGAAATGGAATTGAAATTTTCAAGATAAGGGTAGTTTGCTAGCCATTTGGAGATTTATGAATATTTATGGAATATTAGGCAGTCAGCAATCAAGTCTAGCTACTTAGAACAATAAGTAATTAAGCTCCAGCAATATGTCGCTTTGAGTTTGGCGACCTCCAAGGACCGGATGGACACCTGCATCAGCGCGTGGCTCGTCTTCAGATTATAATCTTATTCGACCTGCGTGACCCCTATAAAATGTTTCCTCCTACACTCGCTAACTGGTTTTGGCTCCATTTTTAATATATAATATGTATTCTCTGATTATTAAAGTTGTCTGTAATACACTAAAATATTTATAGTATCGATTTCCGTATACAATTATGTTTAGAGATCATTTCTGTCATCACAAAAAATAAAAAATTGCTATTCTAATATTTGCTACAGAACATTCAAAACATAAAGATGTTATACATTTGGAATAATAATTCGCCTTATTCAGATAAGCTTGTTTTTAATTTATATAAACATGCCTAGTAGCTCCCTAAAAATGATTGGTTTATCTTAATTTTGTCAATTCTAATAATTTACTGCAAAAACTTTAATGTAGATGCTCTAAAATTATTTTTTTGGTTCCTTCAACTATATTTATATCAGCGAGCAATGTTGAACCGTATACAAAAATTCTTTATCGATAATAAGATCATGGAACCAAAATATAAAGATTGTTTTAAATCCTGTCGTATGTAAAATACAATTTTTTATTGTTTATTATTATAGTATTGTCTGTTTTTTTCGTTTTTTTTGCTTTTTAAGCGAAACTATTTTCATCAGCTCTCTCTTGCCGATGAAAACAGTTAACATTCTCTCCCCTGCTATATTTAGATTTTCTTACTTAGATTAGTTTTCTTCTTCAAACATCCAAATCCTGCTTTTCGACTTTATTGGCACATCATAATAAGACATCCAGGTCTCATTACCTGTAGCAATAGATGCTTTAATTCGCCATATTGAATTTGAATTTTATACGTATTAGACTTTCTTATCTGCATTTTTCTCAAATTCTGAATCGTTTCGCATCATCACAAAATTTGCAGCGACTTTAGAATCAATGCCTCCAACAGGATCATCTTTAAATCCCTCCATTCTCTTGCTTTCTCTTTAAACTCTTTTTCTTCTAGAAAATGTGATATTTTCCAGTCACACCAGACCTCCTCTTTTACATATTTTTAATAGTTTTGTAAATAAATCAAGCGCAGAAGCAACCAAAAATAAATTCATAACGTAAGGTTAATAACTAAAGACGGCAGACTATGTGCCCACACTGTTAAATTTAATAATACACATCACATAAGGTGTATTAGATAAAAATGTAGATTTTACAAAATTAGGGCAACTTTTTACCAATACTGAAGATCCATTGTACAGATACAAAGAGCACTTTAACTATGCAAATATAACATCTCTCAACGTCGAACAATCCTTCTCTGTATATAAACATATATATACGTCGCTACGTACGAACCTTTCCGAGACTAATACAGAAACATATATTATGGTGCAGTTTTTTCATCGCGCACATCCGCATTTTTTTGCAACAATGTAAACATGTTGGGTAAGTTATTTATGTTTTTTCTTAACGTTTTGAATAGGGATTCGATATATTTATTTTTTTTAAATTTAACCGTGTATTATTAAATTTGACAGTGTGGGCACATAGTCTGCCGTCTTAATAACACAAGTGGAATCCCTTATAAAAGTTGCACTACCCCAATTCGATTTTAAGTTTATTACTCTGTCATATTACAGACTACTACGTGCTACCTGCTCGCTTATATTAACTTGCTTGAAACAATTAGTTCATAAACAGTTTTCCTTGGAGTCTGAAAACGTTAAAAATCGAAACTGTCTTATTCGAAAGCAAAGCCTGACTCAATACTATCTAGGCATTTTGAAGTTTTGTAAATTTATATGAATCACATGCAAATATATCAAATATAATTACTAATTGATAAAGAATAAAGTGTCAAAAGTACTCTAAAATTCTTGAAAGCTTAAAAATACAGTTAAAAAACCGACAAATCCAGTATCTAATAAGGAAACCGTATGAATTTAAATTACATATAAAATCATAAATTATTTAAATTGCATTCATGTTAATACATTGCTTAAATTACATAACACACATTGACGAGCACTAAACCAGTAAAGTAGATAAAACGGCGTAATCACTGGAATAGTAAATCTTAATAGGATGATGTACAATCACAATAAAAATTTAACAAATCAAATTTTATTACCTTAAGATTTATGGTTCTTATTTAATTTTCCTTATAAAACATTATATCATATCTTTTATAGACACTTATCAGTTTTATATGAATTTAACTGTTACAAGTGTTAAATCATTACTTTTAACTATTCTTTCTTTTTAATTTTCAAATTTTAAATAACAAAGGCGGCTTATTGAAATATATACAGATCGAACAAGCTTGTTAAAAACCCACTATCTTTATTTTACATGTTTCGGTTTTTTAAATGTTTTTTTCACGCAAAAAAAACTGTGTTTCATTAACACACGAAATTCCTTTTTTTATAATCACAATAAACTGCGAACTTATTCGCTTTCGAAGCATGTCATACAACTAATTGATTTATTTACTATGTAACTGTCTTATCAGAGAAATGTCAAAAACTTGATATGCTAATGTCCTCTATCTAAAAGTCACGATATCGTCAAACGGACTTCCGTGCGTTTTTTAATTGTTTGCATTGATACGCCAAATCGGTTAATCCAAACCGGAAGCCTCTGTGCCTGCCATTTTACGTCGGTCAAACAAAAATAAGTAAGTTATGGCATTTTGAAGATTTTGCGATTTTTTAATCTCAGAAATTTGTAAATCTGAAAAATGAAAAATCCGAAGGAATAAGTAAGTTATGGCATTTTGAAGATTTTGCAATTTTTTTAACCTCAGAAATTTGTAAATCCGAAAAAAGTGACGATGCCTCGAGGTTTATGCTTCGATATTTCGAATATTTCGGAAACTGTAACATTACCGAAATTTGTGCAGTCTCCACTTTCCTGAAATAATGATTAGGCTTTTTGAAGTCATCGGTAAAACTTTTTTTCCTTCTTTAAAAGTTTATTTTTGAATAGCTATAGATAGTCAACTTAACTAACTAAAGGGCTTGTCACTTTTTAAAAAAATGTGGGACAAACACAGAACCATAAGGTACATAATTTTAAATAGCATGTACTAGTCGAGTCGTGGCTTTTATATTGCCAGTTTTTGAGCATATTCGCTAGTGTGTATTGAATTTACTAAAACGGAATAGATATCTTCAGTTTAAGCACAATTCCTGAAGTTAAACAGTAGTACATGCTGCTTTTAAATTAGTAAAAGCCACTGTGAAGAAATAGAACTTGCTCATGATAATCCAGTTTGCTCCGACAAAGAGCTTGATGCAACGAAATAACATCTTCCAGCGTATCAAATTTATTTCATATCTAAACAGTTAAATCTTTTGGAATCGTTTTTTTGAATATTAAGAATCAACTACATATATAGTAATATTTTTGTTTAAAACCCCGTATTGAAGAATTGCATAACTTTGAACACTTCTTCTGATTTGCCTTTAATTTTTGATATATCTTGTAGTGAGAACAAACTATTAAGTATTTTTACAAATTATAATGTAAAATGTTACAAAAATATTATAGAATTAAGGCGAAATTAGAAGAAGAAATACTTTTATCTAAGTGCTTATTTATTATTGCAACATTCCAAAATTTCGTAAATTTTCTCGTAATCCTTCCTTTAAAATTTATTAAGGCAAAAACAGCGTGGTATCACATATATTTATTAAAATACGTTTGTCATTTCTAATTGTTGCATTAAAAAACCATTTGGAGTACTTTCTATATCAAAATGCAACCACCATATTTTTTTTAAGTAAGTTTTTATTTGACCGACTCTCGTATATTGGGTCATTTATCCTTCCATATTTCGAATTTTATCATGAACCATTCCAACGAAGAGTTACGTGAACACCATCGACTGAAAATTAATCACGTTTCGCACTTAACAGCGCATGATTTAAAAATGATACCGGTAATTTCCTAGATCACAGTTAATGCTTAAACATTTCTCTGTTAAATACAGTAACGGTACCACATAGGGCCTAGTAAAAACAACAAAATCATAATAATAATAATAATAATAATAATACAAAGAAAAAGAAAAAGAAAAAAAGAGAATCTAAAAACTCCAAGTTAATCTCGCAGTAATATGCCTGCAACCAAGAACACGCTGGTAGTTAATAATTGTAATTAAGGGAGTCCACAGGTCAGCTCAGACCAGGTGTCCTATACACACGGTAGCCGCGTTACAACTCCCTCTCCTTTCCTCGCGCGTCCCAGCTGGACAATTTCAAGCTTCAACAGGACTGTTTTTGTACCTGTTACTTATTTCTATATTTCTATTCTTTCTGTGTTAGCCCACAATTAAATTTGACCAATCTGAAACCATAAATAATTTCATTTTCTTACTTTTTTCATAATTAATTTTATGGTTTCTTTAGATAAATATTTTTCAACTAGTTCAGACATTTTTTCAAATGAATAATGTAAATAATATACATAATAAATATATGCACTTGATATACGACAGAAGTATTCTTATTTATTTATAACTTTTTATGTAAACTACAATTATTTTCAATAAGGATATTGTTTTGGTGCCCAAAAGTCATGTGACAATACCCGCGCCTTCAATTAAATTCGTTGAAATTTCATTGAAGAATACTTGAATTATAATAATGATAATATTAATCAATACATTCAAAAAATAATAGTAATAATATTTATTGCGCAACAGAAAACAGTCCATTTAAAATCCAAAATAAGTAAATTAGTGAACAGTGCAAACAAAATAAAATAAACTTAATTCTATAATAATAATAATAAATGATATATGATAGGAAGAAATATAATTAAATTAAGTTTAGTATCCAAAAACAGGCAAGAAAGAAAGTCATTAAAGTAAGACGGAACTATGTATGGACAAGGTCGGTATAAAATGCATTGGCGTTTCTAGATATATGCGTTAATTGTGCTGTAGCTAAAATATTCGTCCTTGCTCTCGCAGCCAAAATAGTATATTAAAAAACGAGTTTCATAAGGCACCATTTTGCCGCACGAGATCAGTTTAGAAAACGAGCCGCTTGCGGCGAGTTTTCTAAAGAGCGAGTGCGGCAAAAGGCCTTATGAAACGAGTTTTTTATACTATTTTTTCTATTTTGCGTTTTTTACATTAATAAATTGCTTAAATTGGAATTATTTAATTTGAAAGTTCAGAGTTTAATTTTTATATAAAGCATGCAGTTGGTCACATTGATACTTGACATTTTCAAATTTAAATCTTGCTATCCGCGAAGTATATTATATTACATATTATTTATTAATTTTCGTTAACATTACTTGATATTTCATTTAAAAATATAAACATGAGTGACATAGAAACATATATATGTTGTTGTCAATTGTATACAACATACCTTGTTTGTGTAAAATACGAACATATATCATATCTGTCAAATGTACATAAATTCTTAAAATCATATGACAGCAATGATATTTATTTCTGTATTCGAACAACGCCAACATTGAAAAATGAAAAAAAGTGTATCGAAATAGAGCTCATTTCGATACTGTTTTGGGTTTCATAATGAGTTCATTTCGAACGCAAAATAGAAAAAAGTATTTCTAGAACGCGTAAAAAAGATAAGGCCGTAGACAGTTTTTTTAGAAACTCTTGGCAAGATACATAATCTTATGCTCTTACAATTATGTAGTTGTAATAACGAGTCGTAGTCAGTTCCATGAGGGCATAAACACCGTCCATTTTAAAGGACAAACAAGAACTATTTTTAAAGTCTCTCTATACAACAATAAGGTCTTCAAAGTAGACAAACTGGAGAATGTTCTATAAGATATTATGAACAAGTTTAATGCCCGAAATGGAAAGAATAAATAGAATATATATGGTTGGTAAACTCTTGAGTACAAATCAAATAACACACGCAAATCTTTGGTACTATTATGTCTTGGTATTGATACTAAATCCAAGTATCGATATATGACTGGCTTTATTATTTTTGAATAGGTTACTACACATTGAACAGCACGATTATTTAATTTTGTTTTACCGAGAGCAGTTGTTCTTCTGCAATTTGAAGCAATCGCATATTACTAACTTTTTTGAGAATATTTCCAAGCATATGCGAGGACCCTGGAAATTAATCTATGGACCAGATCATAAATAATAATTATAAATAATAAAGGCCTAAGGTTTTATCCTTGAGTCACTCCAAAGATAGAGGTAAAAGGGTCTATTATAGGGCACGAAACTCGGTTTATTCTCAAAATTTTCGCCAATTTTATATTAAAATCATATGCTACACTAAACAAGAATTTAGTTAAAAGCACTGTATATTCCTAATCAACTTGATTCGACTAGTTCTTATATACGTCCTTTCAAAAATTGTCGCCATGCTGATTATAAATTTCAAATGTCTAACGGTCAAACGGATCTTTCTATATTTTGCGATTTGTTGATTTCATGAAACGCAGATAGAAGATATAAGAAAAATAAAAATGTCTTCGTTCTCATCTAAAGATATGCGTGTATCATTCATACTAAGCGAAAATGACAATGCTAAACAGCAGTGAAATATTACAAACAGCATAATAAAATGAAAAAAAAATTGCGCACTACCAAAAAGTAGCTAACACAGAAGTTTAAGACAGCTTAGAATGTACGTTGTGTAATAATGTTAGATATGCAGAAGACTCCATACTTATCGATCAATGTAAGACACCAATGGAGTAAAAAAAATGTTAGTTGTAGATGATGATGAAGACTTGCATATACAGCTAAAACTACTCAAAAATGAATAGGGAATTAGATCTTTTTTTAACAGATATAATTAATTCGATTAAATTTAACGTATTTTCTCAAACTATAGATAAATTAGAAGGCCCACAGTCGTTTATGGACATTTTATTTGGAAAATGTCTTTTCTGTGTGATAAAATATTGAATCTTGTATTTTAACCTTAAATTAATTTAGAATACAAAATTATAAAAATCGCATTTTCTGACAAGTATTATTCATTTTAAACGTCATTTCACATTTTCACATTTCACATGTCGCCATGCTGATTATAAATTTCAAATGTCTAACGGTCAAACGGATCTTTCTATATTTTGCGATTTGTTGATTTCATGAAACGCAGATAGAAGATATAAGAAAAATAAAAATGTCTTCGTTCTCATCTAAAGATATGCGTGTATCATTCATACTAAGCGAAAATGACAATGCTAAACAGCAGTGAAATATTACAAACAGCATAATAAAATGAAAAAAAAATTGCGCACTACCAAAAAGTAGCTAACACAGAAGTTTAAGACAGCTTAGAATGTACGTTGTGTAATAATGTTAGATATGCAGAAGACTCCATACTAGTTGCAGAATCGCTATAAGACTTAGAAAATACTCGACTAGGTAGTGGAAAACAGCGAGAAGGGGAGATTGACACTGAACGCTAAAACGACAAAATTCAAGACAATCACAAGATCTCAACATCAACAAGATAGCTTACGGATGAAAAATGACTGAATATAAAGAGTCAACATGCAATATCCCAAGAACAATTAGTAATGAAGATAACGAATATACAGAGAAATTTGCAAGCTAGAAACTTTTTCAACAGAACGAGAAATAGATTCTGAGCAAAGATCTTAGAGTGCTCCTTAAAGTCAGAATATTGAAAATGTTATGTGTTCCAAGGAATTCTTTTATGGAATGAAAGCTTGAATACTTTATATTTCTTAATGCACAAATTTACATTAATACATTCACACACTGAAAACGATTATACCCAATTGTAAACTATCACTTCATCATCTAGTTATGCTACCTCCACTTGGTCTCGATTATACTCCATAAGCAATTTGTCACAACTTTCATAGCACAATCTGCACTTTTTATGATAATGTGTTGTCTTCAATCTTTAGCCAAAGTTATAAATAGTAGATAATATAACCTGGGCATGATGGTTTCTGGGTTCTGGGCTCTTGGCAATAAAATACAAACTTGGAAATTATTTGCTTTCTGATTTTAAAATACTCATATGTAGACTTCCACTTTTAATGGAGGACAACAGCGCCCGATTCACTCCTACGTAGATATTCATCAACGTCAAACTATGGGCTGATTTTTACATACGGAAGAAACTCAAAATCACAGGGCATAAGATTCTAGGTATACACAAGATGATCTAACAATTGTAAACCAGATGTCTCAAGGAATTGCTGATTCATATGGACTCATAGATACCCACTCTTAAGTAAGACCAAAATTTGCAAAACTTAAATTAGACATTCTTCAATTAGCTGTAAGATTAGCTTATTTACCCAACCAATTCCACGACTTCTTCCGGAGAATATCGTTTTTAACAGATCGCACCTGCTTTACCACCGTTGGTACTTCTGTCTCTTCGAATATGTAAACTTCGTTCCTGAATTTTGATAGCACATCATAATATTAAAGTCACGTTTCGTCACCCAGCAGGAGATTCGTCATAATGAAAATTTTTAATTATTTTGCGATGTCATTTAACTCACTGGTGTATTTGCTTATCGATCAATGTAAGACACCAATGGAGTAAAAAAAATGTTAGTTGTAGATGATGATGAAGACTTGCATATACAGCTAAAACTACTCAAAAATGAATAGGGAATTAGATCTTTTTTTAACAGATATAATTAATTTGATTAAATTTAACGTATTTTCTCAAACTATAGATAAATTAGAAGGCCCACAGTCGTTTATGGACATTTTATTTGGAAAATGTCTTTTCTGTGTGATAAAATATTGAATCTTGTATTTTAACCTTAAATTAATTTAGAATACAAAATTATAAAAATCGCATTTTCTGACAAGTATTATTCATTTTAAACGTCATTTCACATTTTCACGATGCCAAGACGTCATTTAAATAAAGGAACTTTTGATTTAATTGCGTTATTGCATCAGCGAGGGCAATCTGGAGCAGAAATTGCCGCAATTTTTAATGTGTCTCCAAGTGTTGTTAGTAGTTCTCTAACAAGATTCCAACAGGTAGGATCTGCAAGGAGAAGACCCGGTAGTGAATCTGAGAGGAAAACAAATCAGAGACAAGACCGCTACATACGAATTCAGACAAGGATGAATTCGTTTAGAAGTGCTGTATGGTTGCAAACACAGTTACGTGCCGCCACTGGAGTTAGAGTTTCGGATCAAACCATCAGAAACCGTCTGAGGGAAATGGATCTTCATAGCTGCAGGCCTGTGAGACGCCCAAAATTAACTAATGCCAATAGAATGGCTAGAAGAACTTGGGTTAACCAACGACTAGCAGAAAATTTTCAATGGGAGCATGGTTTATACACCGATGAATCCAGATTCTGATTATTTAGTGATAATCGAAGAGTAAGGGTCTGGAGAACTCGAGGAGACCGTTATAGACGCGAGTTTACAAAAGCTGTGGTGCCTTTTGGCGGCGGTGGTATCATGGTGTGGGCGGGCATTAGTTTGAATGGACGTACGAACCTCCATCTTTTTGAAAACAATGTCAATGGACACATATACAGAGATGACATTATTCAGCAATATGTGGCCGACTTTCGTGAGGCTGTGGATGAAAACATGGTTTTTATTGATGATAATGCAAGACCTCATCGTGCACAAATTGTAATGCAAGCAATAAATGACCTCCATATTAACCATCTAGCTTTACCACCAGCGTCTCCCGACTTGAATCCAATTGAGCACATTTGGGACAGACTTCAAGAACAGCTCAACGAACATAATCCACCCCCAGTTAACGTGCAACACTTGCGGGAAATTTTACCGCTGTGTTGGAGAAGAGTATCACAAGAACACATTAATAATTGCATTATGAGTATGTCCCGAAGATGTACAGCTGTGAGAGATGTCCGTGGCCATTATACACGATTTTAGAATTTATTGTAACAGAAAAATGTTTATTTTAGCTATTGTTAAAAATGTTGCTTATTTCATTTTTGATAATTTCTTAGTAATCTAACGATTTTTCTGAATAAATATACTTGAAAATTTTAAATTGTTGTGTACAATTGTGTACAGAAGTGGATGTATCTACATGGAAAATATTTTGTAAGGTCATCAAAATTCTTTATTTATTTGGCGTATGGCTTACATGGATTCAGATCTAAACAACGCTACATATACATATACTGGATATTAGGGATTTTATATCAATCTGTATTATTTATTCCCTTTTCCCTTCTTTCTTCTGGACTATCCGGATGGTGGGAAGCACAATATGGCTTCAGACTTGTACTGTTTCTCCCAGACTTCCTGTCGTTCGGTTCTGAGAAGGACGATGGTCGATTGACCCTAAGGCACGTGGATCCATGTACAGTAGCCCGGAGATTCGAAGATATTCTCTGGCTGCCGAAGTTTGCTCTAGCTCATTTATCGTTGCCCAGGGTGCGTGTGTAGCAATTTGCCACGAACGCGAGCTAGTCTGCACACCAGGTCATCAAAAGCGTATATACATTCAGGCAGATACTGAAATGTTTCATTATAACGTATGGCAAATGTTTTCAAGTGGCTTACCCATATGTAGACGACACTAATAAAGTCAATTTAAAACTTCGATGAATAGTATTATGAAAAAAATCAGATTCTATTCGTAATAGTCTGTAGTGATTTAAATTGATTTTATTTTTTTAGTCAACTGGAAAGAACATTTGGACCAAACATTGTTTAACAATTTTTAGAAAATTTATGTTTCTTCAAAATGTAATATCAATTTGTAAAAACAAAATATCAATACTATAAAATAGTTTGCTAATATGATTAATGAAGATCTTATTACATGCTCATTTATATACAATTTATTATCTTAGTGTGTTTATGTATAGTTACTGGTTAGATCTGATCCACGTGAAATAATACAAGACCTATGGCGCTACTATTGGGGTTAGCTGTTTTCTAGATACAATACATGGTGTTCATCAACACAACTGTCTGTATAAAAGTTAACAACTGTTCACAAACCTGTTTGAACTCTTGAAAAGTGGGGAAAATACAAAGGCAAAATAAATGAAAATAAAACTAAATTATAAATAAAGCGTAAGTACACAACCGAGCGTGGTCCGTGATGACCTGAGGTCAACAACTCTGGCTGTCTCCGCCTACTCTGTGTCTACCGAGTGCAGTGAGTACGGTGTGTACGCCAAACGGCACTACGGAGGGCCCCAGCTAGCAGACTTCGAGCTCGTCGTGAGCCCAACTACGATCAGTGATGGGGCCACAGTTTCAGAAAAGTGCAAGTGCTCCCCGCTTGTACGTGTGATCGTTCAAGGCCGCCGAGTGCACCAATGTTACTGCCTTTTGGTCTCACCAACAACAACAACAGCAACGGCAGCCCAGCGCGGAACACAAACGGCAAAATCAAGCAAAGCGGCAAAACCAAGAGCCACGGCAGCGCACGCTTGGCTCGCGTCGCTGTCACTCCTTCACCCCCACGTCTCACTCTGCACTGTGTTTCTTATGATGAACAGATTGCTTTCTCAAACCGGACCTACATTATGTCAACTCAACATTGCAACAATTACCTACACATATATTCGATACACATGCCGTGTCATTTTAAATATACGCTACATGCTACATGGCGCCCTTCTATTCTTTGCTTCTCGATACGTTGTTTTTCTTCTTCATCTCTTATATCCAAACAATCACATGTGTAAATACATACACAGACACAAAAGTGCATTCACATAAATTAATTACAAATTAAAATAGAAAAACAATGTTCAAAATTGACGCCTTATGAGACAATGAATGCGGAATAATTGGAATTAATTATGAAAATAATATCATTTTTTATTTGTTCCTATATTTACATTAAACAAAAAATACCACACCAAAGGTAAAAATGAAAAATAGTAGTAATATTATATAAGAACACTGTATATGTAAATAGAGAAACCTGTTTTAAAAATTATATTTGAGTATTTTATCAACTAGAACATTATTTCTTTTGATACTGGCGCAATAAGACAACTGAATTTTGCTTAATTTTTCTGAACATTTATTGTTAGTAATAATAATAACAATAATAATAATTTATTAATCTTAAAGAACTATAAAAAAGAAGGCATAAGAAATTCGAAAGGAAGATAACAAAAAAAGAAAACAAAAGAAGAACATAACTAACAAAATGCAATAAATGTAAACTGTAAATCATTAAATATTATATTCAAATTAATATTACGATAACAAAAATAAAGAACTTTAGTGAAGAAACTTGAGCAAACAGACAAAACAAGATACTAATTAACTAAATTAACTAATTCAATTGTCAAATATATTATTTCAATGCAACAGCAATGATTATTAAAGAACTCAAGAATAATTACACATTTTTCAGTAGCTATGAGGATAACAAATTGCTAGAAATATACTGCAGAATTTTATATTTACAACAAAGGAAGTTATAAGTGCAAAAATTGATTTATTGTATAAAATATGTTTTCCAGCAGTGTACAAGTGTCCGGTATCGTTATGTTCAAATTTTAGGAGTGTAAAGTAGACTTCATTTCAAGTAACAAAAACGCAAAACCTGTATATCCATTTTTATTTGTTTCAAAGTTACAAAACTATGAATGTGATTGTCAGATCATGTAAAAAAATGTAATCCTAAAGTCAATACAAACTGATTTTATTTAAAAAAAGTTATAAGATTTAATAACATGCCTGTGATTGTTAACATCGCATAATAAAATGTTATCCTAAAATAAATAAACACGTGTCGTAGTGCATACAGTAATTTCTTGGAGATCTACAAAAAAGAGTACTGGAAATTGATTTATGATAAAGAAGGTACTTAACTTATTTCGTAAGTGCTGAACCATGAACATCATACAATAAACAAATGTTCAGATGACTGTTAACGCATTTTTTAATAAAGGATTACATTACGTTTCAGTTCATACAACAGTTTAATTTTCTATTAACGTTTGGGCGGCCCTAATCGATGACTTGTTGATTGGTCCTGTCGTTCTTCCTGGGAGGTTAAATGCGGATAATTACCTTCAATTTCTTATTGACGAACTGCCAGGTCTTTTAGAGGATGTCCCACTGAATGTTTGACGAGACATGTGGTTTCACATGGATGGGGCACCACCACATTTCGGAATTGCTCTCCGAAATTGGGTTAACGTCAATTATCCAAGATGGATATGTCGAGGTGGTCCTCTTGCATGGCCACCCAGATCACCCGATCTTAATCCCCTTGACTTTTATTTATGAGGTTACATGAAAAATTTAGTCTACGCCCAAGTTTCGAACACAAGAGAAGAGTTGTTGGATCGTATTCACCTGGCTGCCGAGCAAATCCGACAAAACGAGTATGAAATTCGCATATGTACTTCTTCTGTTGGCTTACGGACACAAGCCTGCATTCAACAAGGAGGTGGGCATTTCTAAAATATTATTAATTGAACCTTTTTAAATAAAATCAGTTTTTATTGACTTTAGGATTTCATTTTTTTTCATGATCTGACAATCACATTCATAGATCTGTAACTTTGAAACAAATAAAAATGGATATAAAAGTTTTGCGTTTTTGTTACTTATTTTGCACTCCTAAAATTTGAATATAACGATACGGGACACTTTTATATTCTTTACGGAATTTTTGAACCAGTTAAGTATTTTTTTCTTCCTTGGTTTTCGAGAACATTCTCATACCAAGTGTGTAAGGGATAGACCCTGCAGCGTTGAGCGTGGCAGCAGGCAAATGCAAAGCCTCGCTAATTCTTGTATTATGTTAATGAAACGCGGAATTTGTTTTTAGAAAATGCCTATTTTTGAAAATGTAACAAGTCGATTTTAAAATATATGAACATGGCAACAGTAGCAAAAATTGGTCTACAAGTATTCGCCCTAACAATACTTTCAATTATAGACTTTTGGGTGATGAATACCTGCACTGCTCGCACTGCTAGATGCACTCCATTATAAAATTCCATATTGTAGACGTTAGTGAATCTGTGCATAATATAATGAAAGTAAGCATGGCCACAATACTTGTGACTTCAAGTAGCGAATCATATACTTTTTGGAATGTAGTTCTTTTGCAAGATCAGCGTCGATTCCAAACTAACAGCAAGATATTTTACCGAGTGCCAGTCAAGTAGTTCCGATCCATCGATATGAAAATCAATTGTAGATGTTTTTCTTTGGTGTGAAATTGCAAATATTTGGTTTTATGGACGCCTAACTTTAATTTTCATATTGAACCATTTCACCAGGCTATCGGCCGTCGACAAAAGATCCTCCAATCAAAAAAACAGAGCAATATTGTTAACATACAAATTAAAAAGTAGTGGCTCCAGAATAGATCCTTGCAGGACTCCATGTAGAATCGATAGCCATCTGGATCTCACTACTGTCACACGACCATCATTGTCGCAATACCCTATCTTGACACACTGTATACAATCCTGTAAGTATGCAGAAAACCATTCAGCAGCATTTCCTCTAATTCTATGCTGAATAAGTTATATTCCCGCAGGAGTTTTTCACCTTTCCACGTGCTTCAATATTTCATTGTAAAATTCTATTAGAAATCGACTTCATACTTTAGAAAAACTATAAAAAGCTATCACAAATGGAATAATAAATAGGATTGATCGATCAATTCTCAAACGAATGTTTAAAAATGAGAAAAAAAATAGGTAATTTATGTTTAGATGCTAATTTAACACATTTACTGAAGTATTTTTTTAAGAGGCTGTGGTATTATTCTGTCTAATTTATTATAAATATACCCAAACTGATTGAGTTACGTAACTGCTTTAATTAACCAAATCAAAATTTTATTTCCTATTCGAATCTTATTATTATTATATTATATAATATTAATTATTTTTTTTAATGAAATTGGTTCTAGTATTAAAATTATAAACATAAAATATTTTTTTTATATCTAACCATAAAACAGTTGCCATTGAATAAGAACCGTTACCAAACACAAAATAATGGAAATATATGTGCAGTGTGGGTAACATTTCAACAATTTAGTGTGGCAGCAAATTTGAAATTTAAAATCACCCTGTATATAATTGTATTTTCTGTATTATAAAAGATAGGCTCCGTTATATTTTCATAACAAATCCTTATAATAAACAAAATTTCTTCATTGAAAACTTCATTAAGATACTAAGCTCATACGTACTTTGATGCTACATTTGTTGCTTACTAGGTACATATTGACAGCATTTGTTACGTCTCTTGTGTAAGAATAGGAATAAAAAAACAAACAGGTTGTGCTGGCGATGGTTAGAGAGCCTCGGCAGCGGTAACAAACTTTCTAGTGGCTTGGCCTAATGGTCAGTTATATTATACATCAATACTACCGTGGTATTTTGACAAGAGCAGTATAGTGAACAGCGTTATATGAATAGTGTTCCGCGAAATAGTAAATATACATGTATGTAAATGTTGTCCCTCTTACTACTAGAGCGAAGGATATTTCCCTGTATTAGACACCACCCAGTCGTGGACCGTCTGTCCAACTGAGATTTTGAAAATAATTAGAAATTTATTCTTTATTATCTCATTATTTAAGAAATTAAAAGAAAATTCATTGTATAAATTGTTAATTACGCTGATCTATAAATTTTAATTGTTTGTAATCATCAGAAACAAAATATACAGAGTGGCCAAGATAAAAGAGGCCCGGAGTCTACTATACGTGATATTTGAATCGAGCGCTCGAGAGGCGTCACGTGATGTCCATGTTTAACTGTCATATTGTGTTTGCCAGTGTTGCGTTGTCAGTTGTTAATGGTGGTTGTGAATAGGGTTCTCCATAATGCCGTTTTCAATCGATGAACGAGTGTTTATTGTTGAAAATTATTTGGAATGTAAATCGTTTATAACATTAAATGAAAGGTTCACGATAAAATATCCACAAACGTCTGCTCCTTCTGAAAGTGTTGTGCAGAAAATGATTACTAAATTTAGAGCTACAGGTTCAGTCGCTAACGCCAAACGTAACCGTGTAAAGACGGTTTGTTCACCGGAAAATATTCAACGTGTTCAAGAGACTATGATAAGAAGTCCACGGAAATCAACTAGACGTCTATCCTCCCAACTAAACATCACGCGAACGTCATGCCAGAACATGTTGAAGCAATTGCATATGCGAGCGTACAAAATAAGAGTGATGCAAACATTAAAACCTACGGACTATGCAAAACGACAACATTATTGCGAATCGTTATTCACTCATGTCGCTGATGGTTATCTGGATCCGAATCTATACTTTATCACAGATGAGAAGCATGGTTCCACCTTAGCGGGTACGTGAACTCTCAAAACACTCGTTATTGGTCAACGAACAATCCCAAGGAACGCTTTGAAGTGCCTTTGCATGATGCGAAAATAGGCGTGTGATGTGCAGTTTCAGCCCGACGGATTGTAGGCCCCATTTTCTTTAATAACAGAATTGTTGCAACCATTCCTAGCGCAGCTGACGGAGGAAGAACGAGAGTATGCGCTTCTACAGCAAGATGGTGCCACAGCACATACTTCACGGTCCTCAATGTTATACGTCAGTGGAATTTTCGGAGAAGAACGTAGAGTTTCCGCAGGTCTATGGCCTCCCAGATCGCCCGATCTGTCTACTTGCGATTTTTATTTGTGGGGTTCCTTAAAGGGTAAAGTCTACAGTAACAACCCGCATACAATTGAAGAGATGAAAACGAACATTAGCAATACAATTGCTGACATCACACCAAATGAACTGGCAAACGTTTTTCAAAACATGTTGAGACGTACTAATTTGTGCATCGAAGTTCATGGTGAACACTTTCAACACCTCCTGTGAACTATTGAATGTTCATTATGTTGTTATTCATAATATTCTGTATTTACTACTTTTAGTATTTGTACTACTGTATTCATACCGAGCCCCTTTTATCTTGGCCACTCTGTACTTTTTTATGCTAATTATTTAAGTTTTTTCTTCAGGAATAACAAAAAAATATAATAACAAGATTTCGATTACAATGGTACGATAGATAAACTCCTAGCTCCGGTAGGTTTCTTGCAGCCTAGAAAAGAAGAAGCACTCATGACAAGAAATTATTGACGGATGGATGATTAATTGAGTAGTTGTTTGGGCTATTTCCAACGTTTGTCGGACTGGTAATTCGACGTTTGGCAGTTAATCCGGCTGGCTGTTCCTTGCCAAACTCGTAATCTGACGTATATGTCTCCTCCCACTTTTTTTTAGCGAAATGTGCTGATGCGAGATTCGAACCTGGTCTGTAAATTCAAACTTTTTCTGAATTTGCTTCTTAAACTTTGTATTTAAGCTACAAGTACCTGCGCAGAATATGACTCCCAGTAGGCTCATATGTTTTTGCGCGGCGTCGTATGCGCAATGTGGTGATCCCGTTTATTCTGTCTCCATTTCCGAGGTTACTGTTCTTCTGTGTACATTTTCTCTAATTAAAGTTAGCCAGACGTTCTTGATTTCCAGGCTTGGTGTACTTACGGCCTTCGGTGTTATAACCATATATGGTGTGTCCTTCAGCTTTCTTTTTGTTTGGTGATCTTCTTTTGCCAGGATTGCTGCATCAGTCCATGTAATCCTGTGACCTTCTTCCAAGGCATGTTGAGCTAGACGCCATTTGTTTGTTTGTTATTCTTCTGACCTTTTCCGATAGGCCATTGACATATGAGATTGCCGTAGTGTACATGCTTTTTTGCTGTTCTTGTTCTTAGGCTATTTTTGTCTTTCTTGCTTTCTGTATATCCGTTTAGTTTCAGTGTGTTGGTTACGTTATTCAATATATCTTTCATATGAACAGATATTCTTGGCTATGTCATATAGGCACCTGGCTACACCAATTTTTACATTGTGTGGACGATTGGATTCGAAATGTAGGTATTGTCTTGCTACAACTGCAAACAACTACTCAAAAAAACACTGTTTGGAAAAAGTGTAATCTCTACCATTTAGTTCTATCTAACTGAACTTTTCAGACAATCCTGAGATATGGCAGGAATGTATTCTGATTCTGATGTATTGTAACCATAAACGCTTTCATCAGTCTACATTCTTTCTTCTTGGGAAAGGCGTGCATCTGATAGTGATACAGGAAATGACATTTTTTATTACACAAGCTTTCACTTCCAGAAGCGTCAAATCAAATAGTTGCGTTTAACTGAAGTTCGACATATTAGCAGGAATGTATTCTGAATATGTAATATACAAGTGTCCCGTATCGTTATGTTCAAATTTTAGAAGTGTAAAGTAGACTTCAGTTCAAGTAACAAAAACGCAAAACTTGTGTATCCATTTTTATTTGTTTCAAAGTTACAGATCTATGAATGTGATTGTCAGATCATGAAAAAAAATGTAATCCTAAAGTCAATACAAACTGATTTTATTTCAAAAAAGTTATACGATTCAATAGCAGGCCTGTGATTGTTAACGTCGCATAATAAAATGTGATCGTAAAATAAATAAACACGTGTCGTTGTGCATACAGTAATTTCTTGGAGATCTACAAAAAATAGTAATGGAAATTGATTTATGATAAAGAAGGCATTTTGTGTATGGCTAATGTAACGGCAGTGCACGTCATGCAGTTATTGAATACCGACATCGGTTTCCCGATAGGCGCATTCCTCATTACAGAACGTTTCTGGGAGTACACAAACAATTTCGGGAATGCGGACTGCGTGATTATCTTTTCGACCGAGGAGAAATTTGCCAGCAGACTTAGAGGAAGAAGCAGTAGCTATTGTTACAAGGGATCCAACTCTCAGTATACGTCGAATACCTAGACAACTAGGAGTGCCACGAACGACAGTTTGGCGAATTTTTTGAAACGTGAGGACTTATATCCATATCACTATCGCAGGAAACACGGTTTGCTTGAGGCAAACCACTATGCTCGTCTAGTTCGGCTTCATTTTAATTTCTGCAGAACAGTCCTCTGGACAGATGAATTTACTTTCACGAGAAGTCGTGTTACAAATCTGAGAAACCTGCACAGGTGGTCATCAGAAAATCCCAAAGCTATACGTCCATCTAAATTTCAACATGAATTTTCTATTAACGTTTGGGCGGCCCTAATCGATGACTTGTTGATTGGTCCTGTCGTTCTTCTTGTGAGGTTAAATGCGGAAAATTACCTTCAATATCTTATTGACGAACTGCCAGGCATTTTAGAGGATGTCCCACTGAATGTTTGACGAGACATGTGGTTTCACATGGATGGAGCACCACCACATTTCGGAATTGCTGTCCGAAATTGGGTTAACGTCAATTATCCAAGATGGATATGTCGAGGTGGTCCTCTTGCATGGCCACCCAGATCACCCGATCTTAATCCCATTGACTTTTATTTATGGGGATACATGAAACATTTAGTCTACGCGCAAGTTTCGAACACAAGAGAAGAGTTGTTGGATCGTATTCACCTGGCTGCCGAGCAAATCCGACAAAACAAGTATGAAATTCGGATAAGTACTTTTTTAAATAAAATCAGTTTTTATGGACTTTAGGGTTACATTTTTTTTATGATCTGACAATCACATTCATAGATTTGTAACTATGAAACAAATAAAAATGGATATATAGGTTTTGTGTTTTTGTTACTTGAAATGAAGTCTACTTTAAACTCCTAAAATTTGAAGGACAGTGGTATATTGTAATCGACAGCATTTTCATCAATCTACATTCTTTCTTTCTGGGAAAGGCGTGCATTTGGTGGTGGTATGAGATATGGTATGTCGGATTGACCTATTTACGGCCTCCACAATTGGATAAGTTATTTTGTTCTTATTTCCTGTAACATCTATTTTGAAAAATAGAAATCTAAAAATGTACAGAGATACAAAAACTGAAATACGCTTGAATACTAAAAACGTATTATATGTACTATAGTACTGATGAGAAGCAATTATATAATAGAACCCTACAGAAGAAGGCACAACGGAAGACCGAATACAAGATGGAAGGAACAAATGGAGGAAATAAAAACATTAAGAATGCAAAACTGGGTTTAACGACAGAGAGAAATGAAGGAAATCAACTTGGCGCAAGATACATCACGAACACGACGAAGATACCAATATTCATAGGAAGAGAAAATAGAGAATGTTGTCTTGTCCTCCATGTAAAATAGACATTCAGAATCCTATGCGGCTTGAATATTTTGTATATGTATACAAACATTGGACCTATTTGACCTTCGCACTTAAAATAATTGGTATTCAGTTCTCACTTGTTGCATCTATCTAGGTTTATTTTGCTACTTTTGTTATTTTTAGCTGATTCTACCGATTTCAGTCAAGAATTCTTCATTAAATTTTGAAATATGGACTTTCCACCTCTATCTATCGCTTTATTACAACTTATACTAGTGATATCTATTGATTATTTTTTCTTGAAAATTAATGAGTTAATCGTGTTTTATTATATATTGTTTCCCATTTGGAGATATTTTCTTCGCCAAAAACAAAATTTTGTAAAATTCAGGCTTTTATTTTTAATTTACAAGATGTTGTAAGTTATCCCATGGAAAAGTGTTTTGGCAACGCAAAAATAGTGGAGTGATGTCTCTCGATAACACGAATTTGCTTCCGACGAATGATTGTATTATAATCACCCATAACACATATTAGCATAGCTTGGAAATGGTGATAGGGTATACCACAAAACGTCGAAATTATTTTTAGATTTAACATTTAATATCATTATTCCCAAGTATAAATCGGAAATAACAATTGATATCTCTCTTTAATAACCTAGTATTCGTCCTGATATGTTTCTACTTTTCCAGGAAAAAAAAAAGAAATATGGACGCCTATGCATACATCAATTTAACATCATCTACACATTACACATGTTTCACAACGCCGTGTTGATGCACGTGTGACATTTATTGGTGCAAGCTGGTTGCACATGCAGTTTGATGAAGTTCAGCGTTCGCTGTAACGCCCTCACATTCTACCCTGTCCTGCTCTGTTCTCCTGCCTTAGTGCGTTTTTCTCTTTATACGCCAAAGTAATACCTACTGTTAAGTGACCACTAATTATCATTGTAATGATAGGTGTTTTATATATCTCCGTTACTTCTAGCAAGTACTAATCACTGTCGTGGCTACAGGAAGTTACGCTTTCTGTAGTCCTCGATGTAATTACCCATAGGACTCTTGGCAATTTCATAAAACTCGTTACTATATTTTCAAATATTTTCAAATTCAATTTATTGCTTCTTTAACAATTATTATATTATTATTATATTACGTGGTTCGTTCCAATAAAAATTTCAGAAAACAATTATTTATTTAGCGCATTGCGCCTTAACACAATTAACAATCTTGATAGATATACAGTTTTATCTTAATTACGCCATAAAAATTAATAAATAAAACATAACAAATGCAAATGACGGACTTAATAGTCTATTTTTAAGACAAATATATTTTTGTCTATATTTTAAACAAGAAGGTCCATTATGTAATACTATCATAGTTTGTTTCAACTTATTTTAATTTGACTAAACAGAAAGTATGCCTTTATAGCATCCTCAGGTATAATAGTGCGATCAGCTAAAGATAATGTAAATGAGATTCAGCTACTACATTTTTTTTGTGGGCTAGGGGTTGGCAGATATGTAAACTTTTTTTCAAACCAACCCCTAGCCCACAAAAAAAAATGTAGAAACAGCGTTAGTAGACAGAGCCTTAAATCTCACTAATCCAGTTTTCAGACCAACAGTACTAAATAAAGTAAAAACAATTTTGACAAAAAACAATTATCCACCACAATTTATACAAAAAATTATAAAACTAAGACTTAATAAAATTTATAACAAAACAAACAGCCACAACAAAAACAAAAAAAACAACGAATTAACATATATCCCCACACCCTATATAACTGGATTATCCGAAAAACTAGACAATATATTTAAACCATTTAATTTGAAAATAGCACACCAAAGCGGTAAAAACCTAAAATTCCTACACACCAAACTTAAAGACTCAACACCTACACTAAAACAATCACACACAATATACAACATACCCTGCAAAGACTGTGACAAAGTATACATAGGCCAAACAAAACAGTTACTACAAGAAAGATTGAAAGGTCACAAATACGCAAAAAATCAAACCGCTTTAAAAAAACACCAATTGACACTAAAACATAATTTTGATTTTGATAACACCAAAGTAGTAACTCAGAAAAAGAATACAAAAGCTAGGGAAGTCTTAGAAATTATCCATATTTTCAAAAACAGCAGAACAATCAACGACAGAAACGAAATTTATGGACTTGCTAAGCTCTATTACCCACTCATTAAACAATAGATAAAATCAAAACCCTCCCGCACACACAAACACAAACTAAAAAAAAAATTTTATCAGCTCCCATTTGTAAATACTTTAACCATATACCCCTAAACACGGTCCTGACCCCGTTGCTAATTCCAAAATAGAACAGAAATTATACCCCTCTGAACCAAGACACAGATACTTACAATATTTGAACTAGTGCGGTCGGTCCTTAATAAAAAAAGTCTCGGATGTCCTCGAGAACACATGTTACACAGAATGCGTGTTTTTGAAACCCAACAAAAGAAACGGTGAGTTTATTATCAATGTTCTCTGTACTGCAGTTGTAGTTTAATTTAAATTTCCAATTCATTTATACAAATGTAATCACTTTAATTTTTCCGTACTTATCATTAATCTAATTTTAATTTAAGTTTAACTCTAATTGTTAATTTAATTGGTTAACTCAGCTTTTTAATCTAATTTTAATTTTAATTGTTAATTTAATTGTTAATTCAGTCTCACAAAAGCAAACACAGTTCTCATGTTTTCATTGTATTAATTCTTGTTTCTAGTTACTTGAAAAAGACTGAATAATAATAAAAGTCGAAACGTCGTAGAACAAAACATCAAAATTCAATAAAAGGTCGCTAAACCAATAAAAAGTCTATAATTTTTAATATATATATATATATATATATCTATATATATATATATATATATATATATATATATATATATATATATATATATATATTAAAATAATATACTTTTTTATTGGTTTAGCGACCTTTAATGAACGTTCTTGCAGATATTGTGTTGTTTGGCCTATGTATACCTTTGCAGTCATTGCATGGGTTTTCATAAATATGATGATACAGTTTTTGAAAAAGGCACTATATATAGTACCGAAACATAAATATATATTGTTTTAACTACCTGGCCGCTACTCCCAAGAAACGATTACTTTTTGTTTTATATATATATATATATATTTATAAAAATATGTTACATAAACAAAGAAATATAAAATGAATCTATTATTAATGTACGTACAGGTGTATGCACATTTAATCTCGCTTCCTATATGTATAAGATTCCATATATAATGAGCTATTATAAATAGAAGCAAATGAATAAATATCTATTTTTAATTTTATTTTGTAAACAAAAAATAAATTATTTTTTACAAAACATAATGGTCAAATACATATTAATGATACAATTCCAATTAAGATTTTCCCTATTCATAATAACTGCATTTATACATAATAAATGGTAATGTTAACAATAATCCAATATTAATTAAGTACCTGGTATAAACTATTTGAAATGACTATTAGAGAAATATCACACTTTTTCACATACTTTGGACATCCTTAACATCAATGCTGTCTTCATCACTTTCATTTAAATTAATTATAAATTCCTGATGAAATATTCACATTTTCTACACATACATTTTCTATTTCTAATGTATGTCTATTGCAATTTTTCCATTTTTCTGGCAAATCGCTTCTCGAATACGATTTAAAACTACTTCGCTAATTTTGGGACGATCGTAAGTGCGGCGACCAAATTTTTTCAATTTACTCCAAATTAACAGGTTTTCAAGAATTGTAGGTGTATATTTATAATAGGCTACAGACGTATTACACAGGCCTGCGTAATAATTTGTGATGACGTGATTTTTGTTTGTTAAGCTCAGTTTTTATATAGCAATAACTAATTAAAATACAGTTGGTCTCTACCACCCACATATTTTTTTTGCACAAAAGAAAAAAAAATATAAAAAAAATCTTATAATAGGCGTTTTAATACATTTAAAATGAATGTACTGCTTCGAATTCTAGGTATTAACCCAAAAATGATTTTCTGTTGTGGTTTTAAAGAAATTTGTTAAATAGGCTCTCATTACCTGATGTAAATCTTTTATTACATGTATTAATTTTGGACAAGATTTCCGGGAATTTTTACCTGCTAAATCCTATTTATTATGCTTTCACTTTATTAGTACTGCGAAGAAAGATTTCAAGTTTATCACTCCAAACAAAATGTATATTTTAATGTCATTTACTTCATTATAGCTCTGAGTGTCGGTCAGTAAACAAGTAAAATTAATTTGTCTTTAGTGTTGTGCGTGGTATTTGATAAATAAACATTGCTTAAAAATATGTCTAGCCGGTGTGGCAAAAACAAACCAGATGATTTCTGTTATATTTGTGGATATTTCGTCTTGAAAAAGTTTAAGAGACCAATTGGTGAATTTGTGAAAAATGCATATTATGCTTATTTCAAAATCAAATTAGGAGCTCAAGATAAAGATTGGGCACCGCACGTTGTTTGTAGGGTATGTGAAGAAGGTTTAAGACATTGGACCAAAGGGGATAGAAAAAGCCTTCCTTTTGGAATACCGATGGTTTGGAGAGAACCGCAAAATCATCATGAAGATTGCTACTTTTGTCTTTGTGATATTAAGGGGCATAATAGAAAAACTTTGAATCTTATTTTGTACCCAAACAATATTAAATCAGCTATCAGACCAGTTCCTCACAGTGATCATGTACCTATACCTATACCCCCCAAAGTACTACAAGAAGATATTGAAACCTCTTCAACTTCCGGCTCAGTACAGATGGATAGTGATTTTGAACCATCAACCTCAGGTCAAAACCAACCTCAGCTATTTTCACAAGCCGAACTGAATGATTTAGTAAGAGATTTGGGACTTTCAAAAGATCTTTCTGAAGTACTGGGGTCTAGGTTGAAACAAAAAAATTTGCTTGCCCCAGAAACTACCTTCAGATCTTCCTTTAGCTGAATATGACAGAAAAACAACCAAACGAAGCTTTTCTGAAAAACGAAAACGTGTTTTTAAGAAGCATAAAGAATAAATAACTATTTCTAATAGTTTCTATGTGTATATTTTTGTATTTTTTTAAATATAATATAAAACTAGCTTATAAATGAAATAAATCGTGTTTTTTCTATATTTTTTGATTTTACTGGTTTGAAAAATAACCTTACGTGATACAAAAAAAATAAAAGCAGATTTGAAATCAGCGCTACCCAATTACTAGAAAACAGTTAAAATTTTTAAATCAACATTCAAAGAATTGAAAAATGCAGGCCTGTGTTATTAATGAAATTCTGTAAATTATCTTAGCAGCAAGATAACTTTGATCAATCGAACTTCTAATTTACTAGCATTTTAGCAAAAGCTCTTGTTCTAACTTCATCTGGCATTTTACTACTGGAGCTTTCTTGTATAATATTTTTCCATAAAGCTCTCAAAAATTACAATCTAATAAGGAACGCAAATGAATAAATTTACAAATTCGGCATTTAAATAAAAATTAAATGAGAAAAATAGAATATCTTCAAAACTACTGTTAACCCTAGAATGATTATAATTTACATCTAGACATTTGTTCTTTAACAGACGGCAACATGACATTTTAAACCATAACAAAACACGTGGCAAGGCACAAGTTTATGGTTTAAATGTCACTTTTAGGTACTAATAAACATTCGAGCGTGTAACATGGGATAAAAGCGACTGGTATTTTCATTACCATTTCAAATTTGTGAAGCACTTGCAAATGCTTTCCTTTTTTGTCTTCTTTCAAACAAAAACAGGTTCGAACGATACTTTAATAATAACAAGACAAATGGTCGTTAAAACCCTGGGGAAGATAAGACTTACTATTAGAAAGTCGATTGATTAAATTTTTTTAAATTACTATTATTTTACTCATTATGAAAAATACTTTTCGCTATCGTTTTATAAAAATAAGCATTATTTGACGCAGAAATATACAGAGAACAGTCATAAATCTAACAAGCACTATTCTTTTATCTTCCCACGTACATGGTATATTGTGTCTCAACAACATAACAATTCAGTTCATAATAGTAACAGTATTAAGTATAAGTATTAAATAAAACAGTTTATTTCACTATTAAATCGGAAGTCAAAGAGTTTTTTGTTAACTACAGTTGTCTTTATAAAAAACTTTGCTTTGGAAATATCTGACATTTTAGAAATGTGTAAATTGCAAACCTCGATTTGTGTACGTCACAATCATGAATGACAATAAAGGTCCAGGTATCGACGAATTAACTGCAGAACTAATGAAGAATCATTCAAATCTAACGGTGAAGATGTTTTAAACATTTATAAATAAAATATGATAAGTAGAGAAAATTTCAGAAGATTGCAAGCAGGGAATTATAAACAAATTCGCAAAAGATACAATATAACAAAATGTAATAATTGTATACCTCTAACACTTCCTTCTATGGCAAGCAAGATCGTAGATAAATTAATTTAATACTAGTTGCAAGTTCCTCTTCTTCAACCGCAGCTTCGTTTTGATTACTCGCTTCTTCAATACAATCAATAATGGAGAGATTTGGATTTTCAGTTATTAAATCATCATCAATTAATGAGTATGTTCTAAAATCTAAATTAGTGACATTAAAACTTGGAAATAAAAATGCTAATGGTATGTCATCTTCTAAATCGCACTCACTTATATCACTATCACACATATTAGATCAACATTTGACGAAACAGCTTTTTATCGTTAAAGGTCGCCAATACGTTCTACTGTAATACTTTTCACTACAATTTCTAGTGGCTCTTCCGCATCTATTGGTGTCAAAAGTCTTTGAACAGGCATACTTCTACAAATGACTAAAGTTTTGAATGATGCTCTGGTTAATTTCTAATGAAATATTTGGATAAGCAGTTGCATTATCAACACATAAGACTACATTTCTCTTCTCTCTCATCATCTTGCTGTTAAAGTTTTTTAACCAAGTTGATATAATATCCAAAGTCATCAATGCTTTTTTATTGAACCACCATTTACTGGAAATTTATCCACATTCTCTCATTTAAAATATCTTGGCATCCTAGTTTTACCAATAACTAATGCCTTTTCCTGATGTCCTTCCATGTTTTAGCACAACAGTATCGTGAATCTTTCCTTTGCAGATCTTCCCCCTGTACACCGATCATTTTTTAATGCAAATGTTTTTGTAGAAAGAACACGAAAAAAAGTCTGTTTCATCTGCATTAAAAATATGTTTTATAACTCTGATGAAATTTTTCCAACCAATCACTGGATGTTTTGAAGTCAGTTAGCTTCAGCTTTTAGCTGCTACCAATGCCTTTTCTTTAAGTAGAGGTACATTCTTGCTTCGTACCTTACTGCCCCATTTATAAACTGCTACATCAACAGCCAAACCAGCGGTTTTCGGAAATTTTCTTTTCTACTCCAGGTTTCCATTATTCTCGAAAAGTTCTTTTTAATTTCACTTTTGTTTGTCAATATAATAACATAATAATAAAAATAATAAAAACGGAGGTTAGCGTTCCACTTTTCCGCGAGTTTTCGGACACATAAAATTATATTCATAACAACTAACTTCAATAACACTAACTTTATTTTGAATACGATTTTAACTTCATCTCGTCTGTATTAACAGGTAATTTCACATATATTTCCGAATTTTGGTGAAAAATAGTGTGTCCGTGTCCATTTTCTAAAGGGTTTGATATTAAAATGTGGTAGTGTTAAGAAAACCCTTTGTAAAATTATTTAGCGATGCCCGCTAATCAGAGGTGTCCGTAAATAGAAGATTTAGACTATCTACTATACTGGATTAAAGGGAACTGAATTATTATTTCGTTATTCTATAATAATAATTTCTTACGTGAAAGTAAAATTTAACAAAAATAATTGGAATTTTGCGTTGACTATAATTTATATTTGAATTAAATATATATTAATTAATTCAATTGATACCATTGCTATGATGTTAAAATATTAGCATATTCTATATGTGCATAACACACAAATTTGGGATTGTATTCAAATGCATTAACATATCAATTTATGTAAATACATTTTAAATTAGAAATACATGTCAGCCAATAATCTATTTAAAACCAACAGGTTCCACAAACGGGAAGTCTACCCTTGTACATTGCCCCATTACCATGGTCCATTGACCTCTTCAGGCAATCTAGGGCTCCATAATTATCATCAAGTACCCATTTGTCTATGCAAATATCAATAAACGATAGTACATAATGAAATATATTCAATTCAGTATTTGTATTAATATAGGTAAGCATTCACCCTAATCTTAATAATTATTGTTCCAATAATTATTTACAATTTTCAATAAAAATCGACTAATTAATTTTTTTTTAAATAACTTTAGTACGATATGCCTCCTACATTTCGTTTCTTTTCTTTGAAACAATGTATCATTCAGATTAAAATCATTTTCATTGAAAAAAAATTAAATTTTTGAATTATTATTTCTACAGCGTTCGCTGCCAAATAAAAGAAAACAAATCATAAAGCCTACTCTCCATACAATGAACAATTAAACAAAAAACATTTGATCATACCATTTAATTGCTTTTTTAAAAACAAAATTTTAAAAATTTTTCCGTAGTAGCAAATGCATCTGCATTTGAATAAACTTATTTGGCTGTCTAGATGTAAATATTTTATTTTTATTCAGTTTTTCCATATTTTCCAATATTACCACTTTTTTTGCATTTATTCCAAGTGTTTTCATTATCTTCTCAATTTTTGCTATTCACTATTCTCAGCCGGGGAGAAATTCTAAGTGATGAGAGAGTGACGTTTTGTTTCGTGTTCCACGTAAGATAACTCGCAAAATGGGCTATAACGAATACTATATATCCGAAATTTAACTAATAAATACATAATAGATCACACAGGTCTGCAATCAAAAAACTGCACAGGATTTTTATGCTGTTTCTTATAAATTATTACCCATTAAAACTAAGAAAAATACTCGAAAAATTTCATCTCGTTTTCAGATTTTTCTTGCAAAACATGCTTAAACATGTATGCCAGGGTATTAGAAATTAGTATAAACAAGTGTATTTTCAGATCTGATCAGGTTTCAATATGATAAATAATGGTTGCTGTATAGGCCAGTTTTCTTTGTGGTGAATATACTGTTAAAAGTCAACAAAGACACATACGAGATTTCGTATTTGGGATCAAGACAAAATCTAGGCGCGGAAAATCTTCATTTGTGGTTTAATAGTAAAAGACACTCATTTAGTTTTGGCATTCCTATGATGTGTCGTGAACAGCAAAACCACACTACCGACTGCTATTTCTATTCGGTAGATGTTAAAGGTTTCAGTGCAAAAACTAAAACTCTAGCACTGAAACACCAGTTCCACTCCCTTTACATTACTTCTCCAAAACGAACCCAGTTCGGATTTTTTTGTTGATGAGGGACCCTAACTTATTCATCAGAGACAGCTCAATGACCTGGTTAGAGATTTAGGCCTTTCAAAAGATGCTGCCGAATTGCTGTGGTCAATACTAAAAAACAAAAACCTGGAACTCTATTTTCGCGGTACAGGCAACAAGAGAACAAATTCACTAAATTAAAGAGGGACATCTCGTTTTTGTAGTGATGTTCAAGGGCTAATGAGGTGTTTTGAATAGAATCATCTAAGTGGCGCCTATTCCTTGATTCATCAAAAACAAGCCTCAAAGCAGCCTTGCTGCATAATGGAAATAAATTATCATTTGTATTTTGCAAAAAAAGCTGTACGTGATAAAGGAAAATGGGTATCATTTTTAGATTCAGCAGTGTAGAAAATATAATATTGTGATGACTCATCAAACGGTGCATCATACCTCTAGCGTTTTCTCGAGGCACGTAGAATTCTCGAGAAGAATATTCCCATTCATATATAAGCCGTCGAGGAAGGTATGGAGATACCATTCAATACCAGAGCTTCGCGGAGTGAACATAAATACAGATACATAAATGTGCTTATTTAGTAATTAGTTTTTATATTGTTATTCATTTTATTATTAATATAGTGTGTGTCTAAAGTTATTGTTACTTTTATTTAAGAACCCGAAAAGACAAACTTTACAGTGGTGCAGGTGTGTGATTTTATAGATAATAAACTAAGTAGACAATTAAGTGTTAATTAAGTATTCGTTTAAATAAATATACAATGCGGAAAGACGTTATTTTAAATATCATGATGGCTAATAGAATGAAACTGACGGAATTAAGACTGACTGATTTAAAACGAGAATTAGAAGAGAGGGATGAGAATACAACTGACAAAAAGTCAATCTTCCAGCAACGGCTTCGCAATGTGTTGATCCAAGAAGGCGAGGATCCAGAGAATTATGTCTTTCAAGTTCTAGGCGGAGATGCTGACGTGAATTCGCTGTTGAAAACTATGGAACAACGACTAATAGAGAACGCGCAAATTCAAATGCAACAAATGGAGCAGAAGAATCTGGACAGTGTGAAAAGTTTGGAACAACGATTAATAGACAATTCGCAAACTTCGGAACAGCATCTAATAGATTCACAAGCACAGATGGAAGAAAGAAACCTAGAAACTTCTAGAATTCTCGAGAAAAATCTAGAAAAGAAATTACTGGAAAATTCTAGAACTTTCGAGAAAAGTCTGGAACAAATGGAGCAAACTTTGGAAATGATGGAAAAGAAGAATTCCGAAAATTCGAAAGCTTTGGAGAAAGTTCTAGAACAGCGACTAGAGGAAAAATCAGAAGAATTAAAGGAAGAGGTTTTCATAGATATAGAAGAGAAAATTGGAGAACATTCTAGACTTTTAGAGGCAATAATGACTGAGATGAAATTACCCACTACCACGAGTCATTCTCATCCCAAGCAGGTCAACGTAGAAGTTATACCGCGGCTTATCGAAATAAAAGAAGAACCTGTGACTATCTCGAAGACCAAAATCAAGCCACCAATCTTTGATGGAAAGACGTCATGGGCAACTTACCTGACATAATTCGAAGCGGGCGCAGAAGGAAACGCATGGTCTGCTGGCGAGAAGGCGACTGCTTTAATCATAGCATTGAGGGGTGATGCTTTGCAGACATTGCCTCCTGAGGAACGTAAAGATTATTCTCAACTCAGTAAACGCTTGGAGATAAGATATGGCCATGCGCATTTGGAGCAAGTATACCATACCCAACTGAAGTATCGATCACAGAAGAAAGGCGAGAATCTTCAGGAATTTGAGGCAGATATAGCTCGTCTGGTTCGACTTGCATATCCCATGGCGCCAGATAATTTCATGGAACACCTAGCTGTCCAGACGTTCATAGATGGTCTCCGGGATATTGATATGCAGCAAGCATTAAGGTTGGCACGACCGAAAACCTCTATCGATGCTTTGGCGTACGAACTTGAGTTTGAGACTGCAAAACAAGCCTCTCGGAACCATGCTCGTGGCTGTTCTGTCAACGAACAGGAAAATGAGGGGTTCATGGAGCAGGTGGTTAGTCAAGTCCTAAATCAGATCAAACCAAATAAATGTGCGCGGCCATGCGGGAATTATAGAAGAAACGGTCACATTCAGAATAAATGTGGTAAAAGGACCAAGAAAGAATCGGCTGAGAATCCGCAAGCCCCAAGAACTGCCCAAATCGCATCCAAATTGCAACATCAAACCAATGGCCTGTATGTTGACGCTATTATGGAAAGAAGGCCCTGTCCAGAGGACTGTCGACATTGCAACCGAATCGAAGACAAATCGGCCAACGCTTTTCGAACCACCGTGGTTGATGACCAATGGCAACCTGACAATTTGCGCACAGATCAAGAAGTTGATCCGGATCTTGCAGTCTTCAGGGCTTAGAAGAGAAATGGGCAAAGACCCATTCACGAGAATTGAAGTCATACTGGGCACAATGGGATTCCTTAACCATGGAAGACGATCTCCTGAGACGTGAGGTCGAAAATCACGATGGAAGCGAGCGGAAGATGCAAATGCTGGTTCCCAAGAAAAGAATACCAGAGCTATTGCGAGAACTCCATAATGGTGCTTCTGGGGGACATTTTGGAGTCCATAAAACACTGGAGAAGGTGCGCCAGAGATTTTACTGGGTGAATTATTCACGAGATTTGAAAGAATGGTGCCGAAAGTGTGCTAATTGCGCCGGAAGCAATGGTCCCCAGAGGCGTCGACGTGTACCCATGCGCCAATACAATGTAGGAAGCCCATTTGAAAGGATCGCCATAGTTGCCGCCGGCCCTTTTCCAGAAAGCGACAAAGGAAATAAATACATAATAGTGGTCGTGGATTACTTTACCAAATGGGTTGAAGCATATGCTCTACCAAATCAAGAAGCTGGAAGTGTAGCAGACGTGATTGTGAAGGAGTTCGTCAGCCGTTTTGGTGTACTCTTGGAACTTCATTCCGATCAAGGGCGAAGTATTGAGTACAGTCTATTCGAAAAGATATGTGGACACAATCAGATGGGATGGTAGAGGGAATGAACAAGACCATGATCAGACACTTATCCAAAGTGGTCTCCGAACACCAGAGAGATTGGGACGAACATTTACCATTATTTCTAATGGCGTATCGGGTCTTCGTTCAAGAGACACCAGCAAACGTGCTATTCCGGAGGGAACTCCGATTGCTCTGTGATTTAAAGTTTCGGAGCAAGCCTGGTGAAGATCTTGCCGCAGAAGATTATGTCAGCACGCTCAGACGACGACTAGATAATATCCATGAACAAGTCAGACTTAATATCCAAGATGCTAGTGACAGAATGAAGGAGAGCTATGACATCAGCGCCGAGAAGAGTGGTTACCATGAAGGCGATCGGGTTATATAATCCACAACGCCGACGGGGCCTATCTCCAAAACTTCAAAAGAATTGGGAGGGGCCATACGGGGTGTTGAAGCGGATCAACGATGTAATATACCGCATCAGGCGAACACCTCACACTAAGCCAAGAGTCGTACATTTTAATCGATTAGCCCCATACTCTGGAGACAATAATGACGAAACCGCTGACTTGCGCCGATTGGATAGCCAATACCATGAACTAACCGTCGAAGACTTTATGGAAGAGTATTATGGTTCGAGAAAAGCTCGATTTTGGGTAACCATCGAGAAACAGCAAAATTTGTTTACGGTGCCGCCTGACTACGCGCTTGCTTATTGCGTAGCCCGTGATCTGCGAATGGCCAAAGGAATTGCCAGAGAATTTAAAGAAAGATTTGGCAGAATCGAAAAATTAAGGCAGCAGGGACCAGCAATTGGGAAGAGTCTCCAAATAACAAATGAAGAACAGCCCATATTTTATTTGGTCACGAAAGAACTGTCAAGCCTGAAGCCAACCTATCGTGCCTTATGGGAGGCACTGGCCCACTTATGCGAACAAATGTTACAACAAGACATTTGGAAATTAGCAGTTCCAAAATTGGGTTGTGGATTGGACCGCCTGGACTGGAGAATTGTAAGGAGCATGTTAGAAGTAATCTTCCGACATACTGGTATGGAAATTCTGGTATGCAGTTACCGACTTGAATATTCCTGTCCATCCAGGCAAGATAAGGCTGTGGACTGTTATTTCGATATGACGTCACAATGTAACAAAGGCCCTACCTGTCGATTTCGCCATCGTTTGAGGGAACCAAAGCATGACATGTTTCGGGACGAAACTTCATTTTTAAGAAGGGGGCAATGTGATGACTCATCAAACGGTGCATCATACCTCTAGCGTTTTCTCGAGGCACGTAGACCTCTCGAGAAGATTATTCCCATTCATATATAAGCCGTCGAGGAAGGGATGGAGATACCATTCAATACCAGAGCTTCGCGGAGTGAACATAAATACTAATACATAAATGTGCTTATTTAGTAATTAGTCTTTATATTGTTATTCATTTTATTATTAATATAGTTTGTGTCTAAAGTTATTGTTAGTTTTATTTAAAAACCCGAAAAGACAAACTTTACAATATTTATCAAAAACATCCCATGCATCTGAAAAAAAAATTTTACAACAAGACATTTGGAAATTAGCAGTTACAAAATTGGGTTGTCGATTGGACCGCCTGGACTGGAGAATTGTAAGGAGCATGTTAGAAGTAATCTTCCGACATACTGGTATGTAAATTCTGGTATGCAGTTACCGGTTAACCAATAACTCAGCCGCAACGCAAATTTCCATAATTAGATCTAATCTTCACATTTCTTGTCGAGTTTTGGGAATATGGTAGAAATGTATCTGCAGGGGGTCCACCGGAACCAGCAAAACTTTCAAAGTGGTCTATGAGAAAAAAGAAAGTTTGGGAGCCTCTGATCTAAACTATACAAGTGTCTCGTATCGTTATATTCAAATTTTAGGAGTGTAAAGTAGACTCATTTCAAGTAACAAAAACGCAAATCTTTTATATCCAATTTTTATTTGTTTCAAAGTTACGGATCTATGAATGTGATTGTCAGATTATGAAAAAAATGTAATCCTAAAGTCAATACAAACTGATTTTATTTAAAAAAAAGTTATACGATTCAATAACAGGCCTGTGATTGTTAACGTCGTGTAATAAAATGTTATCCTAAAATAAATAAACACGTGTCGTAGTACATACAGTAATTTCTTGGAGATCTACAAAAAAGAGTACTGGAAATTGATTTAAGATAAAGAAGGTTCTTACTTATTTCGTAAGTGCTGAACCATGAGTATCATACAATAAACAAATGTTCAGATGACTGTTAAAGTTCATTTTTTAATAAAGGATTACATTACGTTTCAGTTCATATAACAGCTTATTGGTGAGTGGACACGTTTTCTTTATTTAAAATGCCTTACCGATTTTCTTCTCAAGAGTATGCGGACATGAATTTTGTGTATGGCTACTGTAACGGCAGTGCACGTGAAGCAGTTATTGAATACCGACATCGGTTTCCCGATAGGCGCATTCCTCATTACAGAACGTTTCTGAACGTACACAGACAATTTCGGGAATGCGGACTGCGTGATTATCTTTTCGACCGAGGAGTGAATTTGTCAGCAGACTTAGATGAAGAAGCAGCAGCTATTGTAACAAGGGATCCAATTCTCAATGTACGTCGAATCGCTAGATAACTAGGAGTGCCACGAACGACAGTTTGGCGAATTTTAAAACGTGAGGGCTTATATCCATATCAGTATCGCAGGGGAGCCGGTATGCTTGAGGCAGACCACTATGCTCGTCTAGTTTATTTTACCTGGATATTAAGACAGTCACGGCTTCATTTTAATTTCTGCAGAACAGTCCTTCGGACAGATGAATCTACGTTCACGAGAAGTGGTGTTACAAATCTGAGAAACCTGTACAGGTGGTCATCGCAAAATCCCAAAGCTATACGCCCATCTAAATTTCAACATGAATTTTCTATTAACGTTTGGTCGGCCTTAATCGATGACTTGTTGATTGGTCTTGTCGTTCTTCCTGGGAGGTTAAATGAGGACAATTACCTTCAATTTATTATTGACGAACTGACAGGCCTTTTAGAGGATGTCCCACTGAATGTTCGACGATACATGTGGTTTCACATGGATGTGGCACCACCACATTTCAGAATTGCTGTCCGAAATTGGGTTAACGTCAATTATCCAAGATGGATGGGTCGAGGTGGTCCTGTTGCATGGCCACCCAGATCACCCGATCTTAATCCCCTTGACTTTTATTTATGGGGGTACATGAAAAATTTAGTCCACGCGCAAGTTTCGAACGCAAGAGAAGAGTTGTTGGATCGTATTCACCTGGCTGCCGAGCAAATCCGACAAAACAAGTATGAAATTCGGATAAGTACTTCTTCTGTTGGCTTACGGGCACAAGCCTGCAGTCAACAAGGAGGTTGATATTTCGACAATATTATTAATTGAACTTTTTTAAATGAAATCAGTTTTTATTGACTTTAGGATTACATTTTTTTTCATGATCTGACAATCACATTCATAGATCTGTAACTTTGAGGCAAATAAAAATGGATGTACAAGTTTTGCGTTTTTGTTACTTGAAATGAAGTCTTCTTTACATTCCTATAATTTGAACATAACGATACGGGACACTTGTATATTAAATACAATTAAATCGCTTTCTTGATTGTGAGTTCTTTTTGATTTAATAATTACCTTTTGTTCTCTGATCGTTTTACTCCTTGGTTATCCTCTGTAAGTGTATCAATGTCGTTACTTCTGTCGTCGCCGTTTTATTTTTTCGTCAAAACATAATAATAAACACCTTTCTTTTTATTAAAATTATTTATAACCAAAGAAATGGCGTTTTACGATAATAAATAAAGGAGGAACTCATAAAAACAATTGCTATCACACAAACACTCTCAATTCTCGTGTCGGAGAATAAATAAAACTCCATAAATGTACTTACTGTTGATGTGGAGTATAGAAAATGATTATTATTATTGTATCAGTTGTTGTGGAGTGTATAGGCATACACACACAAACGCGAACGTCAATTGTTACTACGTAGTAGCAGTATTTGTAGTACTATGGAAAGACAAGGACAGAAACAAAACAAACTGGTTATCATTTCCAGCTGATGGTACCTTTTATTTTTAAACCGTGCCGTGTTCGTTTTTTTCCTCTCATTTTTATGTAGGTATATTGACTTGATGCAAGTAGTTTGAAATGCCCAGAGGAGAGTTAAAAACAGATTATAATGCCACTCCGCTGACGCGTCCAAAAAACATCTGGTCCACACTGGAACGTATTTACAGTCAGTATGGTCAGTATCATTAAAATTATGTACACCGGATATTTATATTTAGCTTATGGTTGAAAATTATTTGGGCAATTATATGTAAAACGTCTTTCGTCTTGAATTTTAAATTAAATGTTAAAGATATTACGTAAATATTTTAATTTCGTGATGTTTCTTTTGTAAGACATGCAAACTTGTTATCTCCTTAATATTTAAATATTTATTGCAAATACATATTTGTGCATTTAAGATCTATAGGTTTTAAATAGTAAACGGTCTTTCAAATTGAGCGCCTTTTTTAAAAATAAATAAAACCCATAATTTGTACTGATTTTCAAATACTTTTATTGGTAATTGTAGTATGAGTTGTGACATTTATACACGAAAAATAATATGTGACAAGTAACCACCTCCTGCTGCTTCACAGCTGTTCACTCTTTTGTTAAAATTTTCTATTACATTTCGACATAATTGAGGCTCTATTTCACCAATGACACGAGTAATTGCATCCTTTAGTTCAGGAATCGATTGTGGTTTGTTCTTATCGACCTGTCTTTTTACGTAACCCCACAGAAAATAGTCAAAATTATTTCATTAGCAAGATGAGGTCTAGATCAATATCATCCAGTTCAGGCCACAAAAATTAAATTAACATCTTCCGATATCGAACACCATTAACTGTTACAGCATCACCAGCAGCATTTTGAAAGATATATGGTCCAATTACACCACCTGACCATAATGCACATTAAACAATGTGCTCGTTGAGGATGTAAAGGTCAGTCATGATTCACTCGTGGATTTTCCTCACCCCAAATTCGAAAATTTTGTTTGTTAACAAAACCAAAAATTTCAAAATGTGCTTCAACAGAAAAGATGATCTTTGTGAAAAATCATCTGGTTGTTCTTTAATCCAACTAACGAATGCACATTTTGCATGGTTCAGTGGCTTTATTTCCTGTGTTATTTGAACCTTATATGCCTTTAAAGCTAAATTCTTTCGTACAATACGCCAATGTTGTTGATTCACTGAGTCCAACTTGTTGTGAATGTCGACTAATAGAGATGTGTGTTTCAGCAACACTTTCACGAATCAAATCAATATGCTCTTGCAAATGACCACTACGACTGTATCTTTCTCTTTTTTGATCTTCCATCGAACCGGTCTCTTGAAATTTTCTAATTCGACCAATAGTTCTTTAAGATGGTCGATCGTGTAAACCATAAAATTCACATAATTTTCTAAAAACATTTTCCACAGGACGCGGATTTTCATAAAATAATTCAACAATTTGAACTCGTTGTTGGATAGTGTAAGAAGGCATTTTTATAAATGTTATACATCACACTTCGTAAATGTCAAAATACCCATACGAATTCAGTGTGCCATCTATATTTAATTTATTTTTAAAATAAGGCGCTCAATTTGAAAGACCCATTATATTAAAACACAAGTTTCATAAGGCACCATTTAGTCGCACGAGTTCAGTGTAGAAAACGAGACGCAATAGCGGCGGGTTTTTTATTCTATTTTTTCAATTTTGCATTTTTACATTAACAAAGTTCAGTTTTATTTTTATATAAAGTATGCAGTTGGTCGTATTGATACTTCACATTTTCAAATTTCTATCTGCGATATATTATTTATTAATTTTCCTTAACATTACTTGACATTTTATTTAAAAATTTAAACATGAGTGACATAGAAACTAATATATATATATCTTCTTGTCGTTTGTATATAATATACGTTTGTGTAGCATTTTGCTTTTCTACGTATGTCACTTCTGTCAAATGTACTTAAATTCTTAAAATCAAATGACTTCAATAAGATATTTATTTCTGTGTTCGAACAACGCCAACATTGAAAAATGAAAAAAGAACATATCGAAATGAAGCTCATTTCGATACTGTTTTGGGTTTCATAATAGTCCATTATTTTATTCTTGATTTAATTTTTTCCGATATTAACGGTACATCAGGATCAACCTCTTGTACCGGAAGATCGATATCATCCTGCGTTATCCGTAGAAGTTGATAGTCTTGTTCATTCAGCACCTCCACAATTTCCCGTGACTCGTAAGAATCACTACAATTTTCGTAAGGCCAACCTTTATGAAGATTTGAGCCACGTTGAGTGGGGATTCCTTGATGGTTTCAGCGATATTGATCTTTTACTTGACGAATTTTACAAGAAGTTTTATGATATCTCAGATCGATCTGTTCCGAAGTATCAGTCTTCAGGTCACTTTAATTATCTTCATTGGTCCAACAAAGAAATTATATCAATTCTGAAACTAAAGAGCAAATACCATGGTTAAATAGTTAATTGACGAAGGTGATACTTGTTGAAACTTCATTATAACACTACGAAATAAGTAATTAAACTTCTAGTTTCAAAAATTCTTTTATTGTAAATACAATTCATCCACCTGATGAAGCCATTGTATGGCGAATCAATATTGCAGTGTATTTACAATAAAAGAATTTTTGAAACTAGAAGTTTAATTACTTATTTCTTAGCGAAATACCATGGTTTATGGAAATGTTCTCACAGTATCACTGATTTAATGAATTTAAAAGGCTTCGTGCTCTAGCTAAGAATCTAATATCCGATTCTTACAAAAAATATATGAAGAATGTCGAGCAATCCATTAAATCTGATCCTCGCTGCTTGCAATCACGGTAGGGAACTACTCGCATTCCTGAAGCTATGCATGACAATCTTAATGAGTTGGATAATCCTCAAAATTTTGTTAATTCCTTTGCTCAATATTTTTCCATCGTATATACTACCCCAGTAAATGCATATATATCTAACGTCCCTATTATGGAGCTCTCATCTTTTTTGATACCTCCAATATGTAATTCGGAGTTGAAAGAAATTATGTTTTCCTTTCTGAATAAATACACACTAGGCAACGACTTAATACCCAGCTTTCTTGTAAGGGGTGCTCGAAATTTTCCTGCTATTCCTTTGCAAAAGATTAATGTCTCCATTTCATCATCCGTCTTTCCTGGATTGTAAGTGGGCTAGAATAGTTCCAGTTTTTAAAAAAGACTAGAAGACCAATACATCGAACTATCGTCCTTTTGCTATTCTTTCCAATTTTGCTAAAATATATGAACAGTATTTATACAATCACACATTCTCTAATATCTGCTCTTATAATTCTCCGCGACAACATGGCTTCGTCTCTGGAAGATCTACTGTAACCAATCTGGCAAGCTTCACACAATATGTTAGAGAAACTATTGATTTTCGGAATTGCTGTCTGAAATTGGATTAACTTCAATTATCCAAGATGAATTGGTCGAGGTGGCCCTGTTGCATAGCCACCCAGATCACCCAATGTTAATCCCTTTGACTTTTATTTATGGGGGTACATGAAAAATTTAGTCTACGCGCAAGTTTCGAACACAAGAGAAGAGTTGTTGGATCGTATTCACCTGGCTGTCGAGCAAATCCGACAAAACAAATATGAAATTCGGATAAGTACTTCTTCTCTTGGCTTACGAGCACAAGCCTGCATTCAACAAGGAGGTGGGCATTTCGAAAATATTACTAATTGAACTTTTTTAAATAAAATCAGTTTTTATTGACTTTTGGATTACATTTTTTTCATGATCTGACAATCACATTCATAGATCTGTAACTTTGAAACAAATAAAAATGGATATACAAGTTTTGCGTTTTTATTACTTGAAATGAAGTCTACTTTACACTCCTAAAATTTGAACATAACGATACGGGGCACTTGTATATATATATATATATATATATATATATAACGTGTGTATAAATTGTCGCAAAAGCTACACGCAGCGACGTTCTTCGTTTGGTTCTGAATAAAAAATCTTAATGTTAAAATGTCGTATCATGCTTCGTTTGTTTTCACGGGGTTCTTGAAGTTCAGACTTTTAGTGCGTAACTAAGCTTTGCTCTTCGATATCTGTTAATAGAGATAGATTCAATTTAGTTTAAAGAAAATATTTTTACTAGTATTATTTCGTAAACGTTTTCTTTTTGATTTAAAAGCTTGTTTTAAACATTTATTCATTAACGTACTTCCACGAAAAACACATTTGGCAACGTTGTAGAACAATAAGTTTGTATTTCAAAGTGAGTTCAATCAAAATCATTACTGTCAAATTTTGACATTTACGAATTTACGAAGCATGATACGACATTTTAACATTAAGATTTTTTATTCAGAACCGAACAAAGAATGTCGCTACGTGTAGCTTTTGCGACAATTTATACACCTTGTATATATAATATTTATCAATTGTTATATTTAATAAACAGCTAAGAAATTATCTAAACACTCATATAGCTATGGAGTAATAATTAGCATTTCCAAGATTCAATTCTGACATCTGCTCTCAAAATACTGACATCTGCTTTCAATAACTCACATCTACTTTCAAAATAGGCATCTGCTTTCTAATCTGACGTTTGCTTTCATAACTGACACCTGCTTTCAAATCAGACATCTTCTTTCATTAACTGACATTTGCTTTAACTAACTGACATCTGCTATCAAAACTGACATGAGCTTTCAAAACTGACTTCTGCTTTCAACTTGACATCTACATTCAATAACTGACATCTGATTCATTAACACTGTTACTTTATAATGCATTTCTAAATAGCTTGAACCTGGGTCTATTGTGGCTTAGTGGTAAACGCGACAGCCCGGCAAGCTGTAGACTTGGGTTCGAGTCCCAACGTAGACCATATTTTTCAAATAAAAAAATTTCGTATGATTTGCTTTGTAATTTGTAGACAGCAATGTTTACATCCCCACTTACTCTGCAATTACATACATTCTAATTTGATATTTGTAAATATTTCATATAAAAGCCGAAAAACTCCAATAATTTATCAATTGTTATATATATAAATATATACAATATAACAAATTTCGTTTTATGACGCAACAATCATCATACAAAATGTAACTTTTATCACCTGCTCCTATGTATTTTATATTATTGTATTGGATTGGAGGGTCAATGTATGATTAGATAAGCACAGCAAGTTGTTTGAAAGTAGAAAGTAACAAAAAAGAAACATTTACAATTGTAAAAAGTGACCTACATTTGTTGTTTCTTGCAACTACAGGAAGGCTAGTAACTTATTAAATATAAATATTTAATGAGATAGATCCCATTATTTGTGTTCTGAAACATCATGAATAAAATAGCAAGTTTTGGCGTCAAAACAATGAAAAACCTTCACCTCCACTTTTCCAGAACACTAATACATTTCAGATTTAGTCTGTGACCTGATGACTGCCTTATTTCTAACAAAACGAATTTTTACCTAATAAGAGATCTTTGAATTCAAATTCGATAAAAATTACCTATTCTAATTACAATAGAAAATCAGCAAGTATTTTTTATAAATCCAACTGCTTATACATTCATTTAGCATACCGCAAAACTCTAGTATTACAAAAAAAGAGCCAGATAATTACCAATTCTAGTTATATTGTGCAAGTGAAACATTGTTACAAACGATACAGGAAAAAAAAAAAATTAAGCTTAACGAGCGCACATAATTATTATGTGTGCATCTAATATGAATTAACATCGTATATTTACGACAGCAATAAACAAACAAGGTAAATATCTCTCTCTTTTAAAGCACTGCGATAGAGTGTGATGTAATTTTAAGAGACGCATATAGGTCGAAACACACCTTTTAACGCAGAAGAGACATTCAGTTCGTAGTGTAACAAAGAAAACTCTGGAGAGTAGTCATGTTGAGGTGTGGGGGGGAAAGGATGACACAAGCTGCCATCACGAAATACAGAAGCCAGACATACATCAGATAACGACAAACTATTTAAATATGTTTTGTTTTAATATCTACTGGTAATCTTTATCAAAGAGTCGTGTTAACAGTTTCTAGATTCCCCTCGCTCTTTTAAGAAAAAAAGTTCTTTACGTAGGGTACTAAGGTAAATGTCACTTTTTCGAAGAGTGAAATTTCAGTTTTACATTCGCTGCTTTTTTGTTTTGCATTGTTCGATCCTCTAGTTTAACCACGGAATTACTATTCTGTGTAAAGGGACCTGGATAACCGTGTGCAGAACTACGGAAATCGTAAAGAATTATATAAACCGAGAAGCTGTGCGTCCACGGCTTGTGGTATTGCGGTGTTTAAACATGTATTGATTTCATCTACATAGATAAATGTTAAAATATCACTGTTAAACAAAGACTTACGCGGAAACCACAGAAATTTTGCAAAAAAAATTTCTACGTTATTGTAATAGCTCGAATACATATTTAAATATACAAGCTCGTATTCAATTTTACTTATAAACTTTTATATCTAATTAAATTTGTGAAATATTTCCCAAAAAATAACAGATTGGATTATTCTTATCAACCGCTTCTCCAGGCGTTGAAAATGTTGAATTAGTAGTTTATTTTTGATTTGCAAGAATAGAAAGAAGTCATTGGGCCAAATCCGGGCTGTACGGCGGATGACCCATCAATTCCACTTTCTCAGTTGTCAAAAACTCTTTTGTTTGAGCCGATGTGTGAGAGCTCGCATTGCTCTGGTGGAGAATGATCCGTCTTCGGCGATTGGTTTCCCTTATTTTTCCGAATACTTCTGGCAAGCAAATGCTTGTTGTACCAGAATTGACCGTCCGATATTGCTCTAGTGGTACAGTTATCACATGTCCGGTTTTTTCTGAACAAACAAGCGATGATTTGCTTCGAAGTGGTTCGTGCGCGAACAACTTTTGTTGGATCTTGAAAGATCCATATAGTCAATTGCTGTTTACTTTCGAGTTCATACGCGTAGATCTATGATTTGTCACCTGTTAGGATGTCACGTGTTTTGAAGAACCCCGAACGTATTTTTCTAGTATTTCTTTCAACCAATCGACGCGTGCCTCTTTTTGAGCGATTGTCAAATTATGTGGAATCCAACACGAACAAATTTTTTTGACGACCAAATGTTCATACAAAATTGAATGCATGCTGGTCCCACTAATGTCCAAGTATACCTCTATCTCACGATAAGTCACATGACGATCTTTCAATATCAGTTTACGCACAGTAGCAATATTTTTCGGATGTTCACGAGCTAATTATATTTTTAGGCCGAGATGAATTTTTGAGTCACAGTAAACAACACAAATAGCATCTGTACGTCAAAACGTAAGTATTCTGTCAAAAATGTGGAACTTTACGATAGAGACATCAGTTGTCAGATGGCAGCATTAGGATCGCCTATTCCCGAAATATGAAAGACATTCCTCGTATTCTCCTGATGACACCAAAAGGCGAAATGTACATTGAACAAAAGTCTAAATTTTTCAAACAATACCAAGTATTTTTAGTCATATACTGTTCGCGTCAAAAAAAAACAGGACATGTCTTATTACGATTTTGATATTACTTTAGTTTTGATAGTCTCTTGCCAGTACTAGTAGCCATGAAGGCATGCCATGAATATAAGGTTATGTATCTATCATTATTAAGTTACTATTATGTATGAAGTACTGTCACAATAGATAAAAAAAGTGTCCCATTTTTAATGTCGCGTAATGTATCTTGATTCAAAATGTTTTAGTAAATACCAACAATGAACACTATCGTACATGACAACATAATTTGAAACATACTTGAGTGGGTAAAACCTCACTAAATTTGTATAATACAAAAGTATTTTTAATAATATAAAAAAATATTATTAAAAATGGGGTGTGAAGAACACAATACAAGTTCATTTATGTATTTTTGAATGTATCTTCTCCAAAGACGTAGATACGTATTTCACATTTCTACATGTTCGTCGGTACGCCCCTGTTGGAGAAGAGACACATTCAAAACAAACATAACTACGTTAATATCTAGCCGAAATTATTCAGACAGAGCGTGAAGGAATATTCACACCCCATTTTTAATAATATTTTTTTATATTATTAAAAATACTTTTGTATTATACAAATTTAGTGAGGTTTTACCCACTCAAGTATGTTTCAAATTATGTTGTCATATACACATTCTGCTCACGCCGACAAGTAGTGAAGACACGAGAATACAGTTTTTTATAGATACGGTGGTTACCGACTATAAAAAACACGTCTAGTTCGGCTGTTTTTATACAGACAGCGCTGAATATTCCTTCACGCTCTGTCTGAATAATTTCGGCTAGATATTAACGTAGTTATGTTTGTTTTGAATGTGTCTCTTCTCCAACAGGGGCGTACCGACGAACATGTAGAAATGTGAAATACGTATCTACGTCTTTGGAGAAGATACATTCAAAAATACATAAATGAACTTGTATTGTGTTCTTCACACCCCATTTTTAATAATATTTTTTTATATTATTAAAAATACTTTTGTACTATCAGTACGTTACCTACATACTTGACAAATGTCATATATTGTACCAGAAATGATTATAAAATTGCACTTTGGACGCCATAATAATAGAGAAGTTTGTGATAATATCCTCATTTAAAAACGCATTTCAAAATATGAAACGCAGAGTTCGTGTTTGCATCGAGACAAGAGGGCAATATTTCGAGCATCTTCTTTAACGTAGTATTTTTACAATAAACGCATTTCGGTAAAACTTTCACTAAAAATAAGATTAAATTGGAACGCAACTAAATTGTAATCTGTCAGATGACAGTGGACAATAGGGCTGGGCGAAGTATCGCTACATCGTCCAATACCCGATACCATAACTGGTATCGGGTACCCGATACCTCATATAACGAAGGTATCGATTCTTAGGTATCGATTCCAAAGCATCGATTCCAAGGTATCGATTCCAGGGTATCGATTCCAAGGTATCGATTCCAAGGTATCGATTCCAAGGTATCGATTCCAAAGCATCGATACCTATCGATACTTTACCGATTCCAGTACTCGCTAAGTATCGATGTATCGGGTAGCGATGTATCGGGTAGCGAGGTATCGATTCCAAAGCATCGATACCTATTCCGATTCCGGTACTCGCTAAGTATCGATGTATCGGGTAGCGAGGTATCGGGTAGCGATGTATCGGGTAGCGAGGTATCGATTCCAAAGCATCGATACCTATCGATACTTTAGCGATTCCAGTACTCGCTAAGTATCGATGTATCGGGTAGCGATGTATCGGGTAGCCATGTATCGGGTAGCTTACCTTTGTGCATTTTTTTAAATGAGTATGCGTACATCATAGGTATATAAGTTGTTGTTTTATGCAAAATGACAATTTAGAATTTTCTTATTTTTCATGCAAGGATTAAAAAAGAACTACATACATAAGTCTGCAGCTAGTATAATTATAATTTTACCTTTCGGAGGCCAATATTTCAACGTCAGTAACTTCACTATCACCGTCTCTTTTGTCTTTCTTTTCAATAATATTAAAATATGTAAAAGGATGAACACATTTTATATGCTTTAGCATATTTGTAGTATTACCAGTATACTTATATTCTTTTTTACATACATTACAACTCACGCCCTGGTCGTTAATTTTATCAAAGTATTTCCAAACTACACTATTTTTTTTCGACATTTTGGTACGTACATATCCACTTATTACACCAAGTTATAAGAACAAAGTGATGAAGCTTAAAATGATATGAAATATAAGTGCTTATATTAAACTTTAGACGACGAAGAAAGGTAGGAATTATAATAAATCAAAATTAGGGAACAGCAAAAATTTGTTGACACATAATTTGTATAAAGCAGTGTTGAGAGAAATATAGGTGACATTCATATTCATATAAATATAAAACACTTTCCTGTTCTATAGAATGCACAATACACAATACACGACTGTAAATTGGAACTAAAATAAACAAAATATAATATAAATATGTAGTATTAATTAATATAAGATAAAAAAAGTTGGGTCAAGAATTCTTATCAAGCTATTGTAGGTATAAAACGTGCTTGGTTTGTTTCTATTTTGAAATGAATATTTTAGGCTTTTTGTATAATTTTGTAATAGCACGCATATTTGCCTATATTATTTTATCTTTCTGCGTTTTTTAAATGTATATAAAAATAACTTTTTAAGTAAAGAATTTTTAAGTATGTATGCATAATATATATTTTAAAGACGTTGGTTATTATGCGTAGCAAATTCCATATTATGACATAACTTTAATTATTACAAACAAAAAAAACAAAATATCACAATATTGCAAATTTCATACCGTAGTTATGGTAGAATCGGTAAATTAATTTTACATCTCTTGAAACCGATATCAAACAATCGACACCTAGAAAACGGGTTATGAGTACTGATTCCTAGGTATCGAATCAAGGTATCGATTCCAAGGTATCGATTCAAGGTATCGATTCCAAGGTATCGATTCCAAGGTATCGATTCCAAGGTATCGATTCCAAGGTATCGATTCCAAGGTATCGATTCCAAGGTATCGATTCCAAGGTATCGATTCCAAGGTATCGATTCCAAGGTATCGATTCCAAGGTATCGATTCCAAGGTATCGATTCCAAGGTATCGATACTTTACCGATTCCAGTACTCAGAATCGATACCGTGCACAGACCCGATACATCGCTAAGTATCGATACCTCGATTGGTATCGGTACCCGATACCGAAAACGCCGGTATCGCCCAGCCCTAGTGGACAAAATTTGACTTTTGAAAAACCTTACTGTTCCAGTGTTCCCAAATTTATTTGAAATCATAGACTATTCTAAATGAAAATTTTATTGAAGGCGGTAGTTTAACAAAGTGTTTGTGTTAAATCCAACTTAAATACTACATACCGTATCAACGCCCGGGAGTGATTGATCTACCACAATGTAGTAAGACGAAGACGAATAGCGAGTTTATGTGGTTAGGGTTGAGAGAGTATATTCAGGCTGTTCTACTGTCTAACTGTACGGGCGTTCCCTTTCTTTATCCAACACATTCTACATACGATCTAAGTACGAATCAAATAATCTCTCTCTAACACATTGAATATCCCTATCAGTCGCTCAAAGTGTTCAAGCAAGGCGTCCGATATATTTAATCGGAAAACAAGCTTGCGCACTATGTAGGTTATTTTGTATAATCATCGAACGCTATCGACTGGTGATCCAGTTGCTCCTTGTCATCCGTATGTAGAGTACGTATAGTTGCTGTAGGTATAATAATAATCGTCGGGAATTCCCGCATTTTTTAAAATTAAAAATGAATGTTCTTTTATTTAATAATTAATATTTGTTACCAATAAAGGTATTTTAGTTAAATTTAATATTTTATAGGTAGTTTATTTAAGGAAACCATTTATTTATACTGGTAAACACTTTATTTATATTCTTGCAAGAATCGTTATTGTTTTGAAATTTTATGCTATTACAGAATACTTTTTATTTTAATTTTTTTCAATAAGAGTTACGGTTTTGTTTCATAATTTTATATTATTTATGTGTTTTCATTTGAATAAGAATTTTTTAAGTTCAAGCCACGAAGCTATGATGAAACTTATCATTGAATATTTAGCGATGAAAATTTCTGATGCTTCGCCGGTAAGAATTATTATTATGCAGTAAACAAAAACTCTGCACTTTACGGCGAATTGTATTTTATGATACTTTCAACTATATTATATCATTTTATTTAAATTTAAATGTTAAATTTAAAGTATTATGGCCGAAGAGACATAAACAAAAGTATCCGTTATTGTAGGGACGTTGACAGCCGGCACATGACTAATAGTGCGAAAAGCAACGGTGTAGTCGGATAAAATATCCAAATTCGTACATTAACCATAAATAATATACTACAAATAATTTTGTAGTTTGTTAAACAATTAGTTATTAATTTGGAATATTTATTTTGATACATCATTTATTAATAAACAGCCATAACGCTTTCTTAGTTCACCACAATTAAATACGCCCTGTAGGAGTTTAACGTATGTAGCCCCTCCCACTTGCAGTTGGCCAGTCATTACTTATATATCCATCGATCGCTCGACGTTGTGCACACGGTATATGTACGTATCCCTATGCAGACTTATTTTTAATTACCTTTTAAATAAATTAGTAAGAGAAGATAAAATGCGAAACGTTGAATATTACACATGTACAATATAAATGTTAATTCAATAAAATTTGAAAACCAGTTAATACCTTTCGGTAATATAAACATTTAATCAAATATTTATTTCATAAATCTACTTCAAATCATCCTGTATAGAACAATGATGATATCTAAAAAATTATTTTGCGGCTAGCTACATTATACGTATTTATGTAACTTATCAATTTTTGGCGGAAGTCATTCTAAAATATCTGTTGTATGTTTTTCTTTTAATAAAAAACACGTCATATATGTGGTATCGGATTTAATTTCGTGATTATGTGTTCCGCAAATACTCGTGTTTATAATTTTAATTCCTCATCTAGTATCAAACATGTTTGAACAAGTTTATAAATATATTAGGCAACGTCTCTAAAGTAGCAAAACGATTGTGAGTACGAGTGTACTTCTACATATAAGCTCATATCGCCAGGCACACACACAAACACAGACACACATGCAATAATAATAAAAATGTTCTATTGATATTTATAGTAAGTCAGTTAATGACACTAAAATATACGCATTTTTGAATATACAGTTCCATGTTATTACTACTTGGATGTAACATAATATGGTCACATAATACACACATGTTTACACGTACATACTAAAATATTGATGTGATTTCTCACTTTACTCTTACTGTTTTGACGATTTACGATTCCTAAGAACTTATAGGTGGTATTTATCCGACACGATCAAAATTCAATTTGAAAATCAACTAGTTATGTTTGTTTTAAAAGGAAATTTATTTATACACTTGGGGTTTATACAGGTGTAGATATACCTAGAATGAGTCACGTTTGTATTTGCATAAATATGGTCTTATCACAGTTTCCATAGAAAAAAATATATATTTATACTTAGTATGCATACATATTATACGTAAATTTATTAACTATATTCACTATAAATCTTTAATGCAAAAGGGTCAATATTTATTATCTAATACGTACATACATTCATGATATGATTGTAATAAAGCATTAGGAAATGTGACATTGTATTTGTTGCATATATTTGTATAAGACGATAATTTTAACGTATTTCGCCTACTTCTGGATCAATATTCTGCATAGTTTATCTGACCTGATAATGAAGAGTAAATAAAGAAATATGTGTTGTAAGATTTTAATTAGTAACAGAAATTTTCTTTATTTCCATTTATATTTTCAATAGCAAAAAATTGTACGTGTTGTTCACTAGAGTTTTTGTTTACTAATTTCGAATGTAACAGAACTATTCGCTTATATCCGCATTATAATTGGTACTTTAACCTCTCCTTAATAAAAATGCATGAATTTTTTTTACGGCTTCCTGAAAAATTGCATGCCGGTGGAGAGAACTATTGACACGTTCAAAATGAGCAAATTCGTTATATTCAGTCTGCCTCAGAAATTGCAACGGTCATGTCCTTTATTTACTGAAGAAATTAATTCGGCCATTGCCCGGTTCAAGTTAAGAAAAGCTCCTGGTGCTGACAATGTCTCTTGCCTGAATTCATCGAAAATCTTAGAATGGATGCCCGAGAATCGTTAAGAAACTTTTATAACAATATTTTAGATACTGGAGAAACCCTAACATTTTCCATAAAGCAGAAATCATAGCAATATTAAAACTTGGTAAGTCCCCGAAATATCAAGCTACAGACTTATAGTTCTCTTGTCTGTTTGTTATAAACTAGAACGGCTTGCCTACAATACCGTCGACAAACTTATTAATAAGGGATAAGTCGCTTTCACAACATGAAAGAACTGCTGTGACCAAGTCTTGACGCTAACAACGCACATTAAAGAGCCTGAAAACATCCGCTGCTTTTATCGATCTCTCCAGTGTCTATGACCTAGACTGGAAGAATGGAATGATTTTCAAATTCCAAAAAAAAACATCTCATGTGCTAAATTAAGTAAACTTATCCAAAATATGCTGAGCAATCGCCGAATTGCAGTCTACCTAAACAATCGAACTAGCAATGGTAAAGTCTTGAAAAATGGTGTTTCCCAAGGCTCGGTTCTTTCTCCTCTAGTGTTCAACATTTGCACCAATGATCCCACCAAAAAAACGAAAATTTCAGTGTGCAGAGGACCTGGCTTTATGCACGTAAGCCAAGAATTTACAACCAAACCCTTCAAAATCCGACTCATGTGCTTTTCATTTTGTGTAAGAAAGAAGCCAACAGGAAGCTGAATGTTGAATTTGGTGATGGTCGAATCAACCAACAATTTTTTTTATCGCTTCTCATACGAAATAAATAAGTCATAATCAGCAATTTTCACGTTCAAGGAAAGCAAACAGTTTTTTTATTGTGTAATGTTTTTGAAAGCGTGGGTAACAAAAGTATTAGAAATCAAATTTAAAGTAATATACAAGGATATTCTATCATCTAATTTTCATACCCCTGTAATCACAATCACTAAAGAGAAAAAAAGCGACAAGATAATAAAACTATTCTTTCTCTCCGTCTCAGTCAATTAGCAGAACATCTTAAGAAATTACTATAATTATAGGTTAACATTAAGAGATTACTACGTTGTATTTAATATTCCAACATTAATTATGATTCAAATGCATATCCAATAGTTCCTAGTTATTTCTTTCAAGGTCTACGCCGCAGTTGCACTGCAGAAAATGTACACCGTTTAACCTTCTGTGTCTTTAAATATTAAAATTCGAACGCTTACTGTAATGTTAAGAAAAACAACATATATTGCACATAAACGGAGCGTGTGCGGTGCTAATACTAATAAGGAAAATGGATAACATGATGTAATATCTTTGTTTGACGGTCAAGACTCTAATATGATATTGCTTAGCCTTGCATGAAACTGTTTTATTATGGCAACAATTAGAAGAAATACGTCCTTAAATACTAAATACTCTGCAAGTTTATAAGTAAAATATGTAATATACACCACTAATAAATATTAGTGAGTGATTAATAATCACTCACAATTTTATTTATATAATTGGAAAACGAACGGGTGGTGATCTATAAAATTACGAAATACATATTTATTTGTTGAAAAGTTGTATTTATAGAGTTTTTAATTTTATTTATATAATTGGAAAACATACGGGTGGTGATCTATCTATCTAAAATTACGAAATACATATTTATTAATTAATTTTATTTATTTAATTGGAAAACAAACGGGTGGTGATCTATAAAATTACGAAATACATATGTATTTGTTGAAAAGTTGTATTTTTAAAGTTTTTAATTTTATTTCTATAATTGGAACATTTTTATTTGTTCATTTTGTCGTTCAAGTTGAGTAAAGGAGTATTAATATTGACTAGCAATAGTTTCTCAAGGTTTTCTTCTGTCAATTTTGTTCTCTTTGAATTAAGTACATCCTTATAAATAGAAAACGTCCTTTCTACATCGCAACTGGTTATAGGTGCATACTGGAAATATTCTTTTATTTCTTCATATTTACCCGTCGGATTTTGTGGAATTGTGTCCATACATAATTGCTACAATGTAATTAAATCTGGATTTCTATTAAGAATTGCTTCAAACTTTTGCCGAAGGCCACATCCGAAGTCACTTGGAATACTTTTCAAATTATTAACAGCCACATCTAATGTGGTTAATCCGTCATTTAATTTGAGATTTCGATTTTCAAAATAAGTGATTAGTTTTGGCAATTTTCCAAAGTGTTCGTGAAGAAAGTACCACTGATTTTTTAAATTTGGGATTTGTGTGAGCTCCTCCTGTGAGCACTCATCAATACTTCTAGCATCCTCCTTTAGCAGTGTTACGAAATGTTTTAGACTATCGAAATTCTCAGCATAATAACTAGTAGCTTCCAGCCATGTTCCCCATCTAGTTATTACTGGAGTGGGAGGCAGTGACAGAGATGGAAATTTTTCCCTGAAAAGAGCTACTCTCAATAGTGCTTTTCTGAAAACTTTTTTAAAAGCTGATACAAGTCTATCAACTTCCGGAAAAGCGTCTCTGATATATTCACAGATTCTGTGGAGAGCATGTGCTACACAAGTAATATGCAGCATATTAGGATATGTTTTCTTCAATAGTCTGCCTGTTTTTAACATATACGCAGCACTATCACTGACAAATAAAAGTATTTTTTCTTTGTACGTGGCGTCCGAATGAAGCATTTTTTTGCATATTCTCCTTAATGGTTTCAGCAACTGTTTCCGCATCAACTCTATTTATAACACTTATTGCTATTACATATGAGTAATAGGGAATAGTTGGATGTAGTACACCAGCTACAACATTTACCACACAGCGTCCTAACATATCCACCGTTTCGTCGGCGCTTATCCATATGCATTGATTTAAAAGATGGCTTCTAATGCGTTCTACTGTTCTCGTATAGCACCTAGAAACATAATATTTGCGTAAAGTTGATTCATCAGGAACATCTCGACCAGTATATTTTTTCAGAAATGTCTTCAAAATTGAATTGTTCAATTTTAATAATGGAATAATAGCTGCCATAAAAGTTTCACAGAGTTCTTCGTTAAAATTGTCAGATTCCAACGGGTTCAATTTTTTTTCGTGCTTTAACGATCCTACGTGACGTTTTACGGTTGATTTATGGCAATTTTTCAATAACGTTTCACACACTTCACAATAAATTTCGGAATCACTGGCAATGTACATACAATCAGTATGGCCCTCAATCCAACTCGCCATTGTTTCACGATGCCATTCTCGACGCCCTTCCATTGTCTGAAAAAGTAAGAATATTCTAGATCCAAATAAACGAAATTAAATAACGAAATTTTATGCACACTTACGTGAAAATAATTGGAAGATGTTGCCTAAATGAAAAGAAAAGGAATGTACGTGCTATTTCTCTTACGAAATACTATAAACTTATTTATTTTGTCTACGTACACGACACCACTGAAAACACTATATTCTCCGAATACAATAGCTGGGTTGTCCATTGTTATCGCTGCGAGACCAGGTGGCCGAGTAAGTCAGACAAATACGTCATTGAATTACGCCGGGATGTACTGAGCGACGTTATACACAATTCCAATTGCCGATTGCGTTTTATGGAAATTGCATCCGTTCTCTAGTGATTATACTGAAAATATCAATAAGTATTGAACTAGATACGAGGTGTGACTTTAAAATATCTAGACTGATGCTATAAGAGTTTTTATGTTAAATTTATAATTTATATTTTATAACTTGTATTGTGTTCTTCCCACCCCATTTTTAATAACGTTAAATTTAATCGTATTTAATTATGATTCCCTTGAATATACACCTAAACTCTCTATCCCTATACCACTACATTCGAATTTTCCATTGTGCAAAACAGTATTGGTCTTCTTCTGTGAGCTCGTTCATGATGAATGCCGCTCTTTCTTTCACAGCTTCAACGGTCTGAAATCTGGTTTGTTTTTGTATATACCGGGTGTCCTTGAAATAAAAAACAGGGTATGAAAAATGGAATGATTAAATTATGTAAAATATATACCCAAAATATTTCCCAAAAATCCCTCTCATAAGGGAGGAAAAACTTACTGTTACTGTGCGATCGACTATAGTTATTATATAGAGTATCAGACGCGATATCTTTTAAAGCTGACAGACAATAACAAAAACAATGGTGTTATTATTGCCCATCTCGCTTTAAGTATCCTCTCCGATTCTATCAGTTCTCGATCGTCACTTACTTTAAATTAAAGATAGACTGTTAACATGTGTGCCCGTATAGTATACATGTTACATCTTTTTCTAATACACCTTCTTCAAAAAATGCATCGAAACCTTAGCATACAAAGCTATCTACACAATGTTATCTAGTGTTTTGTAAACATAAACATTGAATTCAATTGCCATATTTCTTTATAGACATTCTAAATCCATTATATTTGTTACTTCTTGCAACAAAAAACAACATTTATCTAACACACATAATGCATATAATATATATTTTTAATATGCGTAAAAATCTCATTTTGTACGTGGTTATTGAGCTTAGCATAGAACAATGTAATAGTTTTTATAACATCGATATGTAAACATACGCTGTGGCGTATGTGTGTGTGTGTGTGTGTGTGTATAACTTCAATAGAGGTATTTACATTCAAAATATCTTAAATTCATAGGCGTAACGTTATACAATTTTCAGGTTATTAATTTTGTAATTTACTCACAATATTTTGGGTATATATTCTGTAAAATTTAATCTTTCAATTCTTCATGCGTTGCCTTTTTATGTCAAGGATATATACATATATATATATATATATATATATATATATATATATATATATATATATATATATATAATATTTTCGTGACCTTGGTATGATAAGGTAAACTTAATAAGTCGGCGATTAAAGGACTGGTATATTACTTCAAAGTATATATATTTAAAACAACCCTACATGTTTCGGCAATGATGCCTTTGTCAAGGATATAAAAAATATATATATTCTGTCATTTATATTTTTTATATCCTTGACAAAGGCATCATTGCCGAAACATGTAGGGTTGTTTTAAATATATATACTTTGAAGTAATAAACCAGACCTTTAATCGCCGACTTATTAAGTTTACCTTATATATATATATATATATATATATATATATATATATATATGTGTGTGTGTGTGTGTGTGTTTAAATAATTTCTTAACCGTTCATTAAATATATCAATTGATAAATTCTTGTTTTTCGGATTTATATATGAAATATTTACAAATATTATCAAATTAGTATGTAATGGCAAAGTAAATGTGAATGTGAAGATTGCTGTCTACAAATTACAAAGTATATCATACGAAATTTTTAATTGAAAAATTTTGTCTACGTTGGGGTTTGAACCCAAGTCTACGGTTTGCCGGATCGTTGCTTTACCACTTACGCCACTATAGATCTCGGTCCAAGCAATTTAGAAATGCATTATAAAATAACAGTGTTAATGATTCGGATGTCAGTTATTGAAAGTAGATGTCAGGTTTGAAAGCAAAAGTCAGTTTTGAAAGCAGATGTCAGTTTTGAAAGCAGATGTCAGTTATTGAAAGTAAATGTCAGTTATTGAAAGCAGATGTCTGTTTTAAAAGCAGATGTCAGTTTTGAAAGCAGATGCCAGTTTTAAAACCAGATGTCAGTCTTGAAAGCAAATGTCAGTTTTGAAAGCAGATGTCAGTATTTGAAAGCAGATTTCAGTTTAGAAAGCAGATATCAGTTTTGAAGGTTTGAAATTGCTAATTATTACTCTATTGCTATTTGTGTGTTTAGATAATTTCTTAGCCGTTCATTAAATATATCAATTGATCCGGCAAACTATAGACTTGGCTTCAAGTCCCAAAGTAGACAAAAATTTTATTAAAAATTTCGTATGATTTGCTTTGTAATTTGTAGACAGCAATTACATATTAATTTGATAATATTTGTAAATATTTCATATATAAAGCCGAAAAGGAATTTATCAATTGATATATTTTGTGAAGCGGAAGTATGGAGACGTGTTCTAGTGCTATGTCAACTCGAGTTAAACAGCGTGTTGGTATAGAATTTTTGTCTTCTGAAAAATTTCGTGACTGCGAACCTGGAAAAGCCGAAATTGTTGATAAAACACGCAGCGGGCGTCCGATCACTGCCACAGACGATACAGATCGCAAACTTGTCGACAATTTAACTCAAAATGACCGGCCAATCACTCAAAAGTGTATCGCAAATCATATTGGAATATCCAAGGAACGTGTCGGCTTCATTATTGAATAATTGGGATACCGTAAAATCTGTGGATGATGGGTACCACGCGGTCTCACAGATAAGAGCAAACAATTCTACTCAAGAGAGGTCTTACCCTTGACTACTCTCTTCACTGCACCTCGGACGGAAGGTGAAATCAGCTGTCAAGTCCTAGATTCGAGAAAAGTCGGAAGAATTTTTCAGTGACGGAATGTAAAACTTGTTACACGTTGGGAGAAATGTGTTAGTCTTAACGGTGAATATGTAGAAAAATAAATAAATGATTTTGAAGCTTAAGAATTGTACGAGTATTTTGATGCACTTGTTGTCCGATCTTACTATTTGTTTTTGTTCGCGCTGTACATGCATGTGTGCATTACTTTTCAGCTTACCCTCATAGTTTCATGAATCAAAATCTTGAATATTTTGATAAAATAGAATATTAAAGAGATTTTCAATTATATTTCTTATAACCCACTTGAAATCTGGTATTCTAGTCTCCTTCCATTTATTGTCGCCTTGTATCTATCTAATGATCTACAAGCTCAAATTGCTCAAATTGAAGAATGAAGTTATTTTTGTGGCGAAACCTGCGCTCCTTCAAATTACCAATAGACGATGACAAATATGCAACTAAAAAATGAAACTTACTTCTATTTCATAAACTTAGGCGTTTTATGAATATGGTATGTACGCAAGTCAAAATAGCGTTTTCAAAAAATAATGCTTTAGAATTTTAGGCCATACCAGTGTACATATTGCTATGAATAGTGGGTTGAAGATTTGTTACACCACCATCCACAACAAGTTTTCCCAAGTAGTTTTTCTCAGCCGGTGAATCTTCAAATCTGAGAGCTCTAACTTCTCGGGTTCCACTTAGGAAAGACGTGTCTAAAATATATAGTTGAGCGCCAGTGAAATGTTCACAAAAATTTATTTACTTATTTTATATAAAATTGATTCCAAACTAATTTCTCTTTAAATTTCTTTTAAATATATTATTTTATATAGATAGGTATAATATACTTAGCAAAATTGGAGTGAGTAAATAAAACAAACGCAGGTTAAAAAGTGAAATAAAAATATAATTATATTAAATACAAAAATAAAAAAAATAAAAAAAATATCTTCACAAAGTATAAAAATGTGGTATCATTTAACAAAGATACTTGAGGTAAAAACATTCATTGAAAATTGACCGCTAAATGAATGGAAAACATCCTCGTTAATGATTCCGAACAAAACTTATCTAAAAATAATCAAGTTTACTATTAAATTCTTCCCCAGAAAACCACACTGTGTATTCAGATACTGATACGCGAACAAAACTACGCAAGTGCAATGTCATGCACAAAAAACCCTGATACCACTCGAACAAATTTTTCACTTATAATTTTAAACAAAGAATTGTTAATACTAAACTGTATTATCTATATGCCTAATAATTAAATCTCTTAACTACAAGAAGATTAATACAATGGAAATATTATTCTTATAATTATGACGTCATAAAATTTTAATTCTACTTACAAGATTTAATGGAGACTTTACGAGAAGGTGCTTAATCAAATTTAATTATCAAAACAACGAGAATTTATCTCTTTAAATATCGGGACTTTAATATCAATAATACCATCAACTATTAACACTTTCAAAAATCAACCCGAACTAATTAAATATATATATAATATATATATATATATATATATATATATATATATATATATATATCGAAGAAAGCAACCTTCTCGTTTGAAAGCTAGTATTCGTCTCCTCTTTCAACTTCGACCTCGACTTTCACATGAGATCCTCGGAAAAAAAGATTTTCCCTCTCGCTAAATGTATCATATACTTTTAGTATACAGTCCTGGCATAAAATATTTTATTTTAAATATTTTAATTTTTTAAATAAAAATCCATAGCAATATGTATGTATGTATACTTGCTGTTATACTGGCGAATCTAGTGGAAAAATTTTATTAATTTTTATGTTTCTTTGGAACAGTTTTATGGGACGGCATTAACAAAATAAACAAAAGATCATTCTTCATATTCTCTTTACGTTTTAACTTATCGTAAAGAGAAACAAACGGCATAATTATGCAGTAAAGAGTTTCTTTTAAATGTTTAAGGAACTTCATTTTATATTCCAATGCATTAATGTAAATAAACATTGCAATGACCTCGAATCTCGAACTTACAATTTACAGAAAAGCGTATACAATAAATATATGTATATGTGTATATTATGTACATATGTTTATTTATACATTTGATAGTCGGATTTCATATCCAAGATAAATTCAATCGCATTACTACAAACTACGTAATTTTACTACGTTACATTTAGAACTTCTGTAGATAATGTTATCTTTCTATGAAAGTTTCAACCTTTTATTTAGTCTGCTGGTTTCTATATATGTACGCATATAAACAACAATAACAAATAGATGTTATATTTCTTCTTTGATTTTGATATTGTGAAATTGTTTATAAACACTTTTATTGTTTTCCTTTTTAGATTCTAAAACGGTTTTCCAATGCCTTTCCTTAAAGTTCAGTCAAAGTAAAGTTTGTCTAACTTTTTCCAATTTGGTTACTACAATAGCATCACTTTGACATTTAACGCAAAATCTAAAGATACGAGAACACAAAGAAATTATAGCAACACGATTAAAATCATGTTGCAGTTAGAAATTGTGTTTCTGTAATTATTTAGTTTTGTTAATTACAGGTTTCAATTAGTTTCGTCATCGAACTACCTAATTTTTCAATATACTAAGTATTTTCAACCATTCTTCCATTAAAGCATTGCCTAAAGTCTTGTTTATTTGATATGCGGTTTTTGCGAATAGCGATAATCTAATTTTATTCCATCAATTTTCGATAACCTATGTTTTTAACACCTGGGCATAATGATATAATAATCATTCCTTAACAATAACATTCCGAGGTATGTTCCGTTAATTTCCGATAGTGTTTTCAACTCTTTGGGACATTACAATTATTCCCTCATAATAACCGTGATTTGTTTGAGCTTTTTGACCTAAATGAACAAGGCGGCAACACCTAATTTTTGTGTACTATTCTGCAGGTTTTATTTTAGAACGTTCAAACACTGTCACTTGTCAATTACGCCATCAATGAAATGTAGATTGCCTACACTATTAGCACTCATATATTTAACGGCCGTAAATTTTCCTTTTTGAGTTCTTCATTCGCTTGTTCTCAGGTAGTTACTTTGGCATCTAAGCTAAAAACATTATATTTTCTCTCATCATGCGTTTCCAATGTGAAAAATCTTTACTCACATCGTATGTGTGTATCGATAAAATTGATACACATATTTTCGTTTTTGGCGCTAACGCACAGATTCTTACGTGCTGTGCTATACGGCCATTGTATCTCTGTTTCCTGATAATTTATAGAACACATTCGATTTTTAGTTCATATGCCATTTTAGACTTAGACACTCAAAGTTATTGTAATTTGGGCAGGTTATTTCCCCCTTCGTCTTTAGTAATCCATCTTGAAGTCTAAAATTGATGTCTTTTAAAAGGGCTTATGCAATTTAGAAGCTTTATTAAAGGAAAAATTATATTTTTTAAACTAAAATTAAATAACAGTATAAAAACAAAGAATAATCCTTTTTTCTTTACCATTATCTTTAGATTAAGTGAATATTCTATTGCATGTTTTTGACGGTGGGGTCACTGTATATTACAGACTTTCATGCACTTGGCTGATTAGTCGTCATATTGTGTTTAAGCTTTTCGTTAAGATTTTTTCTTTTGCCATAAAATATATAAGGATCCTTTTGGATAGAATGTATGGATAGAATGTAAAAACAATTAAGAAAGCTTAATAAAATGTACAATAAAAATCAGTAGCTTCCACACAAAATCTCATTTCTTAAGGTGCTTTACCTCTAATAATAATGCATACTTTTGTACAGTGAAGACAATGAATGCATAAGCAGAATACAAAAAAAACCCTTATGACAATTTGCTGTACAATTAACCATTTCCGTGAAAAATAATGATAAGAAAAGTTCCCGCAATTTGGGAACCTCACCAATCCCGACCTACCTTACTTAAATCTTTATTGGGGTGTTCGTTCCTTTTTTTTCGTTACTTTTACTCCGTTGACCTCATAATAATATTCCTATGAATAGAATTGTTCAGTGTGCAATTTACGATTCATAAGAACAGTCGATCGTTACATATTTTGTCTAGTGTTCAGGGAAACTGGATTCTTAGATGCAACGCTTATGTTGAAAATAGCGGTGGATATTTGTAACATTCGTTGTAAAAACAGTAAGTATCTAGTTAATATTAAATGATTATTAATAAAGAAATTAATATATATTCCCACATACATACAATATACCGTGTGCGCAACGTCGAGCGATCGATGGATATATAAGTAATGACTGGCCAACTGCAAGTGGGAGGGGCTACATACGTTAAACTCCTACAGGGCGTATTTAATTGTGGTGAACTAAGAAAACGTTATGGTTGTTTATTAATAAATGATGTATCAAAATAAATATTCCAAATTAATAACTAATTGTTTAACAAACTACAAAAATATTTGTAGTATATTATTTATGGTTAATGTACGAATTTGGATATTTTATCCGACTACACCGTTGCTTTTCGCACTATTAGTCATATGCCGGCTGTCAACGTCCCTACAATAACGGATACTTTTGTTTATGTCTCTTTGGCCATAATACTTTAAATTTAACATTTAAATTTATATAAAATGATATAATATAGTTGAAAGTATCATAAAATACAATCCGCCGTAAAGTGCAGAGTTTTTGTTTACTGCATAATAATAATTCTTACCGGCGAAGCATCAGATATTTTCATCGCTAAATATTCAATGATAAGTTTCATCATAGCTTCGTGGCTTGAACTTAAAAAATTCTTATTCAAATGAAAACACATAAATAATATAAAATTATGAAACAAAACCGTAACTCTTATTGAAAAAAATTAAAATAAAAAGTATTCTGTAATAGCATAAAATTTCAAAACAATAACGATTCTTGCAAGAATATAAATAAAGTGTTTACCAGTATAAATAAATGGTTTCCTTAAATAAACTACCTATAAAATATTAAATTTAACTAAAATACCTTTATTGGTAACAAATATTAATTATTAAATAAAAGAACATTCTAAAAAGAAAAACTAATTATTTAGTAAATGCTCAAATAAACCACCCTCTTGAGCCGAGCAGTAACCCAATCGGTTATAAAAATTACGACGGACATTTGTTAGCATTTCTATACGTACTCTACCTACGGATGACAAGGAGCAACTGGATCACCAGTCGTATAGCGATCGATGATTATACAAAATAACCTACTTAGTGCGCAAGCTTGTTTTCCGATTAAATATATTCCGCCTTGCTTGAACACTTTGAGCGACTGATAGGAATATTCAATGTGTTAGAGAGAGATTATTTGATTCGTACTTAGATCGTATGTAGAATGTGTTGGATAAAGAAAGGAAACGCCCGCACAGTTAGACAGTAGAACAGACTGAATATACTCTCTCAACCCTAACCACATAAACTCGCTATTCGTCTTCGTCTTACTACATTGTGGTAGATCAATCACTCCCGGGCGTTCATACGGTATACGCGAGGAAATGTGGCATGACCACCTTTTCCTTACGTCGCGTTCAAAATACTCGGCACTCGGTTCGTTGTAGACGACAAAAATTGTTTTTATTTAATTTAATTTATTGCATATTTGACAAATGGCGGCCGTACTCCTTACACCCTGTATATTTATAATACAAATCAGTTTTGTTTTAAACTATTTGAAATATTTTTTATTGCGTACACGCATGTATAAATGAAAGATCTTCTGGATATTTAAGTTATATTTAGAAACGAATGTTTTGGTTTTTAAATATCAATGGTAGGGACGTCTGAAAATTCCATCATGAAAAAAATTTTCTTCACTAATCCTGGGAAATTATTTCAAATGTACGTAATTGAATCAAGAATAATTTTCCAAGACTTTTTCATTTTATAGGGCAAATATTGATTTTTAGTTTTTGTGTACTCAAGGCAATGTTCTTGGCGATGTTGTTAAAGCAACAGGTGTAGCAAAAAGCACGGATTGTGTGAGAGGGGCAACAGGTTGGGAGTGAAGAAAAGTCATCGTTTATATTATCAAACCAAAACATTGCTAAATTTTCCCCAACATTAATGGTAAATAATTGTGGCGACGAAGTAAATTTGTAAGATGATTTACAATTTCTATATTATTGTTCAGCAAAGGCAGACTGTAAAAATATTTATTGCAATTGTTTTACAATTATATTATTTGTTTTACAGGAAAAGAATGTCTTCAAGATATTATTAAAAATAGATTTCAGATATACATACATATATTTTCGTTTTGCATTTATAATTATTACAGATTTTCATAATCTGTTCCCTAAACTATAATGGAAAAGCTTGATATATATGAATTACGATGTAAATACATACAGGGCAACAAAATGTAGTGAATAAAACATCAAACTTTCATGTTATACAACACCTTATCGATGTAAAGACCAGTCTAATAAAGGATTGAAGTTTATCATATCGAAAGAAAGCACCTTCACATACACACATATACAAGTGTCCCGTATCGTTATGTTCAAATTTTAGGAGTGTAAAGTAGACATCATTTCAAGCAACAAAAACGCAAAACTTGTATATCCATTTTTATTTGTTTCAAAGTTACAGATCTATGAATGTGATTGTCAGATCATGAAAAAAAATGTAATCCTAAAGTCAATACAAACTGATTTTATTTAAAAAAAAGTTATACGATTCAATAACAGGCCTGTGATTGTTAACGTCGCATAATAAAATGTTATCCTAAAATAAATAAACACGTGTCGTAGTGCATACAGTAATTTCTTGGAGATCTACAAAAAAGAGTACTGGAAATTGATTTATGATAAAGAAGGTTCTTACTTATTTCGTAAGTGCTGAACCATGAATATCATACAATAAACAAATGTTCAGATGACTGATAACGTTGCATTTTTTAATAAAGGATTACATTACGTTTCAGTTCATACAACAGCTTATTACTGAGTGGACACCTTTTCTTTATTCAAACGCCTTACCGATTTTCTTCTCAAGAGTATGCGGACATGCATTTTGTGTATGGTTTCCCGATAGGCGCATTCCTCATTACAGAACGTTTCTGGAAGTACACAGACAATTTTGGGAATGCGGACTGCGTGATTATCTTTTCGACCAGCAGACTTAGAGGAAGAAGCTATAGCTATTGCTACAAGGGACTCCAACTCTCAGTGTACGTCGAATCGCTAGACAACTAGGAGTGCCACGAACGACAGTTTGGCGAATTTTAAAACGTGAGGGCCTATATCCATATCACTATCGCAGGGGACACGGTTTGCTTGAGGCAGATCATTATGCTCGTCTAGTTTATTTTACCTGGACATTAAGACAGTCACGGCTTCATTTTAATTTCTGCAGAACAGTCCTCTGGACAGATGAATCTACGTTCACGAGAAATGGTGTTACAAATCTGACAAACCTGCACAGGTGGTCATCAGAAAATCTCAAAGCTATACGCCCATCTAAATTACAACATGAATTTTCTATTAACGTTTGGGCGGTCCTAATCGATGACTTGTTGATTGGTCCTGTCGTTCTTCCTGGGAGGTTAAATGCGGCAATTATCTTCAATTGCTTATCGACGAACTGCCAGGTCTTTTAGAGGTGTCCTACTGAATGTTCGACGAGACATGTGGTTTCACATAGATGGGGCACCACCACATTTCGGAATTGCTGTCCGAAATTGGGTTAACATCAATTATCCAAGATGGATATGTCGAGGTGGTCCTGTTGCATGGCCACCCGGATAACCCGATCTTAATCCCCTTGACTTCATTTATGGGGGTACATGAAAAATTTAGTCTACACGCAAGTTTCGAACACAGGAGAAGAGTTGTTGGATCGTATTCACCTGGCTGCCGAGCAAATCCGACAAAACAAGTATGAAATTCGGATAAGTATTTCTTCTGTTGGCTTACGGGCACAAGCCTGCATTCAACAAGGAGGTGGACATTTCGAAAATATTATTAATTGAACTTTTTTAAATAAAATCAGTTTTTATTGACTTTAGGATTACATTTTTTTTCATGATCTGACAATCACATTCATAGATCTGTAACTTTGAAACAAATAAAAATGGATATACAAGTTTTGCGTTTTTGTTACTTGAAATGAAGTCTACTTTACACTCCTAAAATTTGAACATAACGATACGGGACACTTGTATGACGGTAAATCATACAATTCTCGCTAAATAAGTAAAGATAGCGTTAGTGAAATGAGATTTATTCAGGTGACCACAATGATGACATGGATTGCATTAATTTCAAGGAGTGAAAAATATTTAGTACCAAACTTACTAGCACTCTATCTATAAAAGGGATCTAAGAAGGAGGTCTTGCAATAATAAGAAGGCACCTGAGAAGAGTTGCTTGTGTACGTTTAAGCTTATCTGAGCATATGCTGAATCCGCGAATATTGATTGATTGACAAACAGCAGCTAAACATTTTGTGATGTACCAGTTAGCTATAACTGTACGTTGCTCTTCAAGTTGAATTGCTTTTACTAAACCTGCACTTCGAAAGAAAACTGCGTACGTTACTTTCTTCATAGACCTTTACTTTTTTAACATGGTAGGGGTTGGTGTGTCTTCATGAACCTATACACGACTTCAGGAATTGTAACGTTTCCCGAGCGATTCTTACACGCTTTACCTTTTGTAAGTCATTGAGTTTATGTGGCATCCAACGTGTAACAATTTTTTTCATATGAAGATGATCATGTAAAATTGTATTAACTGTTGCAGATTCAATGCCAAGCGTTGTCTTAATCGTTTCACAAATGCATCGCGAATCTTCTTCGATAATTTTTTCACTTTTTCAACAGTTACTGAAGAACATAATGGCTTTCCCGAATAATTCTCATCGCCAAGCGAAATCCGACCTCTTTTAAATTCTCGAAACCAACGAAACACAGTTACTTTGGATGGGGCTTCATTGCCAAATGCAAGTTGCAAACGTTCAACGCACAGTTTTTCGTTTAAATCAACTTTGAAAATCGTAGTAAATCATAGCGCGAACATGTTCCCGTGACAACTCCAGACTTCCACTCACAATTGTGTGTGCGACGTGTACAATGTGACAGACGCGATGCAACTGGCTATCGCAGACGACTAACTAAAGACTGTAGTTTATAAAAATGCAACGTTGCCACCTCTACATATTATTCTTTCTTAGCATTTCAATAAGTCCAGCGTGCCCTTGTAACAATCTAAAGATACTTTTGGAGAAAATTAAATATTATCTATATTGTTAGGTCAACAGGGTGGGATGCCGTGCTTCGTTTATGAATGGGATAGCAGAGATAGAACGCTGCATTGGATAAAAAAGCAATAGCCTCTGCGGCACAATCTTACACCGGGGTCAAAAATATTGTGCGTAAAATTAGTAAAGCCAGATAATATACTTTTGCCTCAATTCCATATAAAATTAGGTATAATGAAGCAATTTGTAAAAGCATTGGATAATAATGGAAACTGCTTTAGATAACTTTGCAGTAAATTTCCCGATTTGTCTGAGGTAAAACTTAAGGAGGATATCTTCATTGGTCTCCAAATTAGAAAATTGGTAACAGTCACTTTATAACTACTATGAGTGCCGTTGAAAGAAATAACTGGATTGTTTTCTAAAGCATAATGGAAAACTTTGTAGGAAATCATAAACCACAAGATTGTGAGAGAATTATTCAAAACCTATTGCACATCAAAATTCGCCTATCTTGTTTTTTTCCCGAAAACCTTGGACAAATGAGCGAAGAACAAGAAGAGAGGTTGCATCAGGGAATAGAAGAAATGTAGCAGAGGTGCCAGGGAAGCTGCAATACAAACATGATGACCGACTACTGTTGATATTTATAAAGAGACATATCTGCGTCTGTGCATAAAATAAAAACGATTAAACGATCTTTTCAAACAAAAAGACAAGTCCTTATTAATGAAAGTTTCAGAAATTTCGATTAATACTATTTAGTATGTATGTATTGTGTATTGTGTCAATTTGTCATTATTAAATACAATACAGTTATATACGTTCTTAGAAGGTAATGGTTTTTTGTTTCGTAATTTGTGTTGTATCTGGATGTGATAGGAAAAAAGCTAAATCATGTTTGAAATCGCAACATATTTAGATAATATCACCTTTAAAATTCAATGGTGTTCTAATATCAAAACAATAAATTTATTTTTACGATTTTCCTATAACATTAAATGAAAAGTGAATTGATAATAACGTCGTTTGTTATATACATGTGTTACATTGCAAAAAGTAAGCATGGAAGAAAAACATTTAAGTGAAAAATAACATCAGGAGCATATCCTAACACGAATGTTCTACCCAGAAAAAAAAAATCTGTATACCTATGTTATTGAATATATTCTACACTGTTCAAATTAGAACCGGTTATTACGGTCGAAGCATTACCACTATTATTATTTATTATCATTAAATTGCATTGTTATCTCGTGGTAGGTGACAAGAAGTACATGGGGTCGGGTGGCGGGAAGGGAGTTTCAGCTAGCCTTGAGTGTGTGTATGTGTTGTGTAATATTATCGTGATATACTTCTTTGTGTAAAATACATTACAGAAATCGAACGCGCAAGCGTACCCGCCGGCGTTGCTTGCACTTTTCTATTACATCATAAAAATCACTGCTGTGAATAATTGCATACTCGTTTTCGCTGCACTTAATTGCCTTTGAAATTATTTATCCCGTTTTGTATTCGATTTTAGTAAAACTTAAGACTGAGCGCACGCGATCGCCTGTAAATAATAATCGTAAACAAATATACACACTGCTGAATTGTTGGTATATCCTTATAAATACATATATATAAATAATTAAGTTTTCAGTACATAAATATTTGTTTTATTTTTATGGATATTTTAATTGAGATACTAAGGGGTGATCCAATTAATGCTTTAGGATTTTAAAATGAAATATAACGTAATAATTTTCCGCGACACAAAATGTTTTGTTTTATTCGAAAGAGCTATTACAATTAGGTCTTAAAGATAATGTCATTCAAATGTATACCACGACTTTATTGACAGTAACGTATTCCCGATCAATCCAATTTCTCGTTACATTTTCACACATTGCACGAATAACAATTCTGATGTTGGTTTTTAAATCCTCAATTGTTCTTAGGTTGTTAGCATAGACCTTCGATTTCACATAACTCCATAGAAAGGAGCCACACGCGTTAAATCACAAGAAGGTGGTGAATAATTCACAACGCCATTCCTTAAAATAACTATCATCAAATTCGCCTTGCAGTAAAGCGTTGGTTTCGTTCGCGGTATGGCATGTGAGGCCGCCCTGTTGGAACCAGTATTCCTGTAGGTTGTTTGCAACAACAATTGGAAACAATATTCGTTTAACATTATCCCCCAACAAATTCCATTTCCGGTAATACGCTATCATTGCGCATTTGCAAAGAAATACAGTCCGATGACACCACCGACATGAATGGCACATCAAATTGTAACATTCTCCGGATGCAACAAGAGTGTCTCTTCATATTCGTGAGGATTGTATTCGCTCAAAATCTTGCAGTTCTGCTTGTTTGCATAACCATTTAGCTAGAAATGTGTTTCATCGCTGAATATGATGAAAAAAATGGATCTGTCGCTAGCTGCTCCAGTATCCAAGCAGCGAAACCACGACGAAGACGATAATATGCTGGCTTCAATTCTTGGACCAATTGGAATTTGTATGGATGCAAACCCACATCCTTCTATAAAATCCTGTAAGTTGATCCAAATGTAAGGTCCAATTGCTAAGCACGACATCCAACATACAGATTATCTCAAACATCCTGTTTTACAGCTTAAATGTTCCATGTTTTTTTTTTTGTAATAACCTAACATGCAAAACTGACAAATACATGAGGGTAGTCACTGTTCAGGATTGACAATATTTCACTTTAAAATCCTTAAAACATTAATTGGATCACCCTTTATAAAAAAACCAATAATAAACTAATAAATGTTTTGAAAAAAATCAAACCAACTTAAAAAAAGCCGCAAACGAAACAGCAGCAAACAATTTTGCTCTAAAAAGTAAAAAATAATCTATTTTTTTAATTTATTTCTTTTACTTGTACTGTTTGGGATTTGTTTCACGCGGTAAAGTCCAACAGTAGTCGCTCATCATGCCCTCGTCCCAAAATCCTTGGTATCGTTTTTCGATTTTCGCCAATTCTTGGTGTAGTCGCTCTCCTTGCTCGTCGCTTGTATCACCCAAGATTTCAGGAAAAAATTCGAGATGGGAATGCAAAAAATGTATTTTGAGAGACATTCGAGCTCCAATCTTGCAATAATTTTGCAACAAACTGTCGATTACCTGCTTGAAATCCGGGGATTTGCGGTTACCGAGAAAGTTGTGAACAACATCTTGAAATGATACCCATGCTGCTGCTTCATTGGGCGTTAAACATTTTGTAAAGTTTCTGTCGGCCATTAATTTTCGAATATCAGGTCCGACAAATATTCCCTCTTTGATTTTGGCGTACGACAACTTGGGAAATAATTTGGTCAAGTACTCAAAAGCCGGTCCTTCACGGTCGAGCGCTTTGACAAAGTTTTTGATAAGGCCAAGCTTTATGTGGAGAGGTGGCAAGACAATGTTTTGTGGGTTCACAAGTGGTATAGAAGAGACGTTTTGTTTTCCTGGTTCATAATTAGTACGGCTTGGCCAATCTTTTTTCACATAATGTTGGTCAGTTGCACGGCTATCCCACAGACACAAAAAAACAGCAAAATTTGGTAAAACCAGATTGCATCCCCATCAAGAGACCAATAACCTGTAGGAATAGTATATAAATCATTTATTCTTTAAAATTGAATTGAAATTTATTTTCAAACCTTCAAATCGCCACAAATTTTCCATTGATGGAATATTGTATCGTAGCATTCCTTCGTTTGTACTGCATGAGTAATCGGAATTGATGGTTTTATATTTCCATTGTGTATCAGAGCAGCTTTCAGGCTGTGTTTTGAACCATCTATGAACAAACGCCAGTCATTTACATCGTATGGTGTATTCATCGCATCAAACAAACCGTTGATGTCATAGCAGAAGCATATATTCTCCTCTTTTTTGAAAAACGGTAAAAGCGCCTCATTTCTGGTTCTATATACAGTGACTTTTGTTTGAGTGTCAAGATATTTCCACTCCTGCATCCGTGATGCGAGCAATTCTGATTTTTGTTTCGATAAATTCAAATCACGAACCAAATCATTGAGTTCACTTTGCGAAACTAAATGTTTTTCCTCCATGTTAAAATCGCTTCCACTGTTCGTCGGTGATGAACTACAAGTTTCCATGTAATTTGCACTCGTACCTGGACAAATTGGCAAAGGATCATTGCTCGCACGGGGAACTGGCTTAGACACTGATGATACTTCAGGATATTTATATTTTGATAGTTTTTTTTTTGCATTTACACCGACGACATTCATCAAGCAAAAGTAACAATCATCTACATGATTTTTCGGCTCTCTCCATAACATTGGCAATGAAAATGAAAAACATACTTTTTTACCGCGTGACCACTTGTATAATATTGTGCTACACGCGTTACAAAACAATTTCGGTACCCTCGGCTTGTGAGTGTTTGACACAGAGAAACCGAAATAATAAAAATATGCATTTCTGATCACATTAGTAATAACTTTGCCACTTTTTCTGATCATATAACATCCGCAAACATAACAAAAACACTTTGAATCAACTTTACAATTCTGTCTTTGCATTTTCACATGTTTTGGATTCAAAAAAAAACTTTAAAAATACAAATTATATATTGCTTCTAGCGACGCCAACAGCTGACTGTCATTATGATAGCGCAGTGCTGCCAACATGCGCGAACTCACAAAGTAGAACCAATTTTGAAAAACGAAACCCGGATTTGAATTCAGCACCTCAAATAACGTCAAGATTTGTTCTCATCTGCTCTGATCCAAAAGTTGACCGGAATTTGTAAACTTGTGTAATTAAACACCACAATCAACTTAAATTTTTAAAATAAATGGTTCATCCAACTTTACAAATATATGAAAACCGAAATATATTTTTTCGTGCAAGGGTGGTGGTGGAGCAAGGTGCTTTAATCCAGTGTATTCTCCTGGTATTAGCATATTTCGATAGCTTTCTTGAAATGCTATGTATTCAGATATACGAATAAATTGTAACATTTACGAATTAATTAAAGAAAAACGGAAAACTTGATTTTCAGTGATCGATTTCACTCTCTAAAACCGTTTGATAGCAGAAGCAGAAAATGGTTTCCCACATATTATGAGATTTATAAATCTGATAGTTTCTAGTTTCCCTGTAAGTCACACCAAACAATATCTATAAGCAAATAATACACATAAATATGTCGCTATTTTGATTCCGATATTGTTCTTATAGAAAACAAACGTAACACAAAAAGTGAGTATCTACTGACATAATCTTAACGCTATTTAATTAATAGCAAATCAAATAAGACAATTAAAACAAGTTAAAATTATGTATTAATTAATCACAGAAGACTATAAAACATTTGTTTATTTACTATTCTTAAAAAAAAATATATTAACTTTATTCTATTTTTGCAGTAAATTATACCATTCATGGTTAATCACTAAAAAAAAGTAGAACGAAATATTTAATTGGAATACAATAGACTTGCAAGAGAGTCTTGATTAAATGCACTGAGAGAATTGGGTGTAGAAAGAGACGGAAGGAAACGAAACATAGTGCAACGTGTATGAATCTCTCGAGTGAGGATAATCTGCCTTCATCTTTGTTCTGTTAGGTTTTTTTGTTTACGAGGTACAGCTCCTGGTGTTGCCTGCCTCTGCTTGCCTGAGGCCAACTTGGAACAGCCATCATTTATAAGTATAGCGATACGAAGAACTTGATTTCGAGTTGCCTTTACTAAAGATGTTGATGACCTTACACTTATTTTTTTTTCGGTTATGCATTATGTTTCTGAAAACATTTCCAGTAGTAATATACAGTACAATTTAAATTTCAGTAACAGAGGTAACGGACTCTCCAGGTAATATATGTTAAAGTTTTATACATCCGAATGTAAGCCTGCCTACGTGTATTCATTTCGTTTTAAGAGTAAAATAAATGAACTTTGCTAAATTCAAATTTTTTAATTTCTATTTTCGAAGATAGTGATACACAAAGTTCTTTATTACATGCCATATTCTAACTATTAATATTCGATATTAATTTGAGATTTGTATGTGGAATAATTTCCTTAACCTATATAAACACGCTTATCTCTGCAATTTAAATACATTAAAAGTAATGTAGAACATTCTTACACAATTACTATAAACATCGGTCGGCAAATTAGATATTACAATTAAGGTTTAATAACTATGAGAAACGTAACGAAAGTAGAAAATAATATTGCAAAAGGTTTCAGTACACTTAGGATATAATATTTACTGAAAGTACTAAATTGGTGTTTATGTATTAGGTCGCATAATTAAAGTTTGGCAGTTTTAATAATTCAAACGGTTTCGTCAAAACTAATTATTTGTTCTTTTTTGAATTATGAAGTGCAACGATATTTTATTAAAATCATATGTTTATCAACATTTTTTCTCATACCAATCTTGTAAAACTTTAAAACTGCCTCTTTTTTTATTAAAGGTGGTTTTATGAACTGTTGTCTCGATTTGAAAGGTGGACTGGATACATTTTTTTAAATTCTTTTAATTACAAATAATTTTAAGCTCTTATTTCCTGGAAAAATTAACCCAGACATCTTCTTTTTGATAGTTTCTGATTGACTTTAAAAATTATTTTTATAATATTATCAGCGAATCATTATAAAAAGTATATATTTTTGACCCAAATTCTAGACAAATGTTTACTGTGTTGAGAAAAATAAATGATTAAATTTTCATTCGTACCCTTTATAGAGAATATTACATAATGAGTTTCCGTTCCAGGCCAACCAATGCATTCTATTCGTGTTATGATCTATTGGACTCCTGTGAAAGCTCTTTGTAGGGCATCATGTAACCATTGTAAGTTTATTGGAGAGATAGCAAGCGTACCAATCCCTTGACGTACTACGTTCTATAGTCCATAGTTCTGACGATTTACAAAGTGCTATCCAGAAATTTCAGAATTTGATTGTGCCGCGCGAAAGGATGGTAGTACAGCTCTATAGTACTAGATGGTGTGAAGTACGTCTATACTAAATCAGACCGTCAAAGGGTACTTTATAGGTGGTGACAAACAGTTTTGTGTTTATATTTGTTGAGATGTTTGAGTTATTCCGCGACACTATAATGTCTGATGTGAAAGAGCAAGGAACGTGCATCAAATTCTGCATCAAATGTGGTAAAATGGCAGCGGAAACTGTGAAAATGTTTAAACAAGCGTTTGGTGGGCATGCTTTAGGCTAGACGCTACCTTATAAGTGGTACAACTATTTTAAAAATGGACGTATGTCGGTTAATGATGATGAGGGTTCCGGTCGTCCATCGCCGGAAAACACGACACAAAATGCGTGATGCTATCCTGCAAGGCCGAAGGAGAACAATCTATGGCATTTTGTTACATTGTCTGCTTGTCGTACGGCGTTTGTCAGCGTATTCTGTCCGGCGTACTCAACATGCGGCGTATTGTTGCGAAGTTTGTGCCAAGGTTACTCAGCATTGACAAATACGGCAACGTAATGTGTGCACAGAGCTAAATGAAACTGCCGAAAGGGATGCGAACTTCAGTAGCAGAATCATTATTGGCGACGAATCTTATGGGTATGATTCTGAAACAAAGCAGCAGTCACCACAGTGGAAGACGCCATCATCACCACGACCGAAGAAAGCACGGCAAGTTTGAAGCAACGTCAAGTCGATGTGTTCATTTGCTTCTTTGACGCTGATGATATTGTGCACAGAATTTCTCCCACTAAGTAAAACAGTTAATGGACGATTTTATTGCTATGTTTCTTAGCAACTAAACATTCGACGCAAGCAGCCTGCCAAATGTCACAACAATCGTGGGTCCTACACCACGACAATGCACCAACCTACACGTTACCTGTGTGTCAATTTCTAGCCTCAACGAAGACGCTGTACTGTCCCACACTGCTCCCCAGACCTTGCCCCAGGTAATGTTGAACAAGTTTACACGCGAAAACTTCGAGATTCACGGACAAGTCGCTGGGATCTGTTTATTCATGCGGAGGGAATACTTTGAAGGGGATAGTAGTTAGGGGTCGTAAGAACAATTTATTTTGTTTTTTTTTCACATTCTGGGAATTTCTGGGTAGCATCTCGTATATGGTAAAGAAAATCATTGCAGACCTTCGTAAATCTACGTATATTGGTGTGGTATTAACAAAAATTATTTGGCAATAGATAATACCACCACTCATTTCTTTATTTTAGCGAATATTTAAAAGTGCCGATTATAATTTTAAGAAGTATTATGGTGCTTTCAATTAAATTCTTATTTGGGGTGGCCTGTGATTTTTTTTAAGTAAAATTTTAACACTTATGTTACAATTACAGTTGTAATTTATTTGATAATAAATTCGAAAAATTATAGTTTCAGTTTAAAAAAACAATTAATGCAAGTAAGTATATTATATGTTAAAACTAATGATAATAAATATTCTAGTGGAAAATACAAATTTTAATGAATTAACTTTAAACTGAAAATTCAACATTCGGCTTTAAAAATATCATTAATATTTCAAAATGTGATAAACTTTATATTAAAACAATAGGTTACTCTACATGAATATTTAATTGATATATTTTTCATTATTTATAAGTAGTATTACCAGTATTAATATGAGAATTAAACACGACGATAATTATTAGGATTTCCTAATATTATTCTAGTATGCAATTGAATTTTATTTTACATTTACTAGATTGCATAATTACATGTATTACAAAACTTCGTTAAACAGGAATGCAATTGTAATTATCAGGTTGCATAAATAATTAGGTAGTAGAGAACAAAAATAATTAAACAATTTAAACAAAAAGAATAGACAAGTAAGTAAAAGGTTGTATGCAATTCGAAATATACAAATACAATGATTAAATAAATGTAGTATAAAAATAATCATTTGGTACACCTTTGTCCTTGATGTGTTTTTTCATTAGGTGGATATAAGAAAGCTGCAGGTCTTGATTACATTCAAGAAGCAGACTCGTTGTATTCCTTCTCTGTGTCTTCCTCTATTTACTACTATATTCTCCAGCTATTTTATAATAATGAAATAGTGTGATAATTATAATGAAAACAATTATATTTATTAGCCCTAAATATTGCATACCCAAATTAATTGAATAGATATATAAATATAAAATAATGCTAGCAGTATAATATTTTTAAAATAGATTTTATTTAATTAATCCCTGTCATATGCTAAGAGCACACAATTATTAAATAAGTTTCTATCAATTAGACGTAAGATTTGTTGTTATCCAGCTAGTATTGCATCATATTTTGTTTTTCAATTAGATATATTATTAACAATAGCATCTGAGCCTTCCAATCTAGTGGGATACTGGCCGTCAGCTTTAAATGAGATATATTTCAAAGTCCTCCCGATTTTTCATTGATGGCACACGTTATGTGGTGACAGTAGAGCAATATTTTATGCAGTTCATAACAAAGATGAAATACGAGTATAAGCACTTTAGAGTCATAAAATGACTAAATCGGTTGGAATTGTGAATTGTAAATTCCAAACTATTATCAAAACATTCCGATATGATTCCTAAAGCTTAAACATCGATCTAAAACCACTCAAGATCTTTAAGGGTGTCAACCTTAGGTAAAATTTTTCCATTCGTTTTTGCGAGTATAGGTAATGACCTGACATTTATATGTTCCATTTCGCTATTTTCTTGACACCACTAAAACAAAACGTCAACATCTTTCTTTGCGTGGGTCAATTTTTTTTTTTAGATAAAGTATATAGCAAAAAAGTAATCTATAGATGATTCTGAGTAATTTTCCTTAATAAATGTATATTATTTTCAATAAAATCCGATAGAATTATGGTAGATTGGTCAGAATAGGTTTGCTGGAAAGGTATTTCTGCCATCTTTCAGAACCATTATTAATATCTAAGTTTTTTTAAATTATAGTGTAGGTAACAGTAAGTAATACTAACGGAGGAACCATCTACATCGTCTGCAGCATCTTCACAAATAGAAAGAAGGACATCAGCAAGCTCTGAATCTAGATTCTCGCATATGCCTTCTCCAGATATTTTTATTTTTGGGTTCGTTAAATGATTTACTTTTTTTTTTTTTACTCTTAATTTGTACAAATCGCGACATTTTAAAATTATTACTTCTTCTTGAGTGATTGTACTAAACTTAAAAGCAAAATGTTCTCATATAACTAACAAACGAATTGTTTTACATTCGTAAATGTAATTGTAAGTTAAAAACAACAAAATGCTGTGACAACATCTAAAAGAATTCATGATGAGTCAATTTAATGATAGAAAATTGACATTACCTAAATATATAGCAGACGTTTTAGAAGTATCCACAATTATATCAAGAATCCCAACAGGTAGTGATGATCCAACATATATTCCACATCAATCAGATGTGGATATAGTTGAAAATGAAGAAGTTGCAGAGAAGTATCTACTCCAATGGAACGAGGGCATTATACTAAAAAATACGACGCTTTGAATTTTGCTATGATCTGTGATGGATTTAGAGTTTGATGAACCACCCGCCATTAACTGATTCACAAATGCCAATGCATATACAAGGAAACAAAAGACATGTACAATTGTTAACTAATGTTTTCAAACGTGTTATAGAAACGAATCGTGAAGGTGTATAGCAATAACAATAGAAAGTCGTAAAAAAGTGCCTCGAATGGAAAGCAAAAAATTGTAACTAAACCGACTTTCTATTTAAAGAATCATTAAAATTGTACATTTTAAGTGTTATAAAAAGATTTAATAATAAATCAGCTTAAAAATTAAAAAAATGTGTTGTTTTGTTTAATCCTTGAAAATAATGATTTCTTCAGGTCGTTTCTTCTGCTAAAACGATTTCGAAAATGAAACAATCGATCGTAACAAAAGTTCCTGTGAATTGTATTTACTTTAATGAGGTGCAAGCAAAAAATATGCTTTCATAAAAAAAAATCATAGAAAAACGATAATTTAGTACATTTTAGGCTATTTTTTACTATTAGAAATTTTAAAAAAAAACGATATTAATAGTGATTCTAATAGCTGGAAGAAATATCTTTGCAAAAGCATGTACGGCGCAATCTATACAATTCTATAGGATTTCATGACGATTTTATTGAAAATAATATACATTTCTTAAGGAAAATATATATTTCGAAAATTTCTGGGTTTCAAATCGAACTTAGAGCTATGGTCTCTTTAGCAATTTTACTCAGAATTATCTACAGATTACTTTTTTTGCTTTACGCTTTGTGGAGAAAAATCGTTCCATACAATTTGACCCACCCTAAATTCTTCCCAGAAAATTCGAAAATCAGTGTCGCACAAGATGGAATAATACATTTTGTTATCATCATAACGACATTCATTATTATAGCCAGCACGCTAGAGGCCGAAATTAGGATTGACCATATAAATAGTCTATAACATCGCTAAGTACAACACCCAGTTATTGAATTCACTCGGTTAACCGCACATCTGTTTTTTGTCTTTGAATTGAGACGTATTACAGTTAAATTCCTTTCTTCATGGGCGTAGATAGAAGCGCGAGTAAATAAGTTAAATAAACTTAACAACCACACCTTAAAAACATTTCTCCAAAAATATACGAATTGTTCGTGATGAATCCACCTTACGCAAATATTATGTTTCTACGTGCTTCACGAAAGCAGTAGAACGCATTATAAGCCATCTTTCAAATCAGTACCTATGGATAAAAAAATCAGTTGTACTTTCTTCAGGAACACTTTGCCAAAACTAATGACTTGTTTTGAAAATCAAAATCTCAAATTAAATGAAGGCCACATTAGATGTGGCTATTAATAATTTGAAAAATATTCCAAATGACTTCATATGTGGCCTTCAGCAAGAGTTAGACGCAGTTTTTAATAGAAATCCAGATTTAATAACATTGCGGCAATTGTGTATGGGGCAATGCCTCAAAATCTAACTGTTAAATACTCTGAAATAAAAGAATATTTCCAGTATGCGCCTATAATCAGTTGCAATGTAAAAAGGACGTTTTCTATGGACAAGGATCTATTTCATTCAAAGAGAACAAATTTTACAGAAAAGAATCTTGAGAAAGTATTGCTAGTTAATATTAAAACTCCTTTACTCAACTTGAACTAATGAACAAATAAAAATGTATTTCGTATTTTATAGATCACCACCAATTATATACTTTTCCAATTATTTAAATAAAATTAAAAATTCTTTAAAAATACAAATTTTCAATAGTATGCCCGTGGGCGATGAGTCATCGGCCTTTCGTGTCCGGTTCCTATTCATTATTACTACTTGATAATATCTTGCCGATTCCAGCACATCCTTCAGTTGTTTTAGACAAGGCTAATCAATCATAATTTCTTATATCCTTATCTTTGCCTCGGTTAATTAAAGTTTATTGATAAATTTTTGTTATTTATTGCAAGTTGTCTCAAACATTGCGTGCTTATTAAATGCAAATCATAATTTATTGTTACTGTTTTACATATGAATACTAGACAGGACTCCTGAATAATTGTTATTACTAGAAAATGTAAGCTAATGTTAAATTTGTTGCAATGTAAATATGGAAGAAAGTAAGAAGTTTTAAAATTATTCCAAAGCATCCAGCTTTTTGTATTATTAATTTTTCTTTGTGTATATTTGTTATTATTAAAATGAAAACTCAATCACTATCTCTATTTATATACAATCGATTCGATTATATTATCTTGGAATTGTATGGGCATTATTATACTAGAGAGATCTGTTGATATTCTCCTAATTAAAATGATTTTAATAAACTAAAAAAATAAATTAATTACTTGTCAAAAAGAGTTTAGAATATATGAGAAATTCATTCATTTTAATAGTTTATTTCTTTTTATTTATAAAAGTGCAATATTGTATAAACTGTATTGACGTTTAGCAACTATGAATCTAAAAAATAAATCCATCTATTTTCAAAAGATTATTCAAATGTATACACAACAAATTAAGAATTCAGAAAAATCTTTTTGTGTGGACACATACATACATAACTATTATGTATATATATATCTATGTGTGTGTGTATTTGAAAAAGTTTCGAGGGCAGGTTGGGGTTGACCTCTCGACTGAAAGGGTGTTAGTGGAGGGATGCCTTTGTGTCGACACGTGAATTATCCTGTCTGCAGAAACAGGTAGGGGTATGATACACCTGTTGTACCTTTAAACCTTTTTCGTCTTTCCCCTTCGACCCGTAAATGTTCACCTTGGTTTGTAAACTACAAAAAAAGTAACTGAAAAGAGACGAAATAGAAGTAAAAAGTTGAGAGAAAAAGAAATGGGAAAAATAAACTGGTTAACTTTGAATATTGTAGATTAGTGAAATTGTGTTTCTAATATGTACAGCTTTTATTTCTTAGTTGTCTTATAATATGAAAACAAATGATTTTACTAAACAAATATGAAATGATACAAATCTATACAGGAATATAAGTTACTAGTAATAACTTATTACTGACAGTATTAGAATTTTTAAGAGAAGTGGCATTTAAACTTTCATACTATAGCTTATGTACGAGGATTGTTCGAAAACTACGTGGCCTAACACAGACATGAATAATCTTCTTTGCCATTCTGTAGAATCGTCCACTAATAGGTTAAATATGACAGTACAGAGCTATCTGTCGATTAGTCTTTTATTAACATTGCGCTAAAGCGAATGTCTCGTGTGATTTTGTAATCATAGAAAAACTGATTTGAGAGCAGTGACGTTTCCTCGTTTTCAATTGTTAAAAACTGGGTTGTCGAATTTGAGCGTGGTCGTATGAGCACAAATGATGAACCCCGTAGTGGACGTCCAAACACTGTTACTGTTTAGGATATGATTGAAAATGTCCACCGTATCGTCTTGGATGACCGTTGAGTAAAAGTGCGCGAGATAGCAGATATTCTAGGTATCTCAAATGACAATGTGTACAGACTTTTAACTGAAGAATTGTAAATTAAAAATTTTTCAGCGGTGAGTGCCGCGGTTACTCACACCGGAGCAAAAACTAAATCGTTGAGTGTTTCTCGCGACCTTTTGGCACGTTTTCGCCGCTATCAGAAGGAGTTTGCATGCTGTTTTATTACTTGCGATCAAACCTGGGTCCACCATTACACTCCCGAAACCAAAGAGCAATCCAAAGAATGGACAAAAAAGGTTCTCCGCCACCAAAGAAGGCAAAAACGGTTTAGTCAGCAGGCAAAGTTATGGCAACTGTTTTTTTGAATTCTCATGGAATTGGTCGACTACTTAGAAAAGGGAAAAACAATAAATGAGGAGTATTATGCTAATTTGTTGCAACAATTAAGCCTCAAAATCACAGAAAAACGTCCTCATTTGTCAAAGAAGAAAGTGCTTTTCCATCAGATTAACGCACCTGCTCACAAGTCTGCGATTGAAATGACAAAAATTAATGAATTGAGCTGCCGGCGATTATCATCTCTTTCCAAACCTGAAAAATGGCTCAGCGGCAAGAGATTTTCGTCTAATTCCGAGGTAATCGCTGCTGTAAATAGCTATCTAACTATCTAACTTGGATTCATCGACCTACAATGAAGGCATTACTAATTTGGAATATCGCTGGAGTAAGTGTGTTGAGCGAGCCAGAGACTATATTGAAAAATAAAATATTTTTCGTTTTCTTTGTTGTCACTTTGTTGTCACGTACTTTCCGAACCACCCTCGTATAATGTCATGCTACTTTACATCGAGTAATTCTTTTTATCTTTTATAGGGAAGCATCGTAAAGAATGAGTCCCCCAAGTTTGTAAATTATGTTTATTCGCTTTAGTTAGATCGGAGACTTTATATAAAAGAACCTGGTGTATGATGATGTAAGTAATTTGAAAATAAAATATCTACGACATTTACTGCATAAGTGCCGAATATCTGTATTAGTTGTCGCATCGACGTTTATCTTTGCTTAATTATTTGAAATATTTACATTAATAATATCGGTGGACACAAATGATAGTTGAATCGATTCCTAGCACTGGTTGTTGCTGTAGGTTAGTCACAACAAGGCTATAAAATTGACTGATATCATTTTTGAAGCTTATTGTTATTAATTGATTAAAGCCTGGCGTGGTGTGCAATTTCCAACATTTGCGTGAGTATTGTTTACTTGCAATATATTGTTTTATCAAATTAAATGTGTTTATAGTCGGCGCGTTAGTTTTATAAATAGGCAATATATCTATAAACTGTTATACTAAATTTAAATTATCTGTATCCAGTATTAATTTACATACACAAAAACAAATAAATATTTTTGTTAAACAATTAGTTGAACAATATTCTTATATCCAGTGGAAGCCCGCATTGTTCTAATTCGTATTGTGGTCAGCGATAGAATGCAGTTGGGATATGCAAGGAATAAGTTTAACAATAATAATAATAATAATAATAATAATAGACACAGCTGTACCAGCAGACAATATTGTTACGCGGCATAACCAGCCGCGTAGAACCTTGCTGAAACCCACAGATATGTGGGTTGAGTAAAATGTTTCCTGGTGATAGGCTGAGGAAGTGTTAGTTGGCGCCACTTTCATTTGGACTTCCTGGGAAAGTCCAAAGAAACCAGTTTGCATAATGGGATTGGTCAAATGGATAATTTTACTAAGCTCAAACTAGCGAACAGACAATTTAACCCTTCCATAAGGTTTTTAAGTGTGTCTCAACAAAGAGAGAGATGTAAAAGTAAATCTCTCTCTTCATGGTAAATATTTGTTAACAATCGAATCTGAAAATTTTGACACTTTAGCGTTGCAAGCATGGCCGTATACAGGTAGCCTGTTTGTTGTTTATAGCCGCCATACAGGATCAAGTCATTTCAACAAAGGTATCTTTTTTTGCAATTTTCGTCCTATGTCTATTCTGAAAAATCTGGACGTGATAGAGAAAAACTATTCGTAATCAGCGCATCAAAATACGCCAGAATCAGTAATCGAATCCAAATTTGCAGGCCTGTGTTATTATTATATTTATAATATATTGATTAAAACGAAATTATAGTTTATTTGCATTTAAAATGAATCCAACCTATCAGTAATTTTCATTTCTAGTACTAATAGGTAAAATTATAAAAAATATATTTCACCATTCGAACTGTTGAATAGCAGTTTCAGTGCAGACATACAACAATGAACAACGCTTTAAATCCCATGGAATTATCCATGTTCCTTTAACACCCTATATGCATTACATAATTAATTCTAGGGTGACATACTTACATATTTAAAGAATCGGTTCAATAAACACGCGTTAAAATTATCTGGAAGATGACTATGTTTCGTAATATGAAATTTGAAAAATAACACTCCGATTATATAAATATTTAATCCTACTTTATTATAAATATTACTGTAGAAAAACGAAATATCAACAAAATAACAATCCATGATTATGCAAATGAATATTAAAATCTGTTTCGTAAAATACTCGTTTTAATTTCGAGCCAACCGACCGACCAAAGTTAATTAATATCACCAATTCAGTGAACGTTCCCTTTGTTATGTAAAATTGTGTCAAAACCGTTAGTATACAGGCTTCAAGTGTCAGCCATGAATATCAAATAGAATTGAAATATGTGTGAACTTTTGGATATTGAGTGTAGAATATACACATACGTACACATATTCAAACCTACTACATATGTGTATATATAATGTCATACAACACAAGGATGATATGTTTTGTCTAACAGGGAAGTTGGTTATCATTTAGAACGATCTTTCCTATCATTCCAGTTATGGATGCGAGTTTTGTGATAACGTTATCGAAATTTCGTTTTATAAATATTCACGTTCTAAATATTTGTGTGTATCTTTTGGTAAAATGTCAACAAATATCAATGTGTATGCATTTTAAATGTATAAAGTTCGCAAAGATTAACTTCTATTATATATGTTATTGTCTCAAAATATTAACGCGATTTTTTAAAACTTGCAATTAGGAACATTGTTTACAGATAATTATAGGAATGACAATATAAATATTGGACTGGGTTGGCTTCTTATTTTAAAATTCTTTACGAATGTCAATTTATGTATATACGAGGTGTATTCAAGTTATAACACCTCCGATTTTTTTTCTTGGGACTGGGAACAGAAAGGAACTTGCGCTTTGATTTAAAATATATCGGACTCTTTGTAAATGCGCGACAGAGATGGGAGCACCGTACGCTACACAGGACTCTAGCGGCAGCGGCGAGAGTGACGACTGTTTTCGATGCTTAAAATGGCGACGTTTTCCTCTTTTGCGTAGTGTAACACCGATTGAAATTAATCGCTAGTTGAGTGAGACATGTGGTGATGGTGTCATGGATGTATATAATGTGCGCTCGTGGGTACGACCGTTCAAAGAAGCTCGTGTGACAACAAACCAAGACAATCTCGGCCTCGCACCAGCCGGTCTGACGACATGATCAAGCGAGTGGAGAAACTTGTTTTGGAGGAGCGTCGAATGAGTGTGGAACATATCGCCTCCAAAGTTGGCATTTCCCTAGGATCTGTGACATGAAGACCTGAAAATACGAAAAGTGCCCTACAAAGGGATGCCACGAATGCTGACGGACGATCATAAGGCCGCGCACGTGGCATGTTGCCAGGTAATTTTGACGCGTGATGATGCCATGAATGAGACATTCTTTTCATCGATTGGGACAATAGATGGGTCATGGATGCTATTTTTCAATCCCGAAACGAAGCTCCAGACAGTTCAATGAAACCACACAGACATACCACCATCAAAAAAATTTCGGGTAAGCGCCAGTACTGAAAAAATGATGGTGGCCGTGTTCTGGGACATCGTGGCGTAATCTTTACTCATAGCGTTCCAAACGGCACTACGGTGGCAGGTGCATCCTACCAGGATGCTGGAAAAGGTTGCAAGTGTACTCTTTCACCAAGACAACGCACTAGCACATCGGGTGAACACGACGCAGGAGTTTCTTCGTGACAATAACTCTGAAGTGATGACTCATGCTCCATACTCACCTGACGTGACTTCTAGCGACTTTTGTCTGTTTCCAACGATGAAAGATACTTTCCGTGGTCGCACATTCACCAGTCGTACCGTTATTGGATCAGCGATTAGCGGTTAAAGAAGACTGCTAAAGAAGCGTTCGCAGTGGCCATGGAATCATGGCGTCGACGTTGTGAAAAATGTGTACGGCTGCAGAGAGATTACGTCAGAAGTGACAGTTTTCGTATGATTAGTTTGTGAGAAAAACAATCGGAGGTGTTTAACTAGAATGCACTTCGTATGTACAAACGTATAGAAAAGGTTTTTGAAGAATAATATAGTTATAAATGAACTAATGAAGAACTATGTTTATTTTTCAATTAAGAAACTAAAATCAAAACATCAATTGGTTTCTATTTCTGGTATCTATTTGTGCATAAAGCGGTTCATAAGCTTAAGTTTTCAATAGAGCTGTTGAAGGATATTTTCAACTTTTCTTTTGACTTGTTAAATTTTCCCTGGTGGATGGAAGTCAAAATTATACCTTTTTTTAAGTCACGTAAGTCAAGATTTTATTCGTAGTGCCGAGAAGATACCTTGAAATCTAACATTAATAAATGTCAGGTCGTTACGTACACTCACAAAATGGATGGGCAATGCTCTATGTATCATGCTGATGAATAAATTTTATCACACGTTTAAAGATCTTGGAGTGGTTTTCGATTGAATATGTTTCGATAATAGCATCTAAATGTTTGGGGATTATAATACGCAATTCCAGATAATTTACTAACTTTGTAACTCTAAAGTCCTTATTTTTCGCCTTTGTTACGAGTTGCATCAAATATTGCTTTACTGTCTGATCACCATATTAAATCTGCCATCTATTATAAATTGAAGGGTTTAAAATTGAAGCTGACTGTATGATAATTCGTTACTAGGGGGTCATAGTCTCCAATTCCTCCTTGAACATGTATCTAAATAGTAAGTAGCAATTCAATAAATAAATTTTTACTACATTTACTTGCATTAGTTGTATGTAAGAAGCTACCAGTTATATCCGGTTATTCCAGAATGCGCGTCTGAATCGTAAATCATCTCAGAGATCTTGATGTCTAATTCGATTCTGTTTCAATTTATTGAAATTGTTAATAACTCCATTTAATAATTTTTTTAATAATAAACTCAAGGCGATGCTCTGAGAAACTAGTGCGTTACCTACTTTTATGTACGTTTGGAATACTCCTCTATGCAGTAACGCACATCGTTAACTTACAGGAAGTCGATATTATTTATCATAAGTTCTATGGACTTAAATAACTAAATATGAGCAACAGGATGTTATCTCGCTGTTTAATATTATGGAATGAAATAATGCTTTATAAAATATAGCACTACATATGGAATAAAATTCATATTAGTCTAGCATTCATAATATTAACATCCTGAACAAGGATTGATACGCATTTTTACTATATTTCAAGCTATTTTGGCATACATGTTTGCAATCTATGAGTATTTTTCTAGCGGCCAATAGCTTTCTTGTATTCCTAATATAAGAAAGTTATTGGTAACGGAAATGGTTGAAAAGGGACCTCCTCTTCATTATTCAGATAGAATGTTTTGCATTAATTTTTATTCATTAAAAGTAAATATTTAGATGGCAAAGTAGATATCACCCAGATGCACCACTGCTTGTGATTCTGTAATTAAAATAGAAATTAAATAATAGTTAAAATCTTTACGATTCTGTAATTAGTTTATTATTATTGTCTTGATTACATACTACTGTAATTTTTTTATCTCTTTGAAGTGTTATTTTGTAGTTAGTTTAAAACAAAATAAAGGTTACTTTAAGCAAAGAGCACTATAGGCAAACCTTGGTATTCAATGCCATTTCATATAAAAAAGGAAAATGTAAGACAACGATCCGAACATACAAGTGTGCCAATATATTCTAAAATTATGGACAATGTTCATAAAAATAGAACCTTTTCAAAATATTGAATATTAAAAAGAATACCGATATTATGTAAGACAGTAATGGTGAATAAATGTGACATATTTTTGTATGACTAGAATAGAAAAATAAAACCAAGTTAGTGTTTCTGGCGGATATAGTTTCGACACTAAATCCCTTATTACCCGACTAAAAGAACGGTATTGTTAATCCTGTGTGTAATTTCGACACCAAGTTACAAATAGCTAATTTCCTCTTAGGTACTTAGGATAAATGATTTTTGTAAATGCTTCAGATTTCAATTGTTTTATTTTTCTTTCAAATTTTATTTTATTTTATTTTATTCAATTACTTCTACTACGTAACTACAGCACGGGAAGATCGTAGTTTGAGGAGTTTTCACAACTCGCTCGATTGGAAATGCTTGGTTGGGAGTTTCACAACAAAGAGTCTCTATGGCAACGATATATCGCAGAATATGCGCTTTTGGACTTCGTTCGTATAGACCATTTTTATGTCTCCCACTGACACCTCGACATCGTGCTGCTCAGATTGAGTAATGTAACGCTATATCAAATTGGGATGGTGAATGGAATAGTGTCTGTAGTTCCATGATAGTCGCAGAAGAGTAAGTCGATTTCGTGGAGAACGCAGATATCTAGAATTTGCTGTGGAATGGCATACACCTTATGCCGGGCCTTACGCCGGAGTAATGGTATGGGGTGCGATAACATACGGTAACAGGTCACCTTTAGCTTTTATTGACAGAAATTTGAATGCAAATGATTAAATACGAATCATACTGCAGCCTGTTGCACTGCCATGTCTACGAAGGTTAATTCAACCCCTTTTCCAACAAGACAACAAACGTCCTCATACAGCAAGGGTTACTACAAGGTTCTTAGAAGAAAATAACGTGACCCTACTACCATGGCCTTCTCGCTCCCCAGACATGTCACCAATCGAACATGTATGGCATATGATGGTACTCGACTGCGTAATTAACCTTAACTACCAAATAACCTGCTTGACCTTTGTCACCGAATTTAAGAAGTCTGGGATAACTTTCTCCAAGACACCACAAATTATTTAATTTCAAGTATGCCTCGAAGTGTTATAAAATGCATAAAAAACCGCGGCGGACCTACCCATTATTAAATAAGATTGTTATTTTTCAATATTTTAGTTTGAAAATGTAATCATTTTTAAGCTTGATTAAACAAACATTATGTATAAATTTTATTAAAATTGATTAACTCCTACTGAGTGTTCAGATTTCTTTGGAAGTCAGTATATGTGTTTTAATGTTTTTCAAATTTTGTGTTTTACTTTATTTTATTCACTTTCGAAATGTATTCTTTTTATTACAATATATCATGCTTAATTTTACAAATGCGGTAAAGAGATTATTGTGTAGTGTCGAAAATACATGTAGGATTAGGCATGACTCTGTGTTGAACTTACCGATAGGATTTGTGTGAACTACCTGCTTAGTGTCGAAACTATATCCACCCAGTGTTTCACAAAGTACTTTTATTTTGCGAATAAAAAAACAAATACTTTTGTATTAAAGTAATATATAAAAACCTCACTAAATTTTGTATAAAACAAAATGGGGCACTTAATGGGCAAATAACAAAAAGGAAAAGTAAAATTATCTGAAATATTAAAAAGTGTACGTTTAAAAATAAAAATTCTCATCCTTATTTATTCTTGTTTTCCTATGTTCCTATGTTCCTTTTTTTTTGTTTTTTATAATTATATCATTTTTCCGCGTTTGGTGTTATAGTTAAAAAGCATATGTATGCGGCTGCGTATGTGTATTATATTATGTGTATATTATGTGGCGCTAGTCATGAAGATGCAACGATAATACAATGTCCCGTAACCGAGAGTTAAGAGTACGAATTTATAAATAGTATACCAACGTTGGGCCACGTATATGTACATATGTTTGTGTGTGTATTATACACGCATGCACATAGGATTATTTGCATAGATTCACTCTCAGCCGGTGACAACATTTAGTAAAACGGTAGTCGATTAAAAATAATACATGACCTAAATTAGTTTTAATGTTGTCCGTAGTGTCCAAGATGTTCGAGGACAACTATCGCCCGGGGTTAGCTGCTAGAGCTACGACCAACGTTATTTGAATACGAAGGATAGTCAATCAGGGAGTCAATCAGTGTGCGACAGAGACAACGGTAGAACGAGGACTTCAATAGAAAGAGGGATCGAGTAAAGTATTGTGGTCAATCACCTCGGCTTGCTGTTGCCACATGTTTCATCAAAACAAATCCCTACCAGTTGCATCTTAGTTTAGTGACGCGACGACTGCGAGGAGAGTTTTGTACGACACCGAAGTAGTCTGGCGACGTACAATCAACAGTGGAGCGACGGGTCCCGAAAAACGGCCTAACTCCCTAATCTATCGTTGATAACACAATGGTCATGGGTAAAAGTGGCAAGCCAGCATGGTTGTCTTGCTGGGCTCAGCTGACACCTGCAGCGTTTCGATCCATGCACTCTTGCGAGGTGTTCCAGGCCTTCACCTCGCCCCTCACCCCTTCGACTCAAATCCTTAGGACACAACTAAGATATACATACTATAATCATCTCTTATGCGCCGTTGCCAGTTCGACACCGCTGTGTTGCACTCTGTATCTGCGCATTTAATCGGAGCTGGATGCATCAGAGGTAGGTGGGGGCGGTGCAGTGTGGCGTGATGTCCATGACGTCAGCGAACGTGCGGGACAGGACCGGAGGTGGAAAGGCATAAGGGGGGTATGTGTCACGGGGCCGAAGGGGGGGAGTAAGACGCAGGAGGTGGTAAAAGCCACGTGTTCGTTCGGCTGTACTACGCGACCCAGAGATCAAGGACAGTTTTACGAGTACTTGTTGTCTTATTGTGCTTTAGTAGGTGCTCCGTACACTGCGCGTCGCATTGCGGGGAGCCCTAGGCGGACTCAGCTGCAACCAAGGTCACGACAATCATGCCTCGATTGCATTCAAACTACGATTACACAAATATACACAAACATGACGAGAAAGAGACAGCCGTTTATAGAGCAGGATGTTGTCCTCGATAGTTTCCTTTCGTTATTTCGTTCTTTTTCGTCTATTTCGTTTCCACCGGTAAACATTATATTACGGCTATCTACACTTACAGCAGTTGTTCGATGGTGATAAGTCAGGCCTGGAGGACCGATTCGAAGGCTCGGTATAACCGATCCGTGATTAGGCACTTTTACAGTCAATGCCCCTAATCAATGGTTCGGTTTCAAATTTTTCTCGCGCGACAATAATGTTGATGTTTTGAAATGCGTACGAATGAAACTAGATTATTTTTAACCCATATAAACAATTATGCTATAACAAATATATTTTGATATTTTTTTTTGATTTAATAATTACAGTTAATTAATTTAGGTAGTGAGAAATAATTTATGCAATTTTAAAATATCTAACGACTCTATAATATATATAAACACAACTACTAACTTCCCATCCCGTTAACTGCTCTGTGAAGTCTATTATTATGTTTCATTGTTTCATATATTCAAGAAAAAAAAAATTATTGATTACATACGACTATTTACAAACTTATTATTTAAAAAATAAAAACGTTTTTTATCATTAATTTTTTTTTTCATAACAACTTTGATTTAAAGAAAGTTTAGTCTTTTCTTAGAACGTTAATTTCTTTTAATTTCATAAAATCTATATTCAGTATTAAATTCATTATTACATGTTGTATTCTCCTATTTTTCCGTAAGTTTATTTCCACTATTTGTTTTATTTTATTTCAAAAACTGTTCTTATCAGAACTACTGTTTTTTGTTATGTAGGTAAGTTTGATAAAAAGCTCAAATTAATACAATTAAAATAGTTACAGCGCAACCTCGATAATCCGAAATTTGATAATTCGAATTCTTTGGTAATCCGAATTGTTAATTGCATATAGTCCGGATTGACTATATTTGATAATCCGGATCACACGTTCCGTGGATTTTTATACAAGTCTGGTCAGGATTTTGCACGCATTTAATTGAATTGATGGATGCAGTATTTGAGCGCCATTGAACAGTTTACGTTAGGCAGTTGCACGAGAAGGTATACAGAGGTATACAGGTATACAGAGTGATTAAAATGGAAGCATAAAACTATAATTTTAAAAGAGAAGCTTGATATATTAAAGAGACTAGAACGGGGTGAGAGGGGCAATATGTTAGCTATTGCCTATGAAGTTGGTACATCTACAATATCAGACATATTGCTATGAATAGTGGTTTTGATTTTGGTAACACCACTATTCACAACCAATCTGTCCAGCTTAGATATTCAGTCGGTTTATTTTCAAGATGAGACTGCTTTTCCCTCAGGGTTCCAATCGGAAAAGTGGAAAACACAATAGTATTAGTAAAATATTTTTATATTGGACGCCACTCAAAACTTGTTTGAGAAAAGTTATGATAATGTTATGAAGTTATTTATAAGCACAAAAGAGAAGGTCTAATTAAAATTCACAATAAACTTTAAATGAAACTTTAATACAAAAAAAAAAAAAAAAATCTTTATGAAGTATAAAGATTAATATTGCGTCATTAAACAATATTATTAAGGTAAAAATATCGTATGGAAGTGACCGCACATACGATAAAAAACTTCCTTAGTGACAGCCGATCAAAAATTAAAACTAATCAATTACAAAGATGCTTTTTAATTTCTCCCACAAGAAACAAAATAAACAAAGTGATATGACAGCCCGAAACAAACTCTAACGCATGTGCAAACACATGAAAAAAATATGCCCTTGATATCCCAAGCGAACTAAAATTTCAAAGTTACAGAAATGTTTTTTTATACTAGAAATTTTAAAAAACCTTCTTTGTCATTTATATCAAATATCTACGATTATAATATATATCAAAACGATAATAAAAATACAATAGAAAATACAGTATTTAACTCTTTTAAATAATTAGAAATCTTCTAAATAATATATATATATATATATATATATATATATTAGTTACATAAAGACTATATTCATATAAACTCGAGACACGTGTACGTAAGAAAGTGTTAATAATAATAAAATTACGAGATTCAACAAACTCGTAAATAAAACGGCAATGATATACGCAAGCACAATACCACAATTAACTCAAAAACAAAAACCGAAATTACTAAAACAAAGATAAAGATTTATCTTTCAATAAGCACGTCTTTCTATACCCAGATTACACTCGTGTCTGAGGATACAGCAAAGCCGCTGGCTCCGTATAAAAAATACAGTTATAAAAATCGTACACAGCAATGCAAAACGGCTTGCTTCAACTGTGCAAGTCAAAAATATATATAAGTTCAAAATAAATGTGCATTCATAAATAATAATTCACTCAAAAATAATTAAATAATTTTTCAAAATATTTGCGAGGAAAAGTCCATAGCAATATGTATCTATAAATTATTTCATATGGATGGCTCCTAAGCATATTTGCTAGACAGAGGCACGAGGAGTGGGTATATTTTTGTGTGTGTGAGGTGCTTCTCTCTCAAAGCTGTATTTTGTGTTTTAGTTGCGTTGGTAAGTGTGATGAAATTCCGCCTAATAGAAAAACACTAAGACAGGCGGAGTACCCAGAACTGGAGAAAAATTTCTTTGAGTGGTTTTGTAAACAACGTTCCCGGCACATTCCCATATCGTATGACATTGTGTCCGTAAAGGCAAAGCAACTGTATCAAACAATATATGGGAAGGATAATTCGAAGCAAGCCGAGGTTGGATTGCAAATTTCAGAAAAAAGGTATGGTTTGCGTTCCTTAAGAGTATGCGGGGAGGGGGGTAGGGGAATTTGTCTAACGACGAATCTGCTGTTGATCCATTTTTAAAAGCTCTATCACTAAAGATTAGGGAGTTTAATCTGGTTCCACCTCAAATATATAACACCGATGAGTTGGCGCTGTACTGGAAAATGCTTCCAGACAAAACAATGGTTCGGAAGATAGAGCGTGTTACATTTTTAGCTTGTGTAAATTCTGATGGCTCACAGAAGCTTCAACTGTTGGTGATAGGAAAAACACGAAATCCAAGAGTTTTTAAAAATCAACATATACCAGTGCAATATAAGTCCATTTCTAATGCTTGGATGACGACAGCAATATTCTAAGAATGGTTTTATAAGTTATTTGTACCTCAAGTAAGAAATTATTTAAAAAATCAAAATCTGCCTGAACGTGCGCATCTTCTTATTAACAATGCTTCGAGCCATGGATCTATTGAAAACCTGACTAGTGATAGTGGTCATTTCACCGCATTTTTGTTCTACCCAACTGCACCGCAATTCTGCAGCCAATGGACCAAAACGCCATTAGACTGAGTAAATTATTTTAACGAAAAAATCTCTTGGTGCATATAATATAGCAATAAATCTGAAAGACGCTGTATGCTTACTCAGCAATGCATAGCTAAAAGTTTCAGCTAAAATCCTGGTGCTGGGAAAAATTAATCGGATCTTTCGAATTCTGACTCGGAATGGGAAATTGAAGATTTAATTCCCTTAAATCAATTACGAGGACACCAAACTGTCCTCAAAGATGTTTCACGCATGCTAAGCATTTTAAATAATGAAGACAGTTTTGATAGTGTAGATGTTAACGAATGGATAGAAAAAGGCAAAGACTTGCTTCCAAATGAAGCACAGATCAATAAAGAAAGTGACGGGGAAACTGAAATCGTTACGAGCAATAATTTATCGGTAAAAAACGAAGAGGCACTTAAAAGTTTCATTGTATGCCTGGAATGGGCAATTACAATAAGAACAAGTAAATATAAGTGGATATGTATTAGTTTTATGTTCTTTGTTGAGTGTTCTCAGTTTTATAATTTTGTATCTATAAACGCTGAAGTGTATAATTATACTATACAATATTTTGAATCAAATAGTTTTTGCATAGATATTTTGTGCATAAATTGCTTGCTTTGGTAATTCGAATTTTTTGCTAATCCGAATAAGCTCGGTTTTTATTAATCCGGATTATCGAGGTTCCACTGTACCATAATTTTTAAAGCATTGCAGCCAGCGTGCCTTTAACGGATAAGCAGGATGCTTTTATTCTAGAATCATATTAATGGTCATATTCATTACAATTCGACATGGAGCAATTACGTGATCATTATCCTGACCACGTTGTTTCAAGCAAATTGTTTTCACAATATTGACATAGGACTATGCATCGTTTTGAACATAAAAATTGTATTTGTAAGGGCAAATCAAGTGGACGTGGAATTATTTACATTTAATATTTGGGGATTGCGAAACTAAGAAGGTTGAGAATCTCTGCGTTATAGTTTTGGATATAGATTAATTACTAAGACACGTTCACTCGATTTGACACTTTCGTATTCTTATCTGTTTGGTTATTTAAAAACTTAAATTTTTTAAAATAAACTTCATTCCTTTGAATAATTTTAAGCTGGCATTGTAAATGAGATAAATAGTATAAATGAACAAAAACTCAAACGCATATTTGCAAATGTGAAAAAAGAGAGTTAATTTATCCTTGGATGCCAACGGTGGACATCTTGAACATTTGCTCTGAGTGATACATTTTTTTCTTATGGTTAAGTCTACATTTATTTATTATATATTATTATTACTTGACTTAGTTCTGCATTTGTTAGACAGTGATAGTTGTTTCGGCTTAATAACTTCTGTGATATAACAAGGTTGCCGTTCTCTGAATGTATCTCTCCAATGATGGCGTACCGATGATTCTGCAGTAAGATGAAACACCTGTCCACGTCTCTGGAGAGATATTTTCACAAATATATGAACTTCTATTGTGTTCTCTATTCCCTAAAAATATTTTTGTTTTATATAAAATTTGGCAAGGCTTTACCTACTCGATTATGTTTTAAATTATTTTGTTATATTTACATAACGATTTACTTGAATTTTTACTTTGTCCTCAGTAACATAATTTCCGATTTTGTATCGGTAAATAAATTGTTCACAGTTAATATTTACATTTTCTTGTTAATGAATTGTTCGCGTCAATGAAATGTAATTATGTACTATCTTGAATTCCTGGAATGCACCAACAACATTCGATTTTCGAGGCATAAATTATTATTATTTATATAATTTATGTTTGCCTCTCTTGCATTATGGACTTCAAATAAATTATGCATTTAGTCTTAGATCATTGTAAATATTATTTTTGGTAAACAAATAATAATTACTAATCAGCTTCTTACTTAGTAATAAACCAGTTAATACGAGACGCTTCTGGCGAAAGATAAAAGAAACAGGTATTAAGTGATACCAACACTGGAGCAATTTTGTATGGCGGTAAATTCAAACCGTCTTCAGACATTACAAATCACATTGTACTTTCTTCATTTTTATTTATTCGTTTCTTTTGATACAAATACCATCCTTATTATATAAATCTTAATTTTAAAAGGGAAGTAATATGGATATGTTAAATGTAAATGTCAGAAAGATGTAAACAATTATGACATAAGATTGTCAAATGTGAAAGGTAGAATTATGCATGAAATTGATATTAAAAAATAAGTAGTTAGGAATTTGAAACAAAAAAAGAGGATTGATTTATTTATTGATTTTTGATAGCAACATGCAAATTTTGAATTGAAAGAGATTAAATTTTGTAAAAGGATTATAAATTTATTATCTGTATAGTTTTAAAGTAAAGTTAATGATGATAATACTATCTACAATAATATATTGGATGTTGACTGGAATTTTTTATCTTCATTTAGTGATGCAAATATAGCAGTATCTTCTTTTTACGATAAACTGTATTCCATAATTCATCGATCAGTAAGTAAAGTAAGGTCTTCCAAGCATGTGTTTCCACCCTGGTTCAATACTGACTTAAAGAAATTAATAAAACTGAAGGAGTATTACATCCGTAAATTTAAGGAAACAGGATCTCAGTTCCATTGTTCTGAATTTTATAGACTATGTTCCAAGGTAAAACGTGAAGTAGTGAGTGCGTATAATACTTATCAAACGAGTGTGGAGACTAATATCATGAGAGATCCGAAATCCTTTTGGAATTTTATGGCGAGTAAGAGGAACATGTCTAGGATCCCTGGCTATATGATGATTAACGATGATAATGTTTCAAATCCTCAGGAAATAGTGGATGCATTTGCTAATGTTTTCTCAAATGTTTTTCATTCTGTACCTCATTTGACGAATACCACTTCTACTCACAACTCACACTCATTATGCATATCCATTCAACCTGTTTCGTTCAAGTGCATAAAGAATCTGAAATCTGGCTTTATTTCGGGACATGACGGTTTACCCAGTTTTTTTTTGTGATAGATTGTGCGAGAGTTATGTGAACCGTTAACAGTCATTTGTAATTTAATAATTACGTCATCCTCGTTTCCGGACGTGTGGAAGTATGGCAGAGTTGTTCCAGTTTTCAAGAAGGGTGTCAGATCGAACCTTTTAAATTATAGGCCTGTTAACAGTATTCGCAATTTTGCGAAGATTTTTGAAAGTTTGTTGTATCAACAAATTATCCTCAAGTGTAAATCGGCGTTGGCTGTACAACATGGCTTCATTGGAGGTAGATTCACTATTACGAATTTGGCTGAAATAACCTAATACATTAATGAAGCTTTAGATGCTCGGATGCAGGTTGATGTCATCTATACAGACTTTGCCAAGGCATTTGATTCTGTTAGCCATTCCTTCCTATTAACCAAGTTAGATGCTTTTGGTTTTCGTATGGTCTACTTCAACTAATATCTTCATATTTGTGTAACAAATCTAGTTACGTCTACTATAATGGTTTTCATTCCAGGCAGTATACTCCATCGTCAGGCCTTCCCCAAGGATCTACTCTAGGGCCCCTATTATTTAATATTTTTATTAATGATCTCATTATGCTATTAGATTGTAAAGTGCTAACTTACGCGGATGATTTGAAAATATTTTCTAGAGTCTCGTCGTTGAGCGATTGTAGGGAACTGTTACGTAATCTCGATTTGGTTAATCAGTGGTGTAGTCATAATGGAGTAGGTTTGAATACCGACAAATGTGCTATTGTCTCGTATGTCCGTGTTACAAGCCCAGTTTTTTTCCCGTATGCTCTCGACCATATTCCCATTCCCAGAATCGATGAGGTTAGGGATCTGGGTGTGTTATTTGATTCTGCATTACGATTCAATAGTCATATTCACGATATGTGTACCGCAGCTATTAGATTTTTGGGATTCATTATAAGATCTTGTAGGCAGTTTCGTAATCCTTTAACATTAAAATATCTATATTACGCCTATGTAAGAAGTAGATTGGAACACGGCTCTCTTATATGGGATCCTCATTACCTGCATTTGCGTCTGGCTGTGGAGAGTGTTCAAAGAGGATTTTTGAGGTATCTGTCTTTCAAGTGTGACGGTTTGTATCCGGAAAGAGGCACTGAATATACGTCTCTCCTGAAACGCCATTCTTTGAATTCCCTGAGTGATAGACGAGAACATCTACGTGTCAAATTTCTCCTTAATTTATTGAATGGAAGGATTGATTGTCTGTCTCTTCTGTCACAATTATATTTTGTTTCCAGGACATTTAACTAGATCGTAGGATACTTTCACCGTTCCCATCGCCAAATCCAATGTGTTGCTCAAAGCACCTTTGCTGCATATGGTACACAACCTTCACAAATTCTACCCTGATCCCTTCTCTCGGTGATTTAAGATAATTTTAACTACTTTACATGTGTCTACGAATTGTCATTTGGTATTTGTTTTGTACTTGAATTGTATTTTTTATTTTTATTATTTACTATTATTTTTTAACAGTGCCTTATACATGTAACTATTTTATGATACACTGTATGTATTTACTTAGGATATGTTTTGTCCTGTAATTGGAATATATCTGTTGGACAATAAAGAATATTATTATTATTATTATTATTATTCTTATTATAATTAAATCTCATTATTAATTATAAATGTGTTTGTCAATGTATTGTCAAAGTAAAATTTATAAATTGGAATTAAAAAAAATGTTTTAAGCAAGGATCAAGTTTAAGAAATGGATCATCAAAGAAGGTACAATATAATTAGAAGAATTCAAACTAAGGATAAAAGAATTGGAAAGAAAAAAAGCAAGAGTTTAAATTTATAAGTGAAGGAAGACAATTATTTAATTTCTGATGTACAAAATTAGTACATTAAAGTGATAGACGTCAGTGACAGGCGTTGGTGACAGGAACATAATTAAATGAACAGGTTTTATTAGTTTTAAGTAATTATGTTAAGTATAGTATATTGATAAATATTAAGTACCTAATTCATATTCATTCATATTAATTCATATATTTTTTCCAAACAAAATAAATTAAGTATATCTTTAAATGAAATTTAGATTTTTTTTATTGAAGGTTAAGGAATTCAATTTCTGTGAATCGAGACATTTTAATGATAATATTTTGGCATCATTAACGTGTAATTTGTAATTTCCTCGTTCATCATCATTATTTGTAACATTTTTGGCATCCAACGTGGTGTAATTAACTTACTAATAATATTACTTTCATTATTGTAATATTTTTAACGTCATCAACGTGTGATATAGTTGTTATATCAACAAGCGCATCTACTAATTTATACGAATATTCTGTAAAACATTTTAAAGTTTTTTTATGATTCCTTGATCTAAGAGTTGACATAGAGCTGTAGTAGGTATTATGCGGGAGAAAAATTACTTTTATATTACTCAAATGAAAGTCTTTAGGATGAGATGCTGCATTATCTAAAAAGAGAAGCATATTACCCGTTTGCATTCGTAATTTCCTGTTGAACTCTAGAAGCCATTCTTTCATAATGTCGCAGATCATCAATGCTTTCCTATTATATTTCCAATTTACAGGTAAGGCTTTAATAGGAAGTGCCTTAAACGCCCGGGGTCGTGCTGATTTACCAATTACCAATAATCGTTAAACGATCTTTACTCAACCTTCCACCTGAACATTTTTGTCCTTTTAGTGTGAGAGTTTTATTAGGAAGCGCACGAACAAACAATCCGGTTTCATTGGCGTTATAAATATTTTTTGGTTTGTATTTTTTTAATAATTGAAGAAATTCTATTCGCAAATTCAGCTACATCATTTTTATTGACACTTGCAGTTTCTCCAGAAATGGATTTTAAAACTATATTTACGACGAATGCGAAATTTTTCTAACCATCCTTCATACACCTTAAGGTTAATTTATCTGCAATCATGCAATCACTTTAGCTTTACTTCTTACTGTAAGTCCGGAGAGCGGAATATTTATGTTTAAGCTTTTCCAAAAAACCTCATTTCTGAGTAAGGTTTCCAAATTTATTCCACTTCGTTAATAATTCAATTTGATTTCGAATAATATTTGCCGCTTGGGTTTGCCCAATCTCGAATTTCCGTGACGTTTATTGTCATTATATTCAATTCAATATTCAATTTAAAATTTCATCTTTTTCTTTCAAAGCTAGCAGTCTCTTTTTTTCTGTGCTTTTCAAAAATGTACATACATAATTTACTACTAAAATATAATTAAATAATTAATAATAATAATAATTAAATAAGCTACCTTTATTTAAACGAATGTATCACCCTAATGTGTACTGTTATTCTCCAATTATGCTGTGCGTTTATCAGATATTACTAAATTGCTCGATTTCTGTGTTAATAGAAAGTCCGTTTATTTGAGTTGCTATTATATTTAAAATGTATGTACCAACAAAAGTGTCTTCTTCGTTTAATAGAGTTGTCCACTACTATATGTACATATACTATATATATGTATATATATAGCTTTTAATGAGCAGTTTAATGACTGATAAGGTTCGTATATACAACAAACAATCAAAGCAGCAATATTCTCAAGGCATTTGAATAATTCCACTCAATTATTGCTTCACAATTTGCTCGAGACAATAAATTATTCACTTGAACGACGGCGAGTGACTCTGGCGAAATTACCGTAATGATTTCTTTGTTTCCGAAATGTTAGAGGTTAGAAAAGCGAGAAAGAAAAATACGGGAATATCGTCTATTTCTTGTGTTCCTCGTTTTCCTGTCTGCTTTTTATATCGTTTTCTTATTCTTTTCATCATGCCATTATCCGAAACTAAATTAGAAATGGTACAAGGAAGTAAAAACAGTTTTTCATTAAATCCACCAGGAAGAGGCGTTCTAAGTAGGGTGGTAATTTAGCAAATGTAATAGTTCCAGATCCGTTACAGTTCGACTAGATTGAAAATGCAAGTTAAAGATATTGTCGGCGATCTGAACCAGTGCAAGTGTGGCCAGGTGTCCTGCCTCATAGACTTTCATTAGATTTCTTCAACTCATGTTAACGTTCCTGCAGTGGTTAGGGACGTGTGAGGGGAACGGAGGGAGCTTGTTGAGACGTAAGTGGGGTACAGAGGACTTTGCGGTAGTCGGTAGCTGCGATCAGGATTGTAGGCTAATGCTCCCGACTAGAGTATGGAGAGGTGAGGGGCACGTAAAAGTTAACGCACTACTGTCAGCATCCCCTACTGTATATATTGATTACATCTGCATGTCGGTGAAGTAATGTAGGTCAAGATTTTATGCACATACGCGTTGTCGATTCTCTTGCCGTTTTTTGCTCGTTATTTTTTGTTTTTTTTTCAGTTTGTAAATTTCAATAGACCTGTCGCTCTTACGCAAACTGAATTAATAAAAGCACACAAACCATTTTCTATATGCGCACATAGCTATTCAATCGAATACAAATGGTGCTTCATTAATTATGTTATTAACTGTTGAAAAGAAATGAGTATTTTTTAAATATTATAACATAAATTTTAAAAAATAAAGAAAGTATGTTTAATACAGATTATTAGGAGAGACATGCTGCTTTGCTATTTAGATACGAGGGCAGGTTGATTAATTCACGCGATTGTACAGAAACAAATGAATAATTTAAATAAACAATTTTTCTGTATAACCTCCTCTTAATTCGATACATTTGGTCTATCTATGTTCAAGATTCTTTATTCCGTCTTGAAAGTGATTTTCTTCTAGCCCTGCAAAATAATCGTCCACTGTTGAAGTTAGCTCATCATTTGTGCAGAATTTTTTGCCTCCGAGAAAACCTTGTAATTTAGGGAATAGATGAAAGTCAGATGATGCAAAGTCTGGTGAATATAGGGGAGGAGAATACTAATTCTTCAATCTTTATTGCAGCAGCCGTATTGGAATGCACAGGTGCATTATCATCGTAAAATAGTTAGTCATTCTTGGACGCTTTTCAGCGATAGCTGTCTTCAAGCGATCTAGAATATTTGCGTAATTTTCGCTGTTTACGATTTTGCTCTTTTGAAGATAGTCTATCAATAATATTCCTTTTCCATCCAAAAATACCGATTCCATCACCTTTCCCGTCGATAGAACTGTCTTGGCCTTCTTTGGAGTTTCTTCTGCACGTTTGGTCAACATCTTCGACTATTGTTTAGATTCGCGTGTATAATAATGAACCCATGTTCCGTCACAAGTAACAAATCAGCGCAAAAAATCAGTTGTATTGCGTTTAAAAATTTCTAAATTATTCATCAATATTTGACAGCAAACACGTGTTTGTTCCGCCGTCAGTAAACACAATATCTATTTTGCCGAAAGCTTTCTCATATCCAAGTTCTTCGTGCAAAATATCAACCACTCGGTCCTTTGAAATATCCATTGCCTCTGATATTTCTAACGCTTTCATTGTCGATCAACATCATGGACTTTATCCACCATTTTTGGACTTGCGGCCGTTTTCAGCCGTCCACTACAGGGATCATCTTGTAAGCCGCTTCTGCCACGCTTAATTTCATTTCTCTATTTTCTGATACGGTTATATACGGAGGACAACCCTCACCTCACCTCACAGTGTATCTCGCATATAATTATGGATTTCGGTAAAGGTCATGCCTTTCTTTAAAAGATACTTAATTACTGCACGATGTTCAAAATCATACATTTACACTTAATTAGTAACAGGGTAAAATTAGAAAAATTGCCTACGAAACAAGCTTTGTCACAAATTTATTAAGCACTAACAGTAAGCTGACAAGGCATCGGTTGTTAAAATGTGATGTGTATTTTTTTTTATTTCACGGCCTACTCTAGGTGATCGCGCGAATAAGTCAACCCGCCCTCGTACTTGTATAACGCCCCGAATTATATAAGTAAGCAAATGTTCAATAGTTTTCAATAGAAAAGAATACAGAACATACTTAAAAAGCAATTTTTGAGCTCATTCTTTTATATAAATTTCCATATTTAGAGAGATATTAAGCCAACTTAATCATAGAAATTACACAGGCCTGCGATGGTAAAATTGTCTGGATTTTATACAGAGGTTTCAATAGAATTTTTGGTGCTGAAAATGGGAAAATTATTTAAAAAATTCCATCACGTAAGGTTTTTTTACAACTTGGGGTTTTTTGACCTATCTGCATGTATTAGTCTTTTTGTAAAGGACAATTTTGTTAAACCGTTGTTTAAATAAACTATTATAATTTTTTTACTTATGATGATGCAAGAAGTTGATATTCTGAATAAACATACACTAGATTTATGATAAAGAAGTTACAAATAGAAATAATTGAGCATGTCGCAAGACATGACTCATCATCTTCCTGTTACTGCATGTCTACCTCCCCTCCTCCACTACAAACATATTGCTATTCTAGACAAAACAGTTAGTTCATTCAATATCTTCTTTACAATTGTGGTGTGAATTTGTGTAATTAGTTGACATTTGTGATTAGTTGCTGAGTTAATTTAATTTTTATTTTACGAGTTTTTTAAAATTAAATTCCAATGGCATCAAGAGGCTGTGTCAATGTACCCAACTCCTTCTGCTATATTTGTGGAAAGTTTACAGTAAAAAAACAACAAAGAATCATTACAGATTTTGTAAAAAAAGTATATTTTGCATATTTTGGTGTGAAATTAGGAGACCAAGACAAACCTTGGGCTCCTCATAAGGTTTGTTCAGTGTGTGTTGAAGAGCTTCGCCAGTGGTCACAAGGAAAAACACAGTCTTTTCGCTTTGGAGTGCCTATGGTTTGGAGAGAACCGATCAATCATAGCGATGATTGTTATTTTTGTTCGTGTGTAGTACACGGATTCAATTTAAAAAACAAAAAGGACATCGTTTACCCAAACCTTCACTACCAGATACATTAGATGATGTATCTGATCACGAAATGGTTTCACGTGCATGCGCAAGTGAACTGGATGAGGGAAGTGATTACTATGATACTGGAGTGATGAGCCAAAACTGTTTGACCAATCTGAATTATTATTAATTTGGTGAGGGACTTAAACCTTCCTAAGGACTCAGCTGAGCTTTTAGGCTCAAGGTTGAAAGAAAAAAATTTGTTAGCACCTAGCACAACATTTTACTGGTTTAGGAACAGAGAAAAAGAGTTTGCTCGATATTATTCCGAAGAAGAAGCACTAGTTTTCTGTAATGATGTACCCGGGCTCATGGAACAATTCTACGTAGAATATAATGTTTCTGAATGGAGACTCTTTATTGACTCTTCAAAAAGGAGCCTTACGGCCGTTCTTCTACACAATGGAAGTATATTCAGAATGCTTCTATACCAGTGGGACATTCAGTTCATTTAAAAGAGTGTTATGAAAATCTTGAGCTACTTTTAATTAAAGTTCGTTACAAGGATCAAGGCTGGACAATTAATTTGTGGTGATTTGAAAGTTCTTTGTTTGCTACTTGGACAACAAAGCGGTTATACTAAATATCCTTGTTTTTTGTGTGAGTGGGATAGTCGTGATAGAAAGCAGCACTATTGCAAAAAGATGTGGCCACCAAGACAAACCTTACAACCTGGAATGAAAAACATTGAAAGAAAAAGTTTCGTAGACCCGAGCAAAGTTTTGCTTCCTCCATTACATATAAAACTAGGGTTAATGAAACAATTTGTGAAGACATTAAAAAAAGATGGAGAGTGCTTCAAGTATCTTTGCAGCCAGTTTCCTCGCTTGTCAGAAGCAAAGATAAAGGAGTTATAAAGCATATAGTTTTCTGTAATGATGTACCCGGGCTCATGGAACAATTCTACGTAGAATATAATGTTTCTGAATGGAGACTCTTTATTGACTCTTCAAAAAGGAGCCTTACGGCCGTTCTTCTACACAATGGAAGTATATTCAGAATGCTTCTATACCAGTGGGACATTCAGTTCATTTAAAAGAGTGTTATGAAAATCTTGAGCTACTTTTAATTAAAGTTCGTTACAAGGATCAAGGCTGGACAATTAATTTGTGGTGATTTGAAAGTTCTTTGTTTGCTACTTGGACAACAAAGCGGTTATACTAAATATCCTTGTTTTTTGTGTGAGTGGGATAGTCGTGAGAGAAAGCAGCACTATTGCAAAAAGATGTGGCCACCAAGACAAACCTTACAACCTGGAATGAAAAACATTGAAAGAAAAAGTTTCGTAGACCCGAGCAAAGTTTTGCTTCCTCCATTACATATAAAACTAGGGTTAATGAAACAATTTGTGAAGACATTAAAAAAAGATGGAGAGTGCTTCAAGTATCTTTGCAGCCAGTTTCCTCGCTTGTCAGAAGCAAAGATAAAGGAGGGTGTTTTTGTTGGGCCGGATATAAGAAAGCTTATGAAAGATGAAAATTTTCAATCTAAAATGGAGGAAGCAGAAAAACAAGCATGGATAACCTTCAAAAATGTGGTTACAAATTTTCTTGGCAACAAAAAACATGAAGATTATAAAAATATTGTGCAAAATATGTTAGAAAAATTTAAAACCTTAGGCTGTAACATGAGTTTGAAGGTGCATTTTCTAGATTCGCATCTCGACTACTTCCCTGAAAATCTTGGTGCAGTAAGTGAGGAGCAGGGGGAAAGGTTCCACCAAGACCTAAAAGAGATGGAGAGAAGATACCAAGGAAGATGGAATATAAGCATGATAGCTGATTATTGTTGGATGTTAAAAAGGGATGGTCCACTACGAGATTACAGAAGAAAAAGCACAAAAGGAGTATGGAAAGATAAAGAAACAGATATTATAAGGACTTGTAAAGACATAAATAGTATTTTACTGTTTCTTTTCATTAGATTTAATGATATTTGTAAGTAATTTTGTTTTTTATATCCTTTGTAAATAAATTCAAAATGTAACTAAAAATTATTTTTAATTTTTAAAAAATATAATTTGAAGCCTTTTTGTGAAAAATCCTTACGTGATGGAGAAAAATAGAGTTCGTATTTGGATTCAGCGTCCAAAAACACATAAGAATCAGCTATCAAATTTAAAACAATTTTTAGAAAGTTAAAAAACGCAGGCCTGTGTTATTTGACAGAAGTAAAAACTATAACTTCTTTCATTAACTAATTTACAGAAAAATTGCTGAACGAAGTTACATCAGCTTGCATCTTTCCTGCGTTATTTCTTGTCCCAATAATTTTTTGAGCGGCTAGATGGAAATATAAGTCTTATTTATTCTTTTTAAACTTTTAATTTTCATTGTTTACATTTTTGTTAAATAATAATACACAATTTTTCATTTTATTAATGAGAATTAATTAATTTTTTTCTAGTAAGTAATTAGTATTTAATTAAATTATATACAATATGTGTAAGGTATTATTCTTGTTTTCAAATGTTCAGAATGTATTTTATACTTCTGTATATATTTTTTTGACCTATTAACATTTATCCATTTTTGACTAGACTTTTTTTGTTAGTGTAGACAATTTTTTCACCGTTTCGCAAATAATTTATGTGCAGACGACTTATTCGTGTATTGTTAATGCACCGTAAAGAATATTGTATGCTTTACACAAAGAAATATGACTTGACTGATTCTTTGATTTGACATTGAAATAAGCAATTCATTTAGAAACAATTCCTTTTGTTAGGATTGCAGTATGCACAACATATAATCTAAATACATATACTTCGCAGTATTTCTATGTTGCAACATAAATTATTCCGTAAAAAAATTGTGTTTCTAATAATGTCTGTAAATTATGTCTAACCTAAAATTTGTTTGAGAATCTTTCTATAATTTGTCGAATTTTGATTTCATTAAAAACATTTTAAAAATATTAAACATTAGTTTCTTTTTAGCTTACATTATTGTATTCAACTCGTGCCAATAAAACTGTTAATTACGAAAAAGCTGTTGATGAAACTAACTTATCAACATTTAGAAAATGACCCCTGATGTATTCACATCCTCTGTAGTGCATGTGCTGCACAGGTAAAGTATAGCATATTGTGATAAGATTGCTTAATAACTTCCCTGTTTTTAACATATAACCTGCCGCATCAGTCAAAAATAGCATCTTGTCTTTACATATAGTTGTTATCCGATGACAGAATATTATGAATACATTGATCAATTACTTCTGCAACTGTTTCACCATTTACGACTGGCAATATTTTAGTTGCGATTAAGTATGCTTGGTATGAAGTTGTCGGATGAAGAATAACAACAACTACATTTAACACATATCGTCCTATTACATGCGTTGTTTCGTCTGCACTTACCCAAAGATAATGACCACATAGGTTGGTTTGTATTTTTTCAATGGTTCTCAAATAGCATTTTGGTAAGTGGTATTTACGTAAAGTAGATTCATCTGGTATATGACGATCAGTATATTTTGTAAGAAACCTCTTGAGGACTGAATTGTTAAGCTTTCTGAATTGGATATTGGCCACCATAAAAGCTTCACACAGCTCTTCGTTAAAAGTGTCAGGTGCAGGTGAACATATTGCTGTGTATAGTGGGTTTAATAAGAAGGATAGTCCACTATTCACCACAATATGTCCGAACTTGAACTCAGCCTGCTTTTTCTTTTAAAATGAGACTCCTCTTCATCCAGGGTTTCCCGTAAAGGAACGTGGAAATAAATATGAATTAATAATGATACAAACACATTCACGTACTCTTTTATTAAAAAAAATAAAAAAAAAATCTTTACTGAATGTAAAGACAGCTAATGCATCATTTATACAGAAGCACAGAGGAAAAAGATTGTATGATAATTAACACGCATACAATGAAAACCTCTAATTGAAACGCGAGCAAAATTAATCCTAATAGATTGATTAGAAAACTTTCAATTTCATTAATTACTTTAACCCCAAATAAAACGTAAACAGATCCAACTGTCAAACGCGAAAATAACATTCACTCGTGCGCAATCTCACGAGCATAAAACTCCCACCAACCTTAAATTCAAAATGTTCTAGAACAACGTGACAATAAAAAACCCTTTTATAAAAAATATGATAGTTTTCTTCACGATCTATCTATTAAACTAAAATAGATATAAATTCAAAAATCTAAATCATCAAAATTACAATTAAATTACAATGAAAAGCAATAAAATAAAATACTATGAAAAAATACTTACGCTAGCGTAAAATTTTCACACACAAAAGAAAATAGAGAGATATCGAGTGGATTAAATTATTAAACAAAATACGAGATACAAATACTCGTAATTAAATCGATAATGACTTTAATCACAAAGCACTATAAAACAAAAGAAACTCGAAGTTACAAATATAAAAGATAAAAAATAAGTTTTTATCTTCAGACTGAACTGACCCACTCGAGCACAAAAATATCTCTGCGGAAATATGCAAAGCGCATGATAAACGTAAAAAATATCATTATACATCAAAATACGATCCAGGCTGCATAGACATCCGGGAACGCCCTAATCAAAAGTACACATACAAAATATACAGTCATTGTTATAAATGTACATAACTAAATTGTTAAATTTAAAATTTATCTTCGGGGAAAAATCACTACAATATGTTATCTAGATGAGTTTTCGAAGAATTAAATATTGCATTACGAGGCCTTCTAACTCCAGTTTTGCATGATTTATTCTTCACCTGTCCATTATATTAGCTGTTACCTAAGTAATGCGTGAGTGATTGCTGGAAGTTAGTTTTGGGGAAAACGTTCCACATTGCTATTTTTACCTGCGTTGGAGTTATGTTTTAGTTTAGTTGTTTTTGTTGTTTGGTCTTACGTATTCTGCAATTATTACGCTATAACAAATCCTTTCCATATTTTGGTTCGGATGGAGAGTAGTTGCTTTTCTTTGTAGTAGATGTCACTGTGGAGGATATCATACTGTGTCATTTTCATGTATATCTTTTTAGTTTATTTATTGTTTAATTTTCCCCCACACTAGTTATTTTTTTAACAGGAAGAAGAGTTACTTTTTAAGAGCAGCTAATTCTGGTCCATTTGTAATTAAGTATACCTGCTTTATTTGAATTTTATTTACGTAAATTTCTTATTGTACTTAAGGCATTAAAGCAGCTATTATTATTTTATGAAAATGATTTCGTTAGAAAATCTTCAATCATTTATTCTTTAGGTCTGATTTAGTATCTACCGTAGTGTGTTTTATTCTTCCATCTAAAACAATAGCAGAAGTTTAAATACAAATAAAATTTAGTACAGACAGAATGAAGAACGGTATGAAAAATGCGTTAAGCTGTTTGAATAAACAGTAGATATATGTGTGCTGTTTTTCTGTGTATATGATTTTTTTTATCTTGTTCGGTTTTGTTTTTCTTTTAAAATTAACAAGAAGAAACATGTCCCTTGTTATGTTTCACATCATATGCCCATGAAATACAAATTAGCAATTAGTTCTGGGCAATGTCTGTGATAAATGCATATTTCGTATGTGTGTTTTTGATCATAGTTGTTTCCCTTTGTATACGTAAAATATAAAGTCACTACTGCTTTGGATGCTCTTGTTACAGAACGATTGTTTCTCTTTTACGTAAATGCTTATCAAACAACGAATTTTTATTTTGAAAAACGTAACTCCTGTATTATTATTTATTACGTTTTCCTATTTTGCAATACATATTGTTATAAAGTTACACGCTTTGATCAAGGCACCTCTGCTAGTTTCTGTGATCTCTGTCTAAATATACACGTAGATGTGTTGTATGTTTTAAAGCAATTAATATTTTTTAGTATGAAAGTTTGTGCGATAATTTTCCTAGTCCTGTTTCGTTTCGTTATTTTTCTTATTAATCACTAGAGAACGGACACGCTTACCACTCAGTGCAGTACTGGCGAAAGGCTGTATTTCTAAAATATTTAATTTTATTTATATAATTGGAAAACAAACGGGTGGTGATCTATAAAATTACGAAATACATATGTATTTGTTGAAAAGTTGTATTTTTAAAGTTTTTAACTTTATTTCTATAATTGGAACATTTTTATTTGTTCATTTTGTCGTTCAAGTTGAGTAAAGGAGTATTAATATTGACTAGCAATAGTTTCTCAAGGTTTTCTTCTGTCAATTTTGTTCTCTTTGAATTAAGTACATCCTTATAAATAGAAAACGTCCTTTCTACATCGCAACTGGTTATAGGTGCATACTGGAAATATTCTTTTATTTCTTCATATTTAGCCGTTAGATTTTGTGGAATTGTCTCCATACATAATTGCTGCAATGTAATTAAAGCTGGATTTCTATTAAGAATTGCTTCAAACTTTTGCCGAAGGCCACATCCGAAGTCACTTGGAATACTTTTCAAATTATTAACAGCCACATCTAATGTGGTTAATCCGTCATTTAATTTGAGATTTCGATTTTCAAAATAAGTGATTAGTTTTGGCAATTTTCCAAAATGTTCGTGAAGAAAGTACAACTGATTTTTTAAATTTGGGATTTGTGTGAGCTCCTTGCACTCACCAATACTTCTAGCATCCTCCTTTAGCAGTGTTACGAAATGTTTTAGACTATCGAAATTCTCAGCATAATAACTAGTAGCTTCCAGCCATGTTCCCCATCTAGTTATTACTGGAGTGGGAGGGAGGCAGTGATAGAGATGGAAATTTTTCGCTGAAAAGAGCTACTCTCAATGGTGCTTTTCTGAAAACTTTTTTAAAAGCTGATACAAGTCTATCAACTTCCGGAAAAGTGTCTCTGATATATTCACAGATTCTGTGGAGAGCATGTGCTACACAAGTAATATGCAGCATATTAGGATATGTTTTCTTCAATAGTCTGCCTGTTTTTAACATATACGCAGCACTATCACTGACAAATAACGTACGTGGCGTCCGAATGAAGCATTTTTTGCATATTCTCCTTAATGGTTTCAGCAACTGTTTCCGCATCAACTCTATTTATAACACTTGTTGCTATTACATATGAGTTATAGGGAATAGTTGGATGTAGTACACCAGCTACAACATTTACCACACAGCGTCCTAACATATTCACCGTTTCGTCGGCGCTTATCCATATGTATTGATTTAAAAGATGGCTTCTAATGCGTTCTACTGTTCTCGTATAGCACCTAGAAACATAATATTTGCGTAAGTTGATTCATCAGGACCATTTCGACCAGTATATTTTTGAAGAAATATTTTTAAAGTGGGGTTTCTAAGTTTATTTGATGGAATATTAGCCGCCATAAAAGTTTTACAGAGTTCAGATGTGTTTGCGATCCTAAGTGACGAATTTTTGACGATATTTTACGGATTTTGTAATAAATTTCGGAATCACTGACAATGGACATACAATCAGTATGACCGTCAATCCAACTCGCCATTGTTTTACAATGCCGTTCTCGACATTCTTCCATATCATGTCTGAAAAAGTAACTTAAACAATGCTCTAGATCTAAATAAATGAAAACTAAAAATGTGTGCGTAAGTTATTGAAACTGAACGAAATTCAATGCACACTCTTACGTCGAAATAATTGGTAGAAATAGATTCCATCAAACGATATTAAACAGGATCTATAACAAAAATTACGATGTAATTAACAATTAAAACTATGAAAACAAGAAACTTACTCACAGCACTTTATTTATCTTACGAAATATAAACTAATAAATAAAATACATACATTATAAAAACCCCACTTCTATCTACGCTCATGAAAACACTGTAAAAAGCACTATATTCTCGGAATACAATAGCTGGCTTGTCCATTGTTATCGCGGCGAGACCAGGTGTCCGAGTAAGTCAAACAAATACTTCATTGAATTACGCCGGGATGTACTGAGCGACGTTATACACAATTCCAATTGCCGATTGCGTTTTATGGAAAATGCGTCCGTTCTCTATTAATCACTCTTTGTCAGCTGGTTTTACAGATCTCGTAACATGTAAAAATATCGTTTAAAAAAAAGTTTTGCTTAATGCACATATTTGTTTGAGGCCGAGGTATTCGCCTCGCAATTTCTCTTGTTCTTTATTATTCAGTAGATGCCTAACAAGTTATTATTATCATTATAATTATCTATATGATTTGACATCTAGTGTCTTAGGTCGAATAAACTGAGATATAAAGAGTAGCAGTTTATAATACTTTTACATTATTAATATGCTTTTAATTTCAAACAACAATCACATTAATCTGTAATATTTATGAAATAAATTGCTCGTATTAGATAATCTATAATTACTATCATATATTCCTAGTGTGGTAAGTATGTACGTATATATCGTGAGTACCAGTAGTAAATAAATTGCAACGAAATAAGAAAGGCCACAATGCTTAGTTATCTTAATTCGTAATTGTGATGGGAAAAAGCACCCATTGCGCAGAACACAAACTATACGACGTTGCCTGCATGTATGCCTTTTAAAAGTTGGTTGTTTACATTCGTATGTAAATTTTTCCTGGCGAGAATATTCTGAGGCATTTGACCAAAGTTTATAAAACGAGACGGCAATACTGCCGTTTTTATTAATACGTCGGACTCAGAAAAATGACCGTCAACGTAATGAACGTGCAAGCGATAGGTCAGGGTTTAGCATCTATAGACCTCGATTGCGTTTCAGCCAGTCAATTATATCTCATTTGTAATTCGCAATTACATAGTCAACACTTCGATAAATGCACATGTGTTTGTAAATCTTTGTTTGTATATACAGGGTGTCCAGAAACTCTCCTGACAAACGAAGACCGGAGTTTCCTCACATAATTTTAAGACAATTAAACCCAAATTCACCTAGTCCGAAAATGCTTCCTAAGGGAGCTAGAGTTCTTTGAAGATGGCGCCTTGTATTTATTTTTTTTTAAATTCCTCCAGAACGCTTCTATTTAGAAAAACAAAAACTGGTATGCTTATTTATCCTCCAGAGATGAATCGATTCCATCAATTGCGAATTTCTAGTACCGGTCATAGGCGTCCGTTTTGGGTAGGTCAACGGTTATTTTAAGGCATAACTTTTTTGTCTTTAACTTTTAAGCATTTGTGACACTAGATTATTAAATTTTCAGGTATTCCAGTACTAAAAGGTACTCTTACTTTAAGTCGGTAGGGTACACCGTTTTCTAGAAAAATCGATTTGTAAATTTTTCGTTTTTTCTTCATTAAAGTTCAATTTTTTATTTTTTGCAATAGTTAGCTCTGAACTGCCAACAGAAGTAAAACCTACGTTTTTCATTGTCAAATTGTTGTCAGTTCGCGAAGTTTATCTTTTCATTTTTTACTTTGTGTTATTCAAACACAACGATTTCAATTTAAAAAAAATGGTTTTTACTAATGAGCAATACGCCGATATGCATTTAGTTTATGGCGAAATGAGGTGTAACGCTCGAGCGGCGCAACGTAGATACGCTGAAAAATTTCCCAATCGTCAGCATCCCACTCACTCAACATTTACAGCTCTTCATCAACGATTAAGAGAAACAGGTTCAGTGGTCCCAAAAAATAATGAAACAGGGAGACATAATGATGTAACAGCAGAACATGAAAATGTTATTTTAATGGAAGTTGAGGAAAATCCAGAAATTAGCGTTCGAAGACTATCTGCCATGTACCCCACAATTTCAAAATCTTCCGTAGGAAATATCTTACACAAAGAAAATTTATATCCTTTTCATTTTACAAAGGGTCAAGCACTGCTAGAAGGAGATTTTCCTGCTCGCGTAGAATTCGCTAGATGGTTACAAAATCAGAAAAATCAAGATGAAGATTTCTTCAGGAACATTTTGTTTGGTGACGAAGCTACATTCTCAAAAAATGGAATTTTTAATGTACATAATGCACATTATTATTCGTACGTTGGTGACAATCCCGACGTTGTTCAAGAATTTAAGCATCAGCATAGGTTTAGAATAAACGTCTGGATAGGAGTAGTTGACGATTATCTACTTGGACCTGTGGAATTACCTGCTCGTTTAAATGGTGCTGATTACTTACATTTCCTGCAAAACATTTTGCCTGATTTGTTAGATGAGGTGCGTTTAAATATTCGGCAAAACTTATGGTTTCCGGCTGTCCGGCCCACTTTAGCAGGAATGTACGAGACTTTCTAGATAATAACTACGAATACCATTGGATTGGAAGAGGCGGTCCAGTTGCTTGGCCAGCAAGGTCGCCGGATTTGAATCCTTGCGATTATTGTGTTTGGGGATACATAAAAGCATTTGTTTATTCCGTTCCGATACAAAATCGCGCACAACTCTGGCTAAGGATACAAGATGCTTGCAACGAATTTAGAAATAACTTTGGAATTTTTGCAAGAATTCGGCGTTCTCTAAGCAAAAGGGTAAACTTATGCATATAGACTAATGGTCATCACATCGAGCAACTTTTGTAACAATCTATCTTTGATACTTGTTCTTTTTTTGTTAGTTTCGTTCCATTGTAATAAATAATTTGTTTTTAATTTATTAAATTAATTTTCATCCATGCCTTGATAGTCCAAGCCAACTTCGTCGCTAAAAATAAGTAGGTACATAATAAATTGAACTTTAATGAAGAAAAAACGAAAAATTTACAAATCGATTTTACTAGAAAACGGTGTATCCTACTGACTTAAAGTAAGAGTACATTTTAGTACTGGAATACCTGAAAAGTTAATAATCTTGTGTCATAAATGCTTAAAAGTTAAAGACAAAAAAGTTATGCCTTAAAATAGCCGTTGACCTACCCAAAACGGACGCCTATGACCGGTACTAGAAATTCGCAATTGATGGAATCGATTCATCTCTGGAGGATAAATAAGCATACCAGTTTTTGTTTTTCTAAATAGAAGCGTTCTGGAGGAATTTAAAAAAAAATAAATACAAGGCGCCATCTTCAAAGAACTCTAGCTCCCTTAGGAAGCATTTTCGGACTAGGTGAATTTGGGTTTAATTGTCTTAAAATTATCAGAGGAATCTCCGGTCTTCGTTTGTCAGGAGAGTTTCTGGACACCCTGTATACATTAATTATATACCAAAAATGTTTATTTAAATTCTTTTCTGTTACATGTTCTAAAATACCATTACTGACATGACAAAGATATGTATCTATTTACAATAAATCCGCAGCACATTTTTAGAGGTGGTATATTAGGCTAAAATTCAAGTATTTTCAGTGACTGTATCAATAGCAAATTTACATCATTTATAGAACTTGCATTTTTGCGTTCATGTTCTTCTGTTCCTCATATTTGTACAATATATTTTTATGAATTTTTTGCATAAAAACCTACGAAAAGTTATAGTAGATATTTCGAACAAAATATGTTTAAAGAAGCAAATACAAAACGGATTAAAGAAAAAACAGTCTCTAACACTATGATGTTTCGTTTCCAAAGTAAATTTTGTGCATTTTATTGCATTTTCGCCAAGTAATGGCTAAAGAATATAATATAGGCAAGCAAGGGCAAAGGGTGCGTGATATTGTGAGGGAAAAGCCGAATTATAGAGCTTTGTAGCTAAAGCAGACTTTGCAAAAGCTATTTCTGACAGACAAAAGTTTCATAAACAGTTGAAAATTGAAAGAAACTCTTCTGCGTCTTTTGGTTGGGTGCACAAGTTTAAAAAGCGCCATTGAATAATACGAGAATTAGCCATTGAATGGGATAAATTGAGTGCTGATGATGTAGCGTGTAGTGATGATGATGATAATGGTGACTGTATCGTCAAAAGAAGTCATCAAGAAGCAAGAGATGCAATGAATGTACTATTCGAATATTTTAACGAGCAACCTGACCATATGGTATTGATATTCTTCAGCTTAGAAAAATGAAGGAGTTTATAATCACAAAAGCAAAAACAAATTACTAATTTTTTCAAGTAGTAAATTGTATGTTAATTTAATTTAATTTTTTATTTATTTGCATATTGTCTATTTAATATCTACAACACTTTTTCTATTACTACGAGCAAATGTTCTTATGTTTTCATTATAACCATACATTTTTAATGATTTTTCTATATGTATTTGTCCAAGTAAACAACATTAAAATGTAAATAACGATGTGGTTCAATTATCCGTGTTTTCGATTATCTAGCAAACTCTCGGTCCCGGCCGACCCGGATAACCGAGGCTCTACTGTACTTCCTTTCTAGCTCTATAGCATTAGTGCAGCGATATTAAAGCTTTTTTTTTTTACCCTTAGTATAATAAGATTGTACGAGGCCTTCAACATAGGCATCAGCTTCAGATATTATCTTGTCATTTGAACTAAATCTATTTCCAGCTAACCATTTTCTTTTGGTTGGGAATAAAGAAAAGGTCACCAAGGCCTACGTTCAGTGACTAAGGGGTATGTGGAAGCAATTTATAACGCAGCTTGTGCTGTTAATTATAAATGAGTTGATGCACTGTCGTGATCAAACAGATTTTTTTTCTTTGCCAAATGCAGTCGATTAAATGTCGTGATCCTCAATTTCTCAAGATAGTCGACTAGTACTACATTACATGGATGCCCAAAAACAATAGCCATTACGTTCCCAGTCAACGAAACTGTTTTTGCCTTCTTTGGAGCACTTAAACTAGCTTCTATTCATTGTCATTATTGTGGAGCAGAAATCTAGAGAGATTACAGTGTAAAAGCTTCAAACGCTACTTAGAAGTATTGAGTCTTTAATGTTTTTGATCAATTGTTAGCAATCGTGGCTGTTTCATATATAAATGTTTATGTAAAAAGGTCCGCTAGTTTCTCTACCTTGATATAATCAACATTCAGCATTGCTTTGTGAAACCTTTCAATGATATCATCGGTTATGGCCGATTTTGGACCATCTTTAAATTCTGCTGTCCACTTTTTTTTGTTTTTAAGAACGAAGAGGCACTGCCAAACTTGTTAAATGTACATTAATGAACAGTTGACAAATTATATGGTAACAGATTGTAGCTTCGGAAAATAAACTTTGACCGCCATCTAGGTGTAATTTCGGTCTATACAAGCCGTGATAAAAAAATACGGTGAATGGTTTTTTGTAGCAACTATTGCTGACGCTACATTTATTTGAAATAATAAATCCGATTGCCTGATTCGTTGACACGGTCAGAGCCACGTTAGAATAAGTTGTGACTTGTCAATCAGCTTTCAGAGCCGGAAGAGTGAGGTCATCATGGATTTCGAAAAACGCGTCAACATTAAGTTTGGTTTTATGTTGCACAAAATGCCAAAGAACCACATGAAATGTTCAAATCAGTGTATGGCGATAATGTGGTGACTTTGAAGGCTGTTTATAAGTGGTATGAGCGATTTAAAAGCGCCCTCCAAAGAACTGAACATCTCCTACGGCTTCGTGCAGAGCATTTTAATCATAATTTGCCTATGAAATGAGTGAGTGCGAAATTTGTTCACAGACTTGTCACTGACGAACAGAAGGAATATCGTGTGTCAGTTTGCACGGAATTGAAGGTTCGTGTTGATGCAGATCTGGACTTCATAGCAAAAATAATTGGAGATGAAAGTTTGGTGTATGGCTATGACTCTGGGGCAAAAATTTAGAGTTCCTAATGGAAAACGAGTGGTTCTCCTCGCCCTAAGAAGGCACGTCAGTCAAAATCGATCGTTAAGGTCATGTTCATTGTTTTTTTTTTATAATGAGGGTATAGTGCGATCAGAGTTTGTTTCAAGGGGAACATCTGTAAACTCCGAATATTACAAGGGTGTACTGCAACATTTGCGAAACGATGTACGGAGAAAGAGACCAAACAAATTTCCCACGGCTTCCTCCTTCATCATGACAACGCACTAACGTTGAAATAAGTGCATCGCTAGCCGAGGAGAGTACTTTGAAGGAGATTGAAGGAGATGAAATTTGATGTATGCTTATTACTTTATTTGTAATAAAATTATTCATTGAATTTTTTGATCACACCTCTGATCGAGTAATACACATTCCTCGAATTTTCCAAGGGATTTTCGTTCCGCACCGTCTTCATCCTTATCTCATTTTCTTCTATACTCAACCATCTTTCTGATCCAAACATTATTTTTGTGAATCATTTCTAATATGAATTTTTAAGAGATAGTGATTTCATACAGACAAAGGGCTTAAGGCTCAATGGCTTATGGAAGAAAAATGATATAGGAGGTTGGGCGTGAAGCAAAATAGGGTTACAACGTTCCCTTATTTTTCGCAACCTAGGAAAAACTGTAATCAAGAGGTGGGAACAATCTTCAAATACAGAGGACTGACGAGAAACGTTCTATACACGTTTCTATATACACTTTTCTATATACACTTTTTCATTCTTATAAACCAATTTGTAAAGCATTTATCACACTCAGAGGATGCTATGTTTGAAATGTGTGTTTCATACGCTGCAACTGCCTCTTCAGGTGATAAAAATCTTTGTCCACACATTTTACTTTTAATTTTGGGGAACGTAAAGAAGTCACTGGAGGATAGGTCGTGGCTGTAGGTACAATGGCTGAGTAATTCAACATTGTTACCGGTCAAATAGTCGAGTGTTAGTTTTGCGCTGTGCGAACTTGCATTGTCATGGTGAAGTAAGACGCGACGGTTCTGATTGTTTTTTCGCAACTCTGCAATAACTTGCGGCAAACAAATGGTAGTATACCATTCTGCATTTACAGTTCAACGATTCTCTAAAGCAGTGTTTTTCAACCCTTTTCATGACACGACCCCCCTAGTATCAAAAAATATTTCCCGACCCCCGACCCTTTTTTTTCATGTATGTTAAAAATATTTAATCCATACAAAAATTTTAGGCGTTTGCGTTATTAGGATTCGGATATAAATATACAATTAAGTACGTAAAACATATAATTTTAAATCGAATACGTCGCTAATTGATAACTAACAAACAAATACAAACATATTGTTAGGGCCGAGACTCCCAGCGCCATCTTTTGGTAACACTCGGAACTAGTACAGGTTCCAAGTGTTACCAACGGATGGCGCTGGTAGTCCCCCGCGCGCTCCACGGCCCGCGCTAAAGGTCCACAAGTTTCGAGACGTTTCGTTACGCTTCGAGATGATTCTCGCTAGAATGCGCTGGCCTATAAATAGGGCAGTCGAGCGCGGCCACGGCAGTTGAGTGCAAGACCGCGAAGCAAGTGGTCGTGCCGTCTGCTGTTTAGTTGTATGAAGAGCGCGAATCACTTGTTTTACGTATTTATTTGAGTTGTTTGTTATAATTGAAAATGGATAAATTCCTGAAAAGATCATCAGAACCATCAACGTCTAAGTCTAGTGGCAGTAGTGGAATAAAGAAAAAACGTCTTTATGACGACAATTATTTGAAATTTGGGTTTACTGTGATTGAGAATAAACCGCAGTGCGTAATTTGCTTTGAAACTTTGTCAAGAGAAAGCATGAAGCCATCGAAGTTGGTACGCCACCTAAACAGAAAACATCCTAATGAAAAAAATAAACCCGTGGAATTTTTTGAGCGAAAATTAAAAGCTCTTGAACATAAAAAAACTGCTATAGGACAAATGTCCAACCTAAATGAGAAAGCGTTTCTCGCTAGTTATCGAGTAGCTTTTCGTGTGGCTAAAACAGGAAAACCTCACAGTATTTCCGAGAATTTGATTTTACCAGCGGCTTTAGATATAGCAGATATTATGTTTGGCAAGCAAGAGGTCGAAAAGCTCAAAAGTATACCTCTCTCTGAAAATACCATTCAACGCAGGATAAGCAATATGGCGACTGACGTTCGTGATCAAGTTATAGAAAAAATTAAGAAAAGTTCTTTTGTGTCCTTGCAATTTGATGATTCAACGGATATTGCGGGTTGTGCGCAGTTTGTAGCTTTTGTGCGTTTTGAATCCAATGAAATATTAATGGAAGAAATACTATTTTGCAAGGCACTACCCAAAAATACTACAGGCCAGTGCTTACATGACGCGTTCCATGAAGCTACGCAAGATATGAATATCGATTGGGCACAAAAATGCATTGCTATTTGTGTGACGGAGCAAAAACCATGACTGGTGCAAAGAGTGGATTTATTGCTAGACTAAAAGAACAGATGCCAAACTCTTGTTGGATGCATTTCTTTCTCCATCGCCAAGCTCTTGCAGCCAAAACTTTGCCACAAGAATACAGTCAAGTTCTAAATATGATTATTAACATTATAAATTCTATTAAAGGAAAGGCGTTGCAGACTCGATTGTTTCTAATCATTTGTAAAGATATGGGGGCACTACACCGCAATTTGCTTTACCATACAGAAGTTAGGTGGTTATCAAAAGGCAAAGTACTGACCAGAGTTATAGAACTTCGCGCTGAACTATTAGTATATTTACAGCAAGCCAAGTCACATTACTCTGAATTGATTTCTAACTCGGAATTCCTTTTGAAATTGGCTTTTCTTTCTGACTTATTTGAGCATTTAAATAACTTAAATAAAAGTCTTCAAGAGCGGGATGAAAATGTCATTACAGCAAAAGACAAACTCCAAGGCTTTATAAAAAAAATTGAATTGTGGTCATCATCTATAAATCAAAACAACTTTGATTCATTTTCGTCGACACAGTCTTTCATTGAAGAAGTCGGAAGCGAGATAAACATCAACTCATATATATCTGGTATGAAAATGGTGTTAGATAATTTGAAGAAAGAATTGTGTCATTACTTCTCAGTGCAAGAGATATCGGATAACACTAGGCAAAAATGGATCTTAAATCCGTTTTTAAATGCAGCTATAAATGAGGCAAATTTATCAACTAACCTCAAAGAGAATCTGCTGGAATTATCTGCCGATGGGATGTTACACTTGGAATTCAAGTCTGAAAATTTGGATAACTTTTGGTTAAGAAGAAAAACAGAATACCCGGAATTAACAACCGAGGCTTTGAAGTGTTTGATTCCATTTTCTACTTCGTACTTGTGCTAGTTGGCATTTTCATCAATGGCCCAAATAAAAAGTAAACTAAGAAATCGCTTAAATTTGGAAAACGATTTAATACTTAAAGTTGCAAAAACGGATCCACGATGGGAGAAATTGATTGAACAAACTCAAGCGCAACCTTCACATTAAAATGAACGAGTACTCGAAGATTTTATTTTTTGTTAATGTGTTTGTATAAATAACATAACGAGTATCATTTTGTTAACTTTTTTTTAATATATCTACCTTTTTAAAATTTATTGATTTTTTTACTGAGTTCTCTCGACCTCTCGCGACCCCCCTACAGAGGCTTCGCGACCCCCCAGGGGGTCGCGACCCACAGGTTGAAAAACACTGCTCTAAAGGAATCGTCGCCACGTGACCAGTTTTAGATACAAAACAAGCTATCATTTGTTTAGAAACACTGTGCGCCCGAACAACTTTCGTCGGTTTTGCTTCACTTTGAAACACCCATACAACCGATTGGTTTTTTTCTTTCAGGTTCATATGAGTAGATCCATGTTTCATCGCCACTGACAATGTTATACACAAATTTTGATGAACCTGAGTGGAATCGTTTCAGTGTTTATTTACACCACTTCACACGAGCTTCTTTTTGATCTGTTGACAGATTATGTGGGATCCACCGCGCACACAGTTTTCTTACATTTAAATGATCGTGCAAAATTGTTTGTATTGTAGTCATGTCAATGCCTAAGGATGTACGAATTTCAGCATATGTCAGATCAAACTTAATCATTTCACGAACAGCGTCGATATTTTGCGCAACAACAGCTGTTGATGGTCGATCTTCACGCAATTAATCGCTGAGAATCACGTCCAAGCTTGAACTCTTGAAACCAGCGATATATTATAGTTTTACATAGTGCTTCACTACCAAACGCAAAATTCATTCACTGGACACATTATTGTTGACGTAAGCCGCTTCGAAAATTATAATAAATCATCGCACGATAGTGTTCTCTTGTTAAATTGATTTTGTTACTGTATCGTCGCCGTAAAAAAACTATTTGACATTTCTTGGTTCTGTCACTTGTTTTCATTCACATAAATGTGAAGTTAGCCGAATTTGTATAAATCATAGGTCAGGTACCAACTATACCGGTTCCCGAAATTTTCAGTGTATCTCTGGTATAAGAATTATATATAAATAGATATAAATATATTACACATAAGAAACATGGTAAATTTCCAAAAATATGTAAGGATTTCAAGGTCTATAAGAAAAGGGGCATATATTTATTAAGAATACATAGTTACCGACAATAACACAGGTCTACAAAATTAAACTTTTTGACAGATGTTTTTATTTTGAAAACTGATTTTATATAATTTTGGTAGGTTGATTTCAAAAATTCTATGCATTTATTTGTATCACGTAAGGTTTTTTGCAAATATTAAATGAAAAAAAACGATATTTCTAAAAAAATTTATTTGTTTATTGAGTAAAAAGGTGGAATACAAGTTAAAAAAGTGGAAAAAAATACTTTACTCAGTCTTTTTTAAGTGAAATCTTTGTCTTTTTGCCAGAAAGCTGCGTTGTCCGGACATTTGGTTGTATGTTATTAAGGGCATATCCCGTTTTAACATCCAGCAGTAGTCCGCCATCATCGTTATGCTCCATCTGCCTTGGTATCGCCGTTCCATTTCCTTAATGTCTTGGTGAAACCTCTCTCCCTGTTCTTCGCTAACTGCTCCAAGATTTTCAGGAAAATAGGTCAAGTGTGAAAACAGGAAATGCACTTTCAAACTGATATTACAACCTAGACGATGAAAGTGTTGTAACATATTTTGAACAATATTTTCGTAGTTTTCGTCCTTAGAGTTCTCAAGAAACTTATCAATTACTTTTTTAAATGAAACTCAGGCGTTTTCTCGACATTGGTCATTGTGTTTTGAAAATCCTTGTCTTTGCATAATGTTCTTATCTGCGGCCCAACAAAAATACCTTCTTTTAACTTGGCATCGGATAAGGCTGGAAATGTCTCGCACAAATATTTAAAACACTGTCCATTTTTGTCTAGGGCTTTAACAAACTGCTTCATCAAGCCAAGTTTGATATGGAGAGGAGGCAGTAAAACTTTTTTGAGGTCAACCAAACTATCTCTTAATACATTTTTGCTACCAGGCGTAAGGCTTGTTCTAGAGGGCCATTCTATTTGAGTCCAATGTCTATCCCTTGCTCGACTATCCCACTCACAAATAAAGCATGGAAATTTTGTATAACCTCCTTGTTGTCCTAGTAGCATGCACAGCACTTTTAAGGTCACCACAAAGCATCCACTGATGTTCTTGGTAGTTTATTTTCCTTAAAAGAAGTTCGAAATTTTTATACGTTTCCATTAAATGTACCGAATGGGCAACGGGAACCGAGGCCAGCTCGTTACCATTGTGCAATAAAACGCCTTTTAAACTACGCTTACTTGAGTCAATAAACAGGCGCCATTCTTCTTTTACATATGGCACATTTCCTAATTTTGAAATTAAGTCAGGAATATTGTTGCAATACACTAGCGGTCCGGTCCGTCTTGAGTAAAATATTGACTTAACTCTTTTTCGCGATCCCGATAAAAGCTTGATGTGACGCCAGGTGCCAGTAAATGTTTCTCACGAAGTCTGGAGGCTAACAATTCGGATGCATCCTTTGGAAGGTGCAAATCTCTAATTAAATCATTTAGTTCGCTCTGGTTAAACACTTCGGGCTCTCTGAAATCTGGTGTGAAATCTGAGTCATCTGGGTCGCAATTAGATTCCTCTGATTCTGACGATATGACGTTTTCTAGTGCTTTTGGGACGGTAGGTATCGGTACATCTGGTCCATGAGGAACTGGTCGAATAACAGAGTCAAGATTGGGATACGCAATTTGTTTCTTATTTTTTTCTGTTGAATCCTTGAACATTACACGAACAAAAATAACAGTCATCACTGTGATTTCTAGGCTCTCGCCATACCATAGGAACACCAAAGCTTAAACATTTCTTCCTACCTTTTTGCCAGTTTCTTAATGCTTCAACGCAAACGGAACAAACAGTATGAGGAGCCCAGGACTTGTCTTGGTCGCCAATTTTTACACCAAAATAAGCGTGGTATACATTTTTCACAAACGAAGTTTTAGTTTGCCTCTGCTTTACTACGACATAACTACCACAGATATAACAAAAGTTATTCGGATTGTTCACACAATGTCTTCTTTTCATATTTATACGTTCTAGAACACTTAAAATACGCAACAACGAAGACAACAAGCGCGCGGACACAGTAGCACGACGACTAACACAACCAAACTGCACATAAGCAGGTTTCAAAGTTGTATTGACGCTTCTGCGCCGACTCTGTTGCTTTGCTGAGAAATCTAATATTAACCAGTGTTGTCAAATCACATTTAATTTCATAAAAATCAATTAATTTAAAAATCATGCCTAACATGGAACAAACATATTCTTGTCATAGGTATGTATATTAATAAATTAACATTTTTAAGATATAGAGCGCTATAAAAAAATTTACGTGATAGAGCAAAAATATGGCGTTTTTTTGGAATAAGGGCCCCCAAACATATACAAATTAGCAAACAACTTTCAAACATCAAAATCACTGTAGACCTGTGTAGTTGAATATATGTTACCTGTGTTATGTGTACATACCACAATATTGATTTTGTTTTGTTTATTATGTATTGGCATTATCGAGGTATAAACTTAATAAAATTAGTGATGATATTCATTTTATTTATAATTATTTCGCACCTAGTACATTACAAAACAATGCACGATTGTTTGAAATTCAAATAAGTAGACATTATGCGAAACGTTCAAGACAAAGGTGAACACTAACCTACGCTAATAAAATGGTAGACAGTTGCGAATTAGGATTGCATCACATGCATATAGTACGTAAGTGGTCAGGTGGCAGTTCATGTTTGTCCTACATACATACGTGACTGCAAGTCTTGTCAGCGCCTCACTTATAACATTGTTTTTTACATCAAATAATATATCTCGCTTTGATACGTATTACGTTATTGCCGTTTACACGTATGAGGTATACATTAATAATGTTGCAATGCACGTATTGATTTATATTATTTATATTATTAGAATCTAAACATGTTACGTTTTATCGCGTACAAAATAGTAATAAAAATGCTGTGCAAATGATTGAGAAAACATTGTTACCATATTAAACGTTTATTTATTTCTAAATCATTGTGCACGTTCTCACATACAAAGCAGGAAATAAACAAAGAATATATACCCGGAGCAATCATTATTTACTTTACTGAGTACATCCCCTCCCTCCCTTTCACACTCTGTGTGTGTCTGGTGCGCGCGTGGGTGTGTGCGTGCGTGCATATTTATTTGTGTATAAGTGAATATTCTCGCGGAGTAATGATGGGAAATCCTGGTTTTCGGGGTTCGGTGCTGAAATAAAAGCTTCATGGAACTACATAATTATAAAATTATTAAATAAGCACCTGTGACATACGACAGCGAATTACCATTCCATAAATTCTTATATCGCGATTCGCAAGCTAATCAACCGAATTCGAGGTATAATCGCGGAAATTAGATTTAGGAGAACATCGACCGATAAGAAACAATTCTATAATTTTTTTATTATGGCCGGCGAACTTTCTATTATTTAATATATGTGTAGCTAGTTGTAAATCGAGTTAAATTGCTTGCGTGATATACGAAACAGTAATTTATATTTGGTGCCATGAATTTGTTCAGGTATTAGGTATAGGGACATGTGTAAAGTAACCTAACGGTGCAAGTGTTTAATATTTAACTACTTATTTAAAAAGTAGAATATTTATTAAAGGAGATTAAGGTGCTACAATACTTAAATATTAATTTTTCACAATGTTGAAAGTGGATACTTATACTACAATAAAATTATCTTCTTTCAACTCTCTTCTAGCACTATACTAATACTCCATTGGCATAAGTCAAATTGTTTAGTCCTCTTCAGACGATTACATTATCATGGTGGATCAGCTTTCCACCTCATCAAGCGTCATCTTTAAATATTTTGCGGTTAGACAGCGAAATTTTATTTCCATTATCTATTGAAATATACTGCTCTCTTTCATTAGTAAAATTTATGTGTTGATTTGATTTAGTTCGTATTTCTTAGTCCATTGACTAACTTCACTTACAGCTTGTTGTAATATTTCAGTTGCTTGTTTTACTTAATTTCCAGCTGGCAGAATAACAGTATTATGCGCAAAAGTTACCGCGATAACATTTTATTTTTTGAGAATGTCACAAGTGTAAAACAGGTATAAAAAAGATTGCTTTGATGTTATGAAGTGATAATTATTTTTATTCTAAAACGTTGATTGTTTAGATGGTGATCCAAACAGCCTGGCTACATTCCGAAAGAACTGATCTAATTTAATGGGCAGTCTCTTGTGTTAGACTTTGTCAACAGTCTGGGAACATCTAAAAAGATAGCCGAACAGACTAGCTCCTATAGGGCTTTCGCAATTATATTAGCGATACGGTCTATCTTCGAAGGTTTATACGGGATAACTAGTTTATTTATGAAAAAATTCTGTTATCGTACCATGAATGGATACAAATAATTGTTGGACTTTGCAACTGGTCCATTTATGTCTGCAACGAACAGCTTATTCTATTCCTGTATGCTTTGTTCTATCTTCTTTACTAAAACTACATTACATATTAAGATGAAGGAGCGGTTACAAACTATATAATTTATATTCTTTAGTAATGTGGATTTAGAATGTGGATAGTGTGAAATATATGGATACGAGTAGAATTCATTTACCATTAATTGTTTATAATTTATAATATTAAGAGTATATATAATTATTATTTTGTTATTATTTAATAACAAATGTGTGACGTTATGGGCAAGATGAAGGATATTGTAAACGTCATAAAAATTAAAATGGAAAATTAACATTAATATTCTTTTAGGTACTATCAGTACATAATTTTCTGTGTTTAATTATTTATTTAACTTTAAAATTGTATGTGTACATAAACGAGTACATATAGCTGTATAAAACATAAGCAAGGTTATTATTTCAGTTTCCCTCTATCGTCCAGAAATGATTTATTTTTTATTGCAAACACATTTTCCTAAACGTATTTGTAAACGTGTTAAACGACACGAAAAGATACAGTTATTTATTCATAGATCCAATGTCAAGAGCACAATCGACCCTAAATTATACGGAATGACCTTACAAAAGCTCGAAAGCGACCGGTCAAGCTCTTAAGGAGTATCCCAAAGCTCTCGCTCTCGCTCTCGAACCCCGGAACCTTAAACGAAGAACGATAGACGGTGGGCAACTCAACTGTTATTGTTTATTATTCAAATACGAAAAGAAAACTTCTGATAGAGACTTTCTTCTTTATCCTTAAGCGGAATTGTCAAGAACACTCACGATTCTGTTTCGCATTATATTCTGTTTTGCATTCTACATCATTTGCGTAATATTAGGATTTGTTGCAGAATATACGTAATATAAGAATTTTATTTCAATTATTGGTTTAAAAGGTTTACGCTTAGCTAATTGGCTAATAAATTTAACAAAAAAATTATATATATATATATATATATATATATATATATATATATATATATTAAAAATAATAGACTTTTTATTATTATTCAGTCTTTTTCTAGTAACTAGAAACAAGAATTAATACAATGAGAATTATTATGAGATTAAGACACGGCCAATAAAATAAATAAGAAAAATAAAATTCTTATAAACACAAAATATATATATATATATATATATATACATAAGGTAAACTTAATAAGTCGGCGATTAAAGGTATGGTTCATTACTTCATAGTATATACATTTAAAACAACCCTACATGTCTCGGCAATGATGCCTTTGTCAAGGGAATAAAAAATATAAATGGCTAAAATATATAATATAAATATATAATGTCATTTATATTTTTTATTCCCTTGACAAAGGCATCATTGCCAAGACATGTAGGGTTGTTTTAAATGTATACTATGAAGTAATGAACCAGACCTTTAATCGCCGATTTATTAAGTTTACCTTATCATACCAAGGTCACGAAAATATTATATATATACATATATATATATATATATATATATATATATATTATATATATATATATATATATATATATATATATATTATATACTACATTACATGGAAATTGCAACACCAAGGAATGCAAATTTTTTGGCCAAACTTAACAAAAATGTATAGCTCTTCAAATTATGATGATTATAATTTTAAGAATTTTAAAGAACAAAAAGAAGTCTGCAATTCATGGCGGAGAACTTCTAGGTTTTGAAAAGTTCTCGCTATGTGCGGACGGGCATTATCCTGTTATCCTGTTAGAAAAGTGGTAAAATAGTCTGAATACCAACTGAGATCTACTCCCATATGTTATAGCACCCCGTATCATAACTCCCACGGGTTTGTGCACACGCCTTTCAACAGGAAACTGAATATCGCGACATTCGTCTCGTCTTCGTCTGATCCTCATGGAACTATCATACATCTCTATATAATATCGAGATTCATCAATGAACATCTCTCTATGTCACTTCATATTCCACTGCATTCGCAACCTACGCCACTTCAAACGTTGCTGTCGGTGTTGAGTCATATGTGTTAACACAAAATGTGGTCGATAGGATTGCAAGCCAAAAGCCCTGATTCGGCAGTAGGTGGTTTGAAGGGTCACAGAACGACATTGATTACCTAACCATAGATCACGGATTGATCTGGTACTGGAGACTTGGTCTCTCAGTGCCATTAGGAGAAGGTGGCGATCCTGCACTTTATTAGTTTTTCTTCCACCCTCAGTTCCTCTTCGACGTCTTTCCTGACCCTCCCTAGTCAATGACATTTGATAGAGCATTATGGTAGATTGGTTCCGGTTAAGGCGATTTGTAGTTTCCCTTCACGAAAAACCACCTTCGCGTAAGCCAACAATTCGAACTCTATTAATTTGTACGTTGCAGCACTATAGGCATAATCACACACTCAAAACACGTCAAACAAAAGTATGACAAGAGAAAACTGTGAAAATAAAAAAAAACGGGAAATACACCTTACATTAATGTCAGAAAAAAAACTGTATGAAGTGCCAGATATGCCATGATCACTTGATCTTTCGCAAAATTATAATCAATTATTTATTTAAATAGTTCGCAGCCCTTCTTGGTGTTGCAAATTCCATGTCATGCATAGTTTGTGAGTAAAAATATTACTTAATACTATTTTAAAGAAAATAATATCATCTTTAAAACATTTTCAATTAACTATTAGACATACGTCCTATGGTGACACGAAATGACTAATTTAAGATTGATGCAAGGGCGGGTAGACAGTTAATTTGATTCGGATACTAAGAAAGGATGACAGTGACATCTGTATGTGCAGGAAGGGAGCTTTTTCTTATAGATTGAATCTCTATAACTACTTGAAGAATTAAAGAAAGACTTGACTACTTAATCCTGACACTAGTTTATTTTTTACAGTTGCTTGAATACAAGAAAGTGAAAAATTAATAAAATATGAATTTGTGGTATGAGTCAATTCTTTCTGGAAAAGAAAAAAGCGAAGAAATTTTATGAGAGAATTGAGCCTATATTAATCATACCCTTCCTACGAGACCGTGAGACGTTAGGTCAGCAAATTCAAGCAAGACAGGACAAGCATCAAAGGCACACTGAGTTTTGAAGCTGCAAAGTCTGCTACGACGCTAGAAGACATTGATAAAATCCACGATATAGTTTTGGCCGACAGTTAAGTCAAAATTTGAACAAATACATTTTATGTTACATAATAAATTGTACATTGAAAAACTTTGCCCAAGATGGGTGTCACGTTTGTTCATTCCTGATTCATTCCTGAGCAAGAACGAAATTGCATGTGAACATCTGTCGAATGTTTCCAACTGTCAAAGAGCAATTCGATGGATTTTTTGCCGTATTTTGAAATAATGGACGAAACTTTATTTTTTTATTATACGACGCCAGAAACGAAACAACAGAGAAAACATTGGATTACACGAGAAGAACTGGGTCCGAAAAAAGCGAAATGCGGAGGGGGTGATAGCATTAGTATTTTTGGATGTGAAGGAAATTCTCCTGATTTACTATCTTGAGAAAGGAAAAGCTATTACTGCTGTATACTACGCATTCCTTTCGAATAAACTTAAGACAGCGCGTGTGGAGAAGGGTTCGGGAAATGCTATGAAAATGATGTGTTTTTCCATCACTATAAACACACAAGGCTATTCAACAAAAATTAACAGAAATTTGCTTTGAACTACTTCCGTGTCCAGCGTATTCGCCCGATTTGATTTCAGACTTCCATATGTTCCGAAACTCAAAACCTGGTTGAACAAAAATTTGAGTGTAATGAAAAAGCCATCCAGGCGATTGACGAAAATTTTGAGAGCCTTGAAGAAAGCCACTTCATAGAACGAATCGGGAACAATAATTACAATAATTATTTTTCCTTAACAAAGTGTTAATGTACAGTAATTCAAGTGGTTTCTAGTGTTCTAGTGTATTTATTTCCTATGTACTACTTTTTACATCATAAGCAATAGTTTTTATCCAACTTAAATAGAATGTATTATTTTATCACATTACAACTTCAGCGTTTAATATTATAAATTTGAAATTAATAATATAATATGCTTAATTAATATTCTCTCATTTTAAACTTCTTTATTTGCAAAAAATTTATATTCAAGTGAATCATTTTATGGCAATGACCCCAGGTGTGTGAGTCATCTTCAACGATCAAACATAACCGTTTTACGTTTTAAAATAAAATTGTGGATCTTTTTGAATAACTGTACATGAATGAGTTTGTATACAGTGTCAGTTCGAAAGTCGAAAAACAAATTGAAAGTTAAATAATTTTTATTACAAAAGGTATATAGTAATTAACTATATTTTTTTAATATTCACTGATATAAAATACAGTAAATATCTGAAATATTAACTAGGAATTAATCTATAAATATAGGAAGAGAGAGTCTATGAGAAAAGCTATTCTATTATTAATTATAATAACAATAGAATGTTGTTATTATAATTAATAATAGAATACATCTGCAAAATCGTGCATAAATTTAAGTGAATATTGCTTATTATGTTCTGAAATTTATATTATATTAGAATTTAATATTGATTTAATTGATGCCTTAGCATTCCTCAACAGTTTAATCCAATTATAGGGGGAGAATAGGCAATATTTAGGCCAGGTATCTGCCACATACAAGCATACGAGAGGGGTGCGATGATTAAGTAACTTGATTCGATATGAAAGACAACAATCTGAGTTTTGTATCTCACTTTACTTTCACATTATTCCCTTGAAGTTTCTTCTCTACGTGAAATGATTTTCTTCAAAACCCCGAAAGTAGTAGTTAATCGACTGGGTAGCTTCATTGCAATAAAATTTTAGTCCAGTGAGAAAAGCCTGATTTTTGGTAATAGATGGAACTCTGAGGGAGCCAAATTGGGTGAATAGGCTGGATTCGAAAGCAGATCGAAAATGCTAGTGATGATTCTTTGTCGTCACTTTCCCAGCTGATGGAACGCATCGGTTCGACATTTTTCGGTGTCGTTTCTCCTCGAATGGTCCAATTGACTATTGTTTCGTTCCCGGCGTATAATGAATCTAAGTTTCGTCCATTATTATAATTCTTCTCGAATTCATATATGATTTCTTTTCTGTTCCAGAATGATCAAACATGGCACGCATCATTTGTTTTTTCATGCATAAATGAAATGTATTGGGTCATTTGAAGTGCTTTTGGTCTCTATTAACTCTATTAATGATATCGAGGATTTTATCAATGTTTCTGGCCTCACAGCAGATTTTTGAGCCCCGGAACGTGGTGCAGTCTTCGATGCTTGTCATATCTCGCTTGAATTCGTTGACATAGACTTACGGTCTTTTAGGATAATATTTAAACTCAGATATCACCCATTGATGTATCTCAAGTCCTAACTAGTCTTATTTATTCCTTCTTCTTTGTTCCATTAACTTTTAACACCTTACACTATGATATACTTTCGAACTCTTTCACTTGTTATTGTTATTACTTAAAGACGGCAGACTATGTGCCCGGTGCATGGTGACATGATTCATGTCACCATGTGTACTAAATATTATTTTTCATTCCTCTCGCTTTGTTTACATATCGGAGCAGAAAAACATATATTTAGTAGTTTCCTAAATATTTACATACATGCATTTATCAAAGAGATAACAGAATTTGAACATATATTATTATTATTATTTTTCATTCCTCTCGCTTTGTTTACATATCGGAGCAGAAAAACATATATTTAGTAGTTTCCTAAATATTTCCATACATGCATTTATTAAAGAGATAACAGAATTTGAACATATATTTTACAGTTCTAAATCAAAATAAAAAAAAACATTATTTTGTATTTCTAACAATGAACGAAACATTTATTCTAAAGAAAAAGTGGTATTATTGGCAATAACAGATGCACCTTCAAAACATATTTATATTATAGTATCCCAAATAATATTTACTACACATGCTGACATGATTCATGTCACCATGCACCGGGCACATAGTCTGCCGTCTTTAGTTATTACATTAGGTCTATAGATTTTATTCTCTTTGACCTTATTTCGATGTTTTGTTCGTCGAAAATCTAGAGAGCATATCAATGTTTACATAGTAGTGAAGACTAGTTTCATGTTTTTGAGCAAATCTCTGGATTTCTTCCCTAATTGTCTCGCTATTGAGGTTGATATACAAAATTGTATTCCAAACATAATGGGTGATCTAATTCCAGTTTCCTAACTTTTATTTAAGAAAAAAACACATAAAATGTAACATTATCTTATTTTCTTTTATTAATCGAATATGTGATATTATTCATCAATTATAGAAAATGATGTCAGGCAATATCTTCTATTTCATGCCAAAAATAATCGGTAAATAATCGGCCCCACAGGCTCACCGTTGACTGTTACTGTCTGACCTTCATTGTATTAAAAAAAGCAAAGCCCAATTACATCGCCCGACCACAATGGGTAGCACACAGTTATTTTTTTTGGCATGCAAAGGTTTCTCATGTATTACATGATAAAATTTTTCTCTTAATAACATACCCAGGGAGTATGTGCCTCAATTTTCTTTGGAAAATCAGCATCAACGTCCTGCCGTTCTAACACCCAATCTGTGTAATTTCTACGCTGTAGATCTCTGGGCTTCAGTTTTTGTGTTAACTAAATTTTATGCGGGTGTAGATGTAAGTCCTTATGCTCAATGTCCTAAAGGGCGCCCAAAGAAAGGCCCAAAGTCTGCGAACGGCGCCGAATCGATAAATCCCGGCCTTCAAAAGGATTGGTAAGGTACTGCTGCAATTCTAACTTTGGTGTATCTCACTATATTAGGAGTGACTCTCGTTAGTCATTATAACTTAAATTTTAAACACTACACTTCTGAGTTTGTAATTTAAGGAAAATATAATTTACATTAGAAGACTAAACAATGACCTTAGTGAAAACGATGTATGTTTGTATTAACCTGAGGAAACACAAAGGAAAGTCAAATTATCATGTGCTATTATTTACTTCGGTTGGAAATTAATTTTATATTTAAATTGGCACTAAAAATGAAAAATAAAGAAATAGCATTTATAAATCTCAAACGTGTATGTATACATTAAATGTTAATTATTATTGCACCCGAGATTATGCTGTACAGAACACTTATGCAATTACGATCCTTTTTTGTTCATTTTCTTTTCAAATAAAGACTCCAAGGATAAGGTCTGCATATCTCAACGGCGAACGAAACATAAATATGCCCAGAGAGATAATATAATTAATAATTATACTTTTCCTTGTTTAATTGCAGTCGTTTGTTATTCCGTCTAGTAGCAGTATAACCGCACCTTAGGTGATATAAAAATAGATATTTCTTATCTAGGATTTGTTCTATGTCTATAATATATTGGTGTAGGTACTTATTTGTCATCACAAATTCATGGTTAGACATTATACACATATACAGGGTCCCAGAACTCGCGCCCCAGAGAAAACTGACAAAACCAACGACAATCTAGATCCCAAAAATGAAAACGAAGAAAAATTAATTGTTTGCATAACAGAACTGTGAGATATTTAAGATCTACCAATTCCAGAAAGAGCACTCCAGGTGTTAATGTGAATCAAATCGGTTGCTGAGCTTATATTATCACATTCTCAGAATGACTAGTGATCTAAAATTTCTCGAACTTCTCGAGTGAAGTGTGCTGGTGCGGCACTGAGTTGAAACCAGTTGTTAACATAAAAGAAAAGTGGAATGTGTTCAAGAAAGCTGTGAAGTTCTGCGTAAAAAAAATCTGCATAAATGTGTCCCGTTAACCGTGCAGGGAATTCAAAAGGTCTTACTTAAAGACAGAAGTTATATAGCATGTAAACTAATTTCTATTGAAGACATACCATACGATTTCCTAATAGAACAATCCACAAATTTATGGAAAATCCTTTTTGAAATACTCTTGAAAATGGAGCATGTGAATTTTCTTCTGTTCAGATGTGACAATTATGTGCGTTGTATCATTCTTGTCCGTCGAAAGTAGATTCAACAGTAAGCAAAATCCGGGATACAAAATTAGGATTGTTTTCTTCTTGATTTAAAATCCAGAATTCCTGTCTGGCAGGGCAATCTTCTGGCTGTAAATGCTGCACAAAGGTTTTCGAAATATCCAAATCCAATGCAACTTCTACAATGCTTTCAATACTTTCTCCAAAGGCATCTGAAATAGCCTCTTCGTTTTCAACAGTGGTTACAGTCCTGGGCGCACCACGAATCTCCTCTCTTTTATGCAAAATTTGGCCTGTCTCGATTGTTCGTGCTATAGTCCTGAGGATCACTTTGTGAGAGCGTTGGGCATAAACGTTTGCTGCCTCTCTAGCATTCCGTCCACATTCTTCGTAAATTATTAACATAATCCGCGGCAGTACATATACATAATAAAAGACCACGGTTGAGCACGGCGGCGGTACTAAAGCGATTTAAAGGGATTTAAAAGAAACTTTGACACTGATGTTTCCAAGAAGTTCAATAGTCGACCAGTTTATTAAAAACGTAATAAAACATGTAATCTAGCAACAATTATGAAAAATCCTTCAGGATGGCTTACAACGCTCTGATTTGTTATTAAATTGATTCTTGGAAGCCGTTCAAGATACGAAATTTTTTCTTTGACATTATTTTTTGCCATTTAATGTTGATTTCTCTTGTTTTCTCTGGGGCGCGAGTTTTGGGCAATCTGTATATTAAAATAGATCGCATTGTGGCATAAAAAAATGACTGCCTGAAACAGTTTACTTGATCTGTGAATATTAAATATAAAAACCATTGATTTATTACATGTTTATGGTAAAACATTTTTATTATAGAAACGTCTATCTAAGCTTATATAGTACCTACGCCATACTACAAATTGAATAATAAATATACAATTCTCTTTGTCAGTAGTGGCTCCTAGTTAAATTTATAGGCGAGCCATATGGAATTTGAAGTAAAATGTATTGTTTAAAAAAACACTTTGACTGTTTTAATGAATACATTGTAATTGCTCTTAAATATTTTAAACAGGTTTAAACTTGAGATCAATTCTTTACTCTTTGGAGTCGGTAAATGATATTAGTTAATTCATTAAAATTGAGTATTTTATTTTTAAACTTTTCTATACTTAGCATTGCCAAATGCAATTACATATATACCGGGTGTTTTTTATAGAGGTATAAAACTTTAAGTTGGCAAAACTTTTTTAGCTGGCGGCCATTTTGTCAGCAGTGATTTATGTTTAGTTTGGTTTGGCATTTCAACATGAATAGACTGACGCCTGAACAACGCTTCCAAATTGTGCAAATTTATTTTGAAAATCATGGTTCTGTTCGAAATACGTATCGCGCACTACGTCCATTTTACGGTCAACATAATCGTCCATCAGAGCAATTAATTCGATTAACTATGGAACGTTTTCGCACCACGTTTACTCTAAATGATAATACGCATCCACAGAGACGTCGTACAGTGCGTACAGAAGAAGTCATTGCTGCTGTAGAGCGTAGCGTAGAGCAAGACCCGAATCAGTCTATCCGCCATCGTGCACAGGAATTGGATATGTGTCCATCCACTTTATGGAAGATTTTGCGGAAAGATCTTGGTTTGCGTGCTTACAAAATCCAACTCGTGCAAGAATTGAAGCCACACGATCACCTAGCAAGGCGTAGATTCGGTGAATGGGCCCAAAACAAGATTGCCGTTGATCCCGATTTTCATAAGCGAATTTTGTTTAGCGATGAAGCTCACTTTTGTTTGAATGGATACGTCAATAAACAAAACTGCCGTATTTCGAGTGATGGTAATCCTCAAGTGTATGTTAAGCCACCGTTGCATCCAGAAAAACTATTTGGTGTGCTTTATGGGCTGGTGGAATCATTGGTCCGTACTTCTTTAAAAACGATGCTGGTCAGAACGTTACAGTCAATGGTGACCGCTATAGAGCCATGATTACTGACTTTTTCGTTCATCAATTGAACAACCATGATGTGCAGGAGCTGTGGTTTCAACAAGACGGCGCAACATGCCACACAGCTCGTGCCACAATTGATTTATTGAAGGAAACGTTTGGTAACCGCATAGTTTCACGTTTCGGACCCGTGAATTGGCCTCCAAGATCGTGCGATTTAACGCCGCTAGACTATTTTCTGTGGGGATATGTGAAGTCGCTAGTCTACGCCGATAAGCCCGAAACGATTGACCACTTGGAGGACAATATTCGCCGCGTTATTGCCGATATACGGCCACAAATGTTGGAAAAAGTCATCGAAAATTGGACCTCCAGATTAGACTACGTCCGAGCCAGCCGTGGCGGTCATATGCCAGAAGTCATATTTAAATTATAATGCCAGAAGATTATCTTTCGAATAAAGTAAATTTCATGTCAATTTAAAAAATTCATCTTTGTTTTATTCCATTTCAAAGTTCTATACCTCTATAAAAAACACACTTTACTTTCTTGATCTTTGGTATACCGTTAAAACGTTTTTTTTTTTATATTTAAAACCGTTCGCTCTCTATAGTTGTCAACAGCAACGTGCATAATATAGTTAGTAATTTTATAACTTCCAAAAAGCTTTTATTAAGTTTGTTATTGAGAAATAATTCAAGCATCGCTGTAACTCCTGGTAATTCACATAACGTTCGTAAAGAACATAGGAAGTAATTTTTACATTTTTTAGACAGAAAACTTAAGAATTAATTAAATACTCGAACTAAGGGACTGTGGTGTCAATGAAATTAATATCATTAAAATATTCCTTGCGAAAAATACTTGAAAACAATGTCACATAATATGCTTTAGTGCTTTAGATAGAGTTTACAACACTGCTTTAAATGTGGCTATTAAAATTATGTTAATTTTAATAGGGAGTCGGTATAATTTTGACATGTAGAAAAAATAGCTCAATCATAAAATTACTAATTAAGAAATAACTACAAAAAAAGTTGGAAGTAATTAATTAATAACTAAACTAAAAAATTAAAAAATGATATGGTACAAATTCGAAATGAGAATTCCAAAATATTGAATAGATGAGTTGATCTTTTGGTCGCTGGTTTCTCAGAATAGGGGTGTGGTTTATGACTAGTGTAATGCAAATGAAAGATTTTCTCTTGAAAATACGAATTGTATCAAAGATGCCACAAAATTTCTAATTTTAATTTTTTACGGTTATTAAATTTTATATATTTGTAAATAATATTATGATTTAAACTTACAGTTGCTTAAATTTAATCTACAAATATTAGATACCTAAATAAACATTTAACCAGTTTTATGCAAATTTACTGCAATACCGGTGCGAAATACTCTAACATCGTTCAAAATCGTTGAAAAAAAATATCTCGGAAACGGAGTAACATCGAATATATTATAAACTTTATATTTTATAATTAGGGACCAGACACGAGAGGCCGATGCCTCATCGCCCACGGGCGTACTATTGAAAATTTGTATTTTTAAAGAGTTTTTAATTTTATTTATATAATTGGAAAAAAAAAACGCGTGTGTGATCTATAAAATACGAAATACATTTTTATTCTGTAGTTCAATTTCATTATGAAACAGACATGTAAATTGTCCAAGTATACAGTTACAGATATGTAAATTTATTTACATGTCTGTTTCATAATGAAACAAAAGCTTTATACGTGCATTTAACGTATAGACATATTTAAAACATTTCTGTAGTTCAAGTTGAGTAAAGGAATATTAACTAGGAATACTTTCTCAAGGTTCTCCTCTGTAAAATTTGTTCTCTTTGAATGAAATACATCCTTGTAGATAGAAAACGTCCTTTCTACATCGCAACTGGTTATAGGTGCATACTGAAAATATTCTTTTATTTCAGCATATTTAGCAGTTAGATTTTGAAGCATTGTACCCGTACACAATTGCCGCAATGTTATGAAATCTGGATTTCTATTAAAAACTGCGTCTAACTTTTGCCGAAGGCCACATCCGAAGTCACTTGGAATACTTTTCAAATTATTAATAGCCGCATCTAATGTGGTTAATCCATCATTTAATTTCAGATTTTGATTTTCAAAATAAGTGATTAGTTTTGGTAAATTTCCAAAGTGTTCCTGAAGAAAGTACAACTGATTTTCTAAATTTGGCATTTGTATTAGTTCCTTGCACTCAGAAATACTTCGAGCATCGTCATTTAAACATGTAACGAAATTTTGTAAACTATCGAAATTCACTGCATAAAAACTGGTAGCTTCCAACAATGTTCCCCATCTAGTTATTACTGGAGAGGGATGCAGTAACAAAGATGGAATTTTTTCCCTGTAAAGAGCTACTCTCAATGGTGCTTTTCTGAAAACTTTTCTAAAAGCGGATACATGTTTATCAACTTCTGGAAAGGTGTCTGATATATTCACAGATTCTGTGGAGAGCATGTGCTACACAAATAATATGCAGCATATTAGGATATGTTCCCTTTAATAGTATGCCTGTTTTTCACATATATGTAGCACTGTCACTGACAAATAATTTATTCAGTGACAGTATTTTTTCTCTGTACTCGTCGTCCGAATTAAGCATTTGGTGCATATTCTTGTAAATGGTTTTAGCTACTGTTTCCGCATCAACTGTATTTATAACTTTTGTTGCTATTACATATGCGTTATATGGAATAGTTGGATGTAGTACACTAGCTACAACATTTACCACACAGCGTCCTAATATATCGACAGTTTCGTTGGCACTTATCCATAGGTAGTGATTTTAAAGATGGCTTCTAATGCGTTCTACTACTAAGTGGATTCATCACGAACATTTCAACCAGTATATTATTGGGGAAAAGTTTTGAAAGCGGGAAAGTGTTTACTTTATTTAATGGAATATTTGCCGCCAATAAAGTTTCACAGAGTTCTTCGTTAAAATTGTCAGATTCCAACTGGTCTAATTTCTGTGTATGTGTTTGCGATGCTAAGTGACGTTTTACGTGCGATTTCTTGGAATTTTTTAACTATATTTTACAGGCTTTGCAATAAATTTTGAAATCACTGGCAATGTACATACAATCAGTATGACCCTTAATCCAACTCGCCATTGTTTTACGATGCCATTCTCGACGTTGTGCCATGTCATATCTGAAAAAGTAACTTAAACAATGTTTTAGGTCTAAATAAATGAAAATTAAAAATATATGCGTAAGTCATTGAAACTTGACGAAATTTACTGGATACTTACGTCAAAATAATTGGGAGAAGTAGATTCGATGAAACGATATTAAACAGGATCTATTAGAAAAATTACGAAGTATGTAATTCAATGAAAAAAGAAACTAACTTACCGTACTTTATTTATCTTACGAAATATAAACTAATAAATAAAATAAATCATAAAAACTTCTCTGGCTTCTATCTACGCCCATGAAGAAAGTAATTTAAGTGTAATATTGAAGTAATTGCGTCACAATTCAACGACAAAAAAATAGATGTGCAGTTAACCGAATGAATAGTGCTATTCAATAAGAGCGTGTTGTACTTAGCGATGTTATAGACTAACTAATCGGAGACTGTGGCTTATAAGAGTTATAAGTGAATAATAAAATTAAAAAACCCTTACCACAATAGAAGGTATTGTGGTAAGGGTTTTTTAATTTTATTATTCGTGTTATAGACTATTTACATGGTGCATCGTAATATCGGCCTGATGCGTCCGGTCTCTATTTATAATAATTCTTAGAACATATTACAAAATTATGGAGAACTGTAAAAATCCAACATTTTCGTAAATAAATATTAGGGCGAAATTTATTTGAGATATTTGTATATAAAAAATTTGCTAGGATATTTGCTCAGGAACATTGTTATTCTGTTCCGTATTCAAAATGTAACTAAATTTTATTATTTACCTTTCCGAGCATCTCGTGCCATTCATAAAAACGAATGGTCCTTGTTGGTATTCTGCCCATAGCGTTTACATGTGATTTTTACCTTGAGTTTTTCAAGTATACATACGATACCTATCAAATATATTCTTACAGGCCTTGATTTGCGAGATTGTGTTGTCGACCCTACACCCTAGACATATCCTATCTACGTTTTTATATGTTGTCTGATAAGTTCTCGGTATAAAATTCTCTTCGAATAATTTTGAACGTATTCTTCGATGTGATAAAGTATTCAACTGTTTTATAGTGAAATCCTTCATAGCTAATTGTTTCCTTCTTCTTTGGTAAGAATAGTTTAAACAATTTTGGTCGTACACGTCGAATTAATAATTAATTAATAATTGCAAACGTTTACTAGCTCTATTTCTTCATTTGACGACCAGAATAAGTAATGAACTATGCTTGCTCGCGTAATGTGTAGCTAATGAAACTACTTTTTTTTTGCAAAATTCTAAACCTTGTTTTGTTTAAGATTTTATTTTAATTCGTAGTAATATTTGCATTTATTTCCATCGAATCCAAAGGCTCAGCCCATTGGGATTGTAGATCAAGGGAAAATGTTTTGCGGTCCGATGAAACAAAAATTAATTTACATTTTCCAGGTAGGAAAATAATAGTATGGTCTCTGACACGACAATGAAGCTAGATTTGTATTTCATGGCGAAGGATGGACACCATACATCGCACAAACGGCATTTATCGATAAAACTCAGTAAACATCTGTAATGCTTGCTAAAGAATATTTCTGCTATATGGCAGTTTCAACATGATATTCCGATCTCAAACATTCTGCAGAGGCCATAAAAATATGACAGCGACTAAAGCAATATAAAAAGTACAAAAGATTTATTTAATCAAGTCATTGACATCCACGTTATGTTGGCAACTAACGGATAGGCTTTTCTCATTTCTAGAAAGTACCCCGTCTTCATATTTTATGCTTTCTTTGTAATTTACCTTATTGATGACGTAAGGAACATTGAACGACTTGAAAATTAGGACGTATGAGCCCAGACAGTTACGATTTAAGAATATTATTTGTGCATTAAAGTAATGACGAAAACTGTTCTCATTCAGGATGCATTTACAGTCGAATATTAAAAGACACTAAATTTACGGATCTGTGCTAATTACGAATATAAACCAATTTCTATTAAAATATTGTAAACAAATTAAAATTTTGGATAGTTACATAACTAATATTATAAAATCTATTTCTCAAAACGATGTTTTTTTAAGAGTTTCTTGTTGAGGGATGTTTTGTTTTCAATCTTCTACGTAATCAATAAGTTTGTAACACGATTTGATTAGCAGGCCATATTTAAAAATTTGTACAACTTTTAATTTAATAGTTCATATATCAAGAAAATAGAAGAAATGGTGAAAAAGAATGTTTGAATATATATTTCACATGAACATCTTTGTTTTTAACTTGGAAGTATATTTGGTTGTCTACTTCTCAATACTGAATATTTAAAACCAAGAGAAACATTTTTATACAAATTTGTAATGTATTGCACATTCATATTAAAAAATTGTTTATATCTTCCCTTTTATGCATTTAAAGCATCAAACTACAAAACTTTTAACAGAAGATAACGTTCTCAAACATTAAGATTTCTTTAACATTATCAATACTTAAATTCTAGAATATGCTAAAGGTCGCAATTTTCATTGCATGGAATTCTTCTTGCAGCAATTTTTCTTGCACGCTAAGTCGCGGCTTTACACTTTGCAATTCTTACGTGTAAGTCTGTGAAATTATTTTATCAATCAAGTTCACCAACACAAATAAATATCACAAAAAAATAACATATATAATCTGTACATACAAGGTTAACTTATAAAAGCAGAAAACGGTAGTTATGGATAGAAATCAACGTAAAATTAAAATTAAAGCTGCTAGTTTGCTACTAGTTCTTGGGTCTTCTGCATTACTAGCAGAAAACGCAAACATTCGGAAACTTAAATTCTGATTAAATAAAAAAAAGAAATATAAATTTAACAAAAGAATTTTTGGATATCCACGATCTAAAATCATTCGAAAATTTCCTAAGAATGGAAAAAACGCGTTTAAAAAAAATAATATTTTCCTAACCAACAATCGGGTTCATCATCTAATAATTACTCTCTTAAACAACTCATGTTTTCTACAAATATTTCAGGGAAGACAATATACAGGGTGAGTTTTTTTGAATGTTTAGCATTGGGATCTCAGAAACTACTGGAGATAGAAAAACGCTTAAATGGGGAAAGATGCGCAGTTTTACGAGTTTGATTTAAAACTGCTTTTGTTTTTCCGATAACTTTCATGGCTTATTAGATATTAAAAGAAAACTAAATTTTACGATTTTCTTTAAACATGCTTAGCATTGTTAATAGTAATTTTAGAGAAAAAGTGTTCAGACAAAAGTTTTAGATAATTTTACGCCAAATAAAACTATGTAGCTAATTTTTTTTTTCGTTCACCATTATCGAGTTATGACACAAACTTGTGTTTTTTAAATGGAAACCATAGTTGGTTTTGACATCATTAAAAAGCTTATTTTTTGCTGATTACAATGATATAAGGTTTGATATGGTTATTTTAAAAAATAAGGAGGATATAGACATTTCTATGATTGTTCACTTTATAAGATAAAAACTTATATATATATATATATATATATATATATATATATATATATATATATATATAAAAACTTACAATAGTGTTCGTTGGAGCAGTTGAGATAAATATACTAACATTGCTTTCACGTTGAGTCACAGAAGTGAGAGCTGTTAGTTTTTACTTTTAAGTCAAGTTAATTGTCAAACATTGACAATAAACTATTAATTAATTTAATTGTAACTTAACTATAAGCGGTGCAAACGGCCGTTAATCATAAGTTTGCATTGGCTAGGGAATTTTCTAACGTAGAAAAGCGTGATATTGTTGAATGTTACATTCAGTGCCAGAAAAATTCTACTAGAGTTGTTGAAGTTTATTTTGAAAATTATTTTGATCGACGTCAGCCGTCGCTACCTACTTTTAATAAGAGATTATGGGATAATTTAGCAGATTATGGTTCGTTCGTTAAACCAAAATAAAAAAAAGGGATGGATGACGATAGAGAAATAAACATATTAGCAAGTGTCGCTCAGAATCCATCTACATCGACCCGACAAATTTCAACAGAAATGGGCCCTCTCAACGCACTATTGTCAGAGTGTTGAAGAAGCATAAATTTCGTCCCTACAAATTATCAGTATCACAAACTTTACATGAAGGTGATAACATCAGACGAATAGCTTTTTGTAGATGGTTTAAAGATCAGTGTCAAAACGATCCACACTTTTCAATGAAAATATTATGGACTGATGAATCTCGTTTCACAAATTGTGGAATGTTTAAGCACAATGAGCACATATGGTCTCAAACAAATCCACTTCACGTTGAACATAGGAGACCACAAATTAAATTTGGGTTTAATGTTTGGTGTGGTGTTATAGGATCAACTGTTCTTCCTCCTTTTATTTTTGATGGATCACTAACTGGCAATCGTTATCTTAATTTTTTACAACAAGATTTCGAGGAAATGTTAGATAATTTAAATTTAAGAACCCGAGCAATACTGCAATGGTTTCAACATGACGGAGCGCCTCTGCACAGTCAACTGAATGTTAGAAATTATTTAAATTTGAACTTCCCCAATCAATGGATAGGACGAAATGCACCCATTGAATGGCCGGCTAGATCCCCTGATTTATCAGTTTTGGATTTTTTCTTGTGGGGTGTACTAAAGGACACAGTATACAAAAGAACATATGAAACAATCGACGATTTAAGAGAATCTGTCTTAGTTGCTTTTAATAACATCGATAGGCGTAAAGTCCGCAATGCTACAAATTCTGTTGTGAAGAGATGCAATTTGTGTATTAATAATAATGGAGGTATCTTTGAACATTAATAATGTTGTGTGCCCTTAATAAAAGTTCTTATAGTTTTCATTTGATTACTACATAAGATTTCAAAATAAGTTTTCGTTTGGTTTGTATTTTATCAGTTCAAAATACAATTGTTTTCCATAAAAACCATAAAAATGTCTATATCCTCTTTATTTTTTAAAACAACCATATCAAACCTTATATCATTGTAATCAGCAAAAAATAAGCTTTTTAATGATGTCGAAACCAACTATGGTTTTCATTTAAAAAAACACAAGTTTGTGTCATAACTCGATAATGGTGAACGAAAAAAAAATATTAGCTAGATAGTTTTATTTGGCGTAAAATTATCTAAAACTTTTGTCTAAGCACTTTTTCTCTAAAATTACTATTAACGATGCTAGGCATGTTTAAAGAAAATCGTAAAATTTAGTTTTCTTTGAATATCTAATAAGCCATGAAAGTTATCGGAGAAACAAAAGCAGTTTTAAATCAAACTCGTAAAACTGCGCATCTTTCCCCATTTAAGCGTTTTTCTATCTCCAGTAGTTTCTGAGATCCCAATGCTAAACATTCAAAAAAACTCACCCTGTATTTATCATTTATTTTATTTGGAAAACACAATCACCAAATGTAGGTCATATTTGTAAAAAGACGGGAATTTTCATTATGTCTTGACTATGATAAAATCTCTCAAAAAAAACACTAAAATTGCGGCTACCTTGTTATCAAAACAGAACATGTTCTATTAGTGGCATTGCAAGAAAAATTGCTACAGCTGACCGAAATGGTTGGATTGAGCATGCATGCAATAAAAATTGTAAACTGTAAAGCGGCCTAAGAAATTTTTAATATTTCTAAAAATATGAATTAACAACACTGAACACTGAAGAGATTATCTATAGTGGATTTCAGCTATAGACAGGACAATATGTCGAAAGTTCAGTTTCAGCTTCATTTACCTTTGTCTGTTGTAATCGGTGAATGTACGAAATGTAAGTACATATATATAGAAGGAAAAGTCTCTAGTAAGAGATATGTAACATATTTTTATTTTGCTATCTCTAGTACTACTACACGTCAAAATAATATTGATATTCATTATTGCAATTACGTGAATGTATTTTTTTGATCTTAATGTTAGAATACTATTGCTCAACAGAATTATAAATTATTGGACTAATTACTACAATAATATAGCAAATTAATTTAAAAAATACCTGAATTTGCATAGAATACATACACTATAATTTTCGTAACTTGACATTACGAAAATTATAGTGTATGAATTGTATGCAAATTTAGGTATTTTTTAAATTAAATTTGCTATATTATTGTAGTAATTAGTCCAATAATTTATAATTCTGTTGAGCAATAGTATTCTAACATAAAATAAAACTTAAATAACGCTTACGTAGGTGAAATATCACATTTTTTTTGATCCTACAAAATGCCATCTGTTTAAATAGTTAAACACTTTGTGTTTGTCCCATTGATGTGTCCCGGTTAAATTCCATTGTCCCCATCACTATTGCAGTAATTTGTTGTCTGTACTAAATCCTATGCTAATCACAAAGTACAAATTAGAACTTATCGTTTGAATGGAAGATCAAGAGGACTCCAAATATTTATCCTATTCGTTTAATCGTTGTTATCCAGGAGATCCAGGACACGTTGGGGTGATTTTCTAGTCAGTCGATACATTTTTCACTGAACTATAGTTTTACAGTGGCAATTTTTAGGTCGTGATATAAATCCTTGTTAGGTATGAGTGCCTTATTTTGAAAATTTTTGAAGATTGGCAAATTGCTATCCGATGTTGTACCCTATTATTGAATACCAAATGTCCAGATTGAACATATAATAGCGTTGTATGCATTTTTTTCTCAATGAGAACTTGAATTTGCGATCAAGGAGCTAGTTTGATTAAACCTTGTATTTGCGGTTGCGTAACAATAACATAGGAAATTAAATAAAAAAATATAATTAAGAAATCGAACAGATGGATGTTAAATATTTAGGATCAGTAATACAGAGTAACGAAAAACATAGACACAAATGAAAAGGTAATAAGAACAATTGGGTTATATCCCACAGTAACCAGAATTTTATAAGGAAGAAATAAATAAAGAGTGAGAATGAAAATATAAAAGACAATATCCAGGCTGTCCCAAAACATACCAGTGATTAATTTGAATATTTATCGTAAAATAAAATAATAAAAATCTATTAAAAAATGTATTTCAAGAAATTTCGTAGAACTAAAATTTTAGAAACATAAATTAAGAAATAAACAATAACTGGTTAATACATTTAGGACACATGTTTATATGGACTTTTCGACTTCAAATTGCATTTCATCTTTGAAATATTGGCGGTACGTTCTGGGACACCTGTATAGATCGACATTAACCTACTGCTGCAAAAGCCGGACGGCAAATAGAGACATAATATAAGTAAAACAGAAATAAGAAAAACACCCTAACCACAATATATAACAATAAATACTATATACGTATTTCGGCAACTAAGTTGCTATCTTCAGTAGAATAACCTTAAAAACTGAAAAAAGGGTGTTAAACGTAGCGTTTTTGGCTAAGGTAAACCTTAGAAGATATGCTCTTCACCAAATCGCCAGTGTGGTAACACTAAATTCCTAACATCGAAATAAACACTTATATACTACTTAAACCTAGCGTGAAGTTTAGGGAACCGTGAAGCGTGAATACATGAAGCGTAAAAATAATGCTATTGTCACAATAAGGCATACAAATTGGACTGAGGGATTGGTCCATTGTCAGAATTCATTAATTTATTCTTATTTCTATATATATATATATATAAATACTTTCATAACTATAAAGCTATTCCCTATAAAGTTGATTAAAAATGTTAATAATTATAGGGAATTAGATAGTTATGAAAGTATTTATATATATAGAAATAAGCATAAATTAGTGAATTCTGACAATGGACCAATCCCTCAGTCCAGTTTGTATGCCTTATTGTGACAATAGCATTATTTTTACGCTTCACGTATTCACGGTTCCCTAAACTTCACGCTAGGTTTAAGTAGTAAATAAGTGTTTATTTCGATGTTAGGAATTTAGTGTTATCCCACTGGCGATTTGGTGAAGAGCATATCTTCTAAGGTTTACCTTAGCCAAAAACGCTACGTTTAACACCCTTTTTTCAGTTTTTAAGGTTATTCTACTGAAGATGGCAACTTAGTTGCCGAAATACGTATATAGTATTTATTGTTATATATTGTGGTTAGGGTGTTTTTATTATTTCTGTTTCAGATTACAAGCCACAGTCTCCACCAACTTCGGATAATATAAGTAACTTAAATGAAGTATTTATGAGTAGTTAAAGCTACGACAAGGATAGATAAAACCAGAAGTAAGAATGTGATGATGGAACTGAAGATAATCAAATTTATCTTCAGTTTGTTCTTACAAAGATTCTATTGGAGATAACTTATTTATTTCCACCAAAAATAGGATTTATGGCCTCCAATATTAATATGCCATTATTATTTTCGTGTAACGGCAAAATCTTTGACAATTGCTAGATGTATTAAAATCAAGTTTATATAGGTACATAGGTTTGTCGTTCAAAGAAACAAACAGTAAACGAAAGTTGACTTGTAAGCCTTTCGATCAAATGTTTCAGGATTTTTACATAAGCATTTATTTCAATTTTAACAAGTTTATAACGTTTTTATACATTGTAAGATATTCATTGGAAGGTCTAATATGATACAATAAAAAAAGCCAATTTGTTCTGCGGCATAAATTTTGAGGTTCATATATTTATTCTTTTGGCTCTCGCTTTGCAAGTATATTGTCAATAATCAATTCGATTCAAAAGAGCAACTGCAAGTCGCAACATTGTTATATTTCGGCACTTTTTACCCCAAACGCACACTATATCAGTCGAAAATACCACCCATGTACTAGTCATAAACTCATAAATAATGTTATTGTGGGACTCATTGGCGCTGCAGGGTGGCTGCGATAATTGTCGGTAACCGTATCAAGCCCGACAGACCCGTCAACTTCCACAAATATTTTTGTTAACGCCGAACTAAGACAGTAAAGGAATGAAGAAAGACCCGCCCGACTATTCAGTGTTGAGCGACAATGTTCTTTTTAATATAATAGATACGTCATTTAGAGGGCATTCAATGAATAGTAACGTATTTCAAAGGAGTTTTAATGATAATCCTTCTATTATCTATTATGTGGTTTACCATATACACCGATAGGAATTTGATCGAATTTTTCACATGTATGCATTCCATTTATGTACGTTGACATGAGAATATAGAGACCCGATGTCAGATTATTATGAATAAATGACGTTAGAATGTTATTTGTATTTAGTGTTTGGTTCAGGACACGCATTTAGGAAAAAATATTTTAATTAGAATAATTAATTAATGAATTTTGTACTCACAGGATAATTATAGGTAATATTTGTTGCAAGTATATTTGCCAATGGTAATAAGAGTAAGTTTAAAATGCATAAGCCGGCGATATGTATAACAAAAAGAAATATAGGTATATATGATAAGAAAGTTGCTTGTAAACTTTTTTGTTTTATTTTGTTGTGAGATATAAACATAAGTACATACTTTTATATTGGTTGATCCAATTCCAGTTTCCTAACTTCTATTTAAGAACAAACGCAAAATGTACCATTATCTTATTTTTTTTTATTAATCGAATATTGGGTATTATTAAATTAATTAAAGTACCTGGAAGTGGCTCTAGTGCATCACTGGATCTCTGAACAGGTGTAATAATTGATGGTACCCTAGAATAAATTCACTTAGATTATTTTTGCGGTTTATTCCTATGAAATTTGATTTGATAGTTCACGTCAGATCGCTGGAGTTTTGTGCTTGAAAGAATGTCTTTTCTTATTTGTCCATAAACCCAAAGACACCACACGGCTTTTATACACCAAACTAGGAATCTAAAGTTTGATATTTCTTTCTAATCAAAACTCAAAGTAGTCCATGTACGCTTATTTTAGGAACTCTGACACATTCAAGCGGGATTCTTAAACTGCAATGGCTACAAATGTAATAAAAGCAATTTGGACTGTTTACGCACGCAGGTCCTATATGTCAACAACTCAATCTGCTAGAAGGTATTTTAATGTAGATTTAGAATCACTGAAGTTGAAAGCCAGCATACAACACGTGCCAAATGCCATGCAACAAAAACTGTTTCTTGTGCGTTGTTATTAGCTTATCTTTATTCCTGTTACAGCAAATAAACTTTACTTTATTTTCATTAATATCTGGTCATCTTTCTTTTTGCTTTTTGTTTAAAAAGCTTTCTCTAATTTTCATTTTTCTTTATAATAATGGTTACATCAGTCGCGTAGAGTGACTTGGGGTATCCACAGACATCACAAAATTTTATAACTAATTTTTCAAACAACAACTGGTTACAACTTCAGGCGTGGGATAAGCCGGTAAGAATATTTCATGAAACCAAGTTGTATATTAAGCCATTTTAATGAGCTACGTTAAATCTCTATAATTGTTATTAATTTTTTAATAGTTTATCTTTGGAGAATTAACTTCCTGCAAGGCTTCCACAAAATATCCCTAATAAAAATATTGAAACTATGAAGGATGTTTCCAAAGTTCTGGGAATTATGTTCTAATTAAATTACGCAGAACTTATAGGCAATACTATTTTTTATAAACAAGTCTTGACATGTTTATGCAGCTATATTGTTCAAACTGATTCAGGTGTTCGACCGATATAGACACATTTTTGTAGCACTGTTTGTGTAACCATAGAAGACGCGGCTAAATCTCAAATAGCAATAGTTTTCTTTTTGTGGAAAGAGGGTGTGAAAACTTAAAAAAATTATTAAACGTCTGCAAGAAGTGTTTGGTGAGTCTGCAGAATCTAAAAGTACTGTATATCGGTGGATCGATCGTTTTAAAAGTGATTGTGTGGTTGCCCGAGCACGTCAGTAAATGAAAGAAACATTACTGCCGTGGAGAACCTACTGAAACAGGACAAACGAATGACTATTTCTCAAATTAGTGTACGCCTAAGAATAGGTACACGACAAGTTCATGAGATCTTCCATGATTGTTTAGGCGTTAGCAAGGTGCCGTTAGCCTATTCCGGTGATGAATTTTGGCAATGTATAATAACTACTGACGTGAATTCCTTATTTCAATTCTGCGACCAAAAGTCAATCCAAAGAATGGTGTAAACCCGAAAAAGGGCCTTCATTTAAGGCACTTGCAGTTCTGTCTGTTGGAATGGCAATGCTTACTGTATTCTGGGATTTCGAAGAGATTATCGTTATGGATTGTCTGGCGAAAGGTACTACTATTAACGCAGAATATTATTTGAACTTATTATCCGGACCACTGCGGCAGGCACATATCAGAAAATGGCCTGGGACGTTGCATAAGCGTCCGTTATTGCAACAGGATAATGCAAGACCGCACACCGCAAGAGGAACTAAGAATGTTTTGAACGATTTACGAAGGGAATTGCTTCCGCACACATTTTATTCACCGGATCTCGCACCGAGTGATTTTCATCTGTTCCCAGATTTGGAAAAACCTTTACGGGGTGTGTTCGTTTTGAGAGTTTAACTGACGTAAAGCGTGCCATAATTAGGTGGATTGAGGAGACACCGAAAAAGTTCTTTGAGCACGGCTTAAAAAAAATAATTTATCGTTGGGATAAATGTATTCAATTAAATGGCGATTATGTCGAAAAAATACATTGCAATATTGATGAAAATTGACAAATAAAAAAACTGTAGCTAAATTCCCAGAACTTTGGAAACATGCCTCGTATAACGACCATGATCGTCAATTAGTCATCGTTAGATTCAAACAGCCCTATCCGCTGAGGTAGAAGTGATCAACACCGTCTTGCACGATCATTGGAGTATGGAACAAACTATAGCCTACCAACGACTTCCCCATAAGAAGTTTCCCTGGTGGCATCCACGAACCGAGCTAGGCAACTCATGCCGCACTGGACTAGTTGAGAAATGTAGGCATTCATAATGTGATTTATACATTTATATTTAATTTCTATTCTAAAAATATATTTCTAAAAATATAAATTTTCCCTCTTCTTTTGTATTTGCGTTTACATTATTTGCTGGGCGGTAAGTAAAAACACTTTTATTTAACATAAATAATGTCAAAACCTTTTCATTGTTTCCAATTGTACCCAATGGTCTTGTTTATCCGTAAAACGTTTCTATTAGCAAAATATATTGACCGTAAATGGCGGCACTATTAATGTACGAAAGCGTCAGTGCATTATAATAAGAACAACAATTACCGGACCGGAGTCAAAAGTCGAGAAAGACGAAAATCCCGTAGACAACGTCAACGTTATAAAGATACATAGACCGGAGGCAAAAGTGGCTGGGTAAAGAATTCAATCTGCATTCATTTTTCAGGAAACGTTACGAATCGCTTATCAACGGTCGGACGCTCTCTTAACGAGGACACAAGCCGCCAAATCGGAGCCTGCCCGGGAAATGCTAATGCCGTTTCCGTAACTTTGCCCCCCCTCGTTTCATTGGTAAATGCACATTATCCTTAATGACGTTTGGCTGATGTATATCGGTAACGTCTTCTTCGGATTATTACCGTGAATTTCATTGCGCCACCCACCGAAACAAAATACGGTAAATAAACGTTTATTTAACTTTACGTTTTGAAATACCCTTAATTAGCTTAAGAAGTAGTCACGTATATTTAGTAAATTTAATACTATAGTCCATCTCACGTTTACGGTACGTTACAGGTCTTATGGAGATACCTTATATACATGTCATATATATATACCAGTATACAAAATAATTTCAAAACGAAGCCTACCATTAAAAGTCACATTAGTACATATCGAAATACATACAGAACCTTAATAGATTAAACGTTTTTATTTGTAATATATCAAATGTTTAAATCGTCGTCCTTAACTTTAAGAATTACTAAAAGGAGAAAAAAATACTAAATCTGCCTTACGCTGTATGTCCGAGGGTACCTATATCAAAATATAACGATACTGGTGCTACAACTTCTTTCACCACAAGAATTTTATAACACAAATAGAATATGTTACCCCCATCACTAATATACTTATCCTTAAGTAGGTTTTGATTTAACTTTTGACGTTTATTACAAATTAATTACTGAATTGTCAGTGTTTGACGTACGAAAAAATGAGAGTGGAGCAAAGATATGAGATAAAATTTTGTGTTCGGTTGGGTAAAACACTAACTGAAACTTTTGAAATGATTAAAACTGTATACCCAGATGATAGTTTATCATTATGTAGTGTGTTTGAATGACATAAGAAATTCAAAGATGGTTGTGAATCAGTGGAAGATGAACCGCGACGCGAGCGACCATCAACTGCACGGATTGATTCAAAAATTGCAGAAATTAACGACTTGATCCAAAATGACCGTCGGATTGGCATATATAGAATTTCTGACATTGTTAATTTGTCTTATGGTTCCACTCAAAAAATTATTTAAGAAGATTTTGGTTACCGAAAAGTCGCGGCAAAATGGATTCCAAAAGCCCGATGAACAAAATGCCAGTCGAGTGACAATTTGTCGGCAGTGGAAAAGGCAACTGCAGTTTTTTACCATGTAGTTACATGTGACAAAAGTTGGTTTCATCATTACGGCCCTGAATTAAAGTCTCAAAGTATGCAATGGAAGCACAAAGGCAGTCCAAGAAGGCAGAAGGCGAAAACTGTGAAAAACACCGGTAAAGTGATGCACTGTTAAATTTTTGTACTGCAGCACCAGTCTCGTTATTTTCTGACATTTCCTCGTATATAAAAATGGGTCATTAACCAACTTCAAAGTGATTGTCAACGTTATACAATTTAGTTAATAATTTATTTTCTTTACATACAATTTATGACTGGTTTGTTTTCTTTTAATAATAATAATAATAATTTATTACAATATCCAATTATGAGACAAGCAAAAAAGAAATAAAATAAAAAAATATACACAACAGCATAACTGAAATCAAACCAACTTATAACCAAGTTAACAAAGGCGATTTATTCAACTAAGCAGATTCTGTAATGAATGTGCAAGAAACGAATCCTAGAAAATAAAAAAATATAAATAATAACAATAAAAAAAGAAAAGAAATAATAATTCCGATAACACAAATAATAAATAATAATGAAGTCTTAATTATGAAAAAGAAAATAAAGTTATAAACTTATTATTAAATTTGAAAATGATTATAGTGTGTAGCGTAATACAATGAATATCTACAGAATGAAATTAGTGTTAAAGAAGATGCAGATTTTATGCAGTGGCGCATTGAGCATTAAATTAGTTTTTGACGTTCAAACAGTAAAATGTATTACAATGACGTGCAGAATATTGCGGAACAGAGAAACATAATGCACCGAACAACGCTGGCGCGTCATTGTTATTATTACATAAATTAAAAGGAAATTTCATTTCAGTCGATGTAGGGTGCTGTTGCAAGGATTGAATATGCAATAGGTCAAGAAGAAGGTCATTTATAGGGTTGTTTCAGACTTTACTTCATTACTTCATTACGTCATTAAAATTTGTTTTATTTTATCCCGATAATAGTAAGAAGGTCATTATCAATTATCAAAACCACGCTCCGAATATACTCCATTCTGCTTGTATCTGTATACATGAACATACACAACGCATTTAACCAATGATCATTTCAACATACAGACACATGTGTTTCGATCTAACGACCTCCTCAGTTCAGTTATGAAGTGACGTCTTTAGATTCGCTCCCGCAAGATAAGCACTATCCTATACCGTCAACTGACAAGAGATATCTCGTGACATTTGACGGACAAGAAATAATTTTTATAGGCGGACCTTTCTTGTCCGTCAGATGTCACAAGGTATCTCTTGTCAGCTGCTGGTATAGGTTTCCACGGATTGTGCTTGTCATCACTTCATAACTGCACTCAGGAGATCGTTAGATCGAAACACACGTGTCTGTATGTTGAAGTGACCATTAGTTAAACACGTTCTGTATGTCAATGTATATAGATAAAGACATGATTTTTTAACATTTGATGTGATTACACATCGATATGCTATTTTTTTATGTTTTTGTAGCAATATGAACTATTGTGACATTAATTAAAAGTAATCGTAATCAGTATTGTATTTAGTATTTAATATGTTTGAATTACATCAAATAATCCATGGAATTTCAATAAGTGACCTAAGTCAGACAGAAGAATACGCATACCTATGGCAACTACAACTCTCATCTCAAAATGCATTTATAAAGGTATGAAAAGTCAATGCAAATCTCAATTATTAACACTGCTTGGAATTGTAAAGTTACATTTAAATTGGAATTTATAACAATGAAATGAATTGAGGTTTTTGCTGTGAAAATATCCTTTGTTAGCAAGATATTGTTGCTGTTTGAATGGTATATTTAGTAGTGCATGTATCGAATGTTTATTACAAATGGAGCTCTAACCATCAATTGGCTTGTTATTATGAAGCGGTCACTGCATATGCTCCACACGTCAAAATTAGTAAATAATAAAGCAAAACCACACGCTACACACGTTAGAAGCGAATAGTTAAATGAAGTTATTAAAGGATTAATTGTTTTGCAAGCATTTCTGTTCTTGACGTTGTACACTAAACATATCACAATTTAAATTAGCGAGATCCCAATTTCACGATGTTAGGATAAATTTATAAGTTATTAACGGTTTCGTAAGGCAAAGAAACCACAATAATTAGGCCACATAATATCGTCGTCGTTTTATTGAAAATCAATGCCGAGTATTACAATATTAACAATATACAGGGTGGGGCAGTCGAACCACAATTTTCCAAAAAGCTTGTGTGGTAGCGGTGTATGTGTGCAGAAACGCAGTGATTTTCACGTTTTATACATTTGGAAGTTTAGTATCCATGCCAGCGTTGGGCCGGTGAACAACTCATTTCTACCTCAGTGGATATGTTAATAAACACAATTGTTGCTAATGGGTAGCTGCTCTGAACACGAATGGTCTCCCAATTCGACCAAGTTTCAGTCTTGTTGCGATCCTTGATATTACTTTAAGTATGTTATTTATCATTTTCATAATAAAATTACGATAAAAGTCCGGAAAGAGATTTATTTACAGTTAGAGGTGATGCAGTGAATATCATTTATGTACAAGAAAAGCCAAAATAATCTACAATTCAATCCTAGGCAGTAACTTTAATTTCATTTTTAAAACTTCTCAATAATCCGCCTCTATTGATTGGCTCTAAAGTTAAAAAATATCTTATAAATTTGTTTTTTTCAATCCGTCAGTACCAAGTTCAAAGATTCTCTAGTAAGTTCTTTCTAAGTTTTGATTGTGTATGATTGTGTATGTGTGTGTTTTTTGACTTTTGTAGAGAAATTTATAATGAGTAATACTGGCCGAAATGAATCATTCAACGATAGCCAAGAATGTGTTCGCTTTTGATTACAGTTTTCACCACAAGTAAGCAACAGATTCAGAAAATGTGCTTTCTTTTATAGCCCGAAAGAAGTAAATAACAAATTCCTAGTCTTTGGAGCTTGTTACCCTATGTTAATATATACGGCATCCATTTGCTTAGCTTCCATTATTTTCCCACTTTGAATATATGTTCCACAATAGCATCTCCTAACTTTTCCGTTATTGGTTAAGGAAGGCCTGTCTGAATGTGATGTATTTTCAAATAATTCATCGCCAGAACAAATTTTGGCATTATTACGCCATGACAAAGTTTACTAATATACCGACGCAGGACTAATCACTTATGCCTTATAAGCTCCAACAAGATTAAAAAAATTGTTTATGACCTGATATTACAACTATTTGCGAAGCAGTTTGAAAATGTTTTAAAGGTATTAAACGGAAATAAAGAAATATGGCATTAATAGATAGTTTAGTAAATTAGTAAATTCCTAAGCTATGGGTGTAAGCTTAGAAATTTACTTTCACTCTTTTCTATTCTCTGTTTATCCTTTAACTCGCTATTTCCTTCTCTAGTATATACTATTCTACTGTCTGGATCGATTTGTTTCTAGGACGCATTTGTCTTTGACTTACTATTGTCTTCGCTTTTATGACTTCATTCTTGGTCCCAGCACCGTCTTATATAATTGAACCTCGGCCTTCTTTGAGATAAGTTTTCACCTTAAAAACGTATTTAGACCGCTTACACCTCTGTTACATTTCACTATCCTTACCTCTTCTTTGAAAGTATTGTCATATATAGTAGACAGACATATTATTAGAAAATTCCATAACAAATTCCAACATTAGGTAAGGTATTTTTAATTTCATACAATTCATCATAACAAAATATGTCTCGTTGCAAAAACTTGTTAAATTTTTTCGTTCGTTCGTCTTGAAATTGTATCAGTCAGTACAAACATTTATTTCCGTTCTATACATATTTTAATAATTGACTTCAATTTTAATACATATTTAGACTTAATGAATTTCTTTAAATTGTAACTTACTCCTGATAAAGTAGCGAAATATTGAGACAATGAACAAATGACTTAATATTTAAATATATAAATGTGCATACCGTGTGTCCTTGAAATAAAAAGACTACGTATAAAAAATGGAAAGATTAAATTATATAGAATATATACCCAAAATATTTTCCCAAAATTCCCGCTCATAAGCGAGAATAAAAATGACAAAATTATTTAAAAAATGTTTGTCACGCCACTATGCGATGGACTATATTATTAAAGACGATATGTTAAAATTGACCTACGATAACAAAAAGAATAGATCTGTTATTGTCCATCTTTAAGTTTCGTTCAGTTATCGATCGTTACATACGTTCGATACTATTTGCATTTACGTCTTCGATTAAAGATACATCGCTACCAAACAGGACGTTAAATGACCGTAGAGCACATATCTTACATTTTGATTTAATACATCTTCTTTAAAAAAATTTATCGAACCTTTAGCATACGAAGCTGTCTATTCAATGTTATCTTCAAGTTTATATAAACATAAACATTGCATTCAATAGCAGTATTTTTTATAGACATTATATTTGTTACTTCTTGTAACAAAAAAAAACATTTAGATAACACACATTTTAAATTTTTTTTATAGTTCAGTTGAATGCACTATAGACCTCAGTATACAACAATGTAATAGTTTTTATAACATCAGCAGCTGCTATGTATGTAAGCATACGCTGCGGCGTGTGTGTGCGTGTACTTCAATAGAGACATTTACATTCAGAATATTTTGAATTCATAAGCGTCACGTAATACAATTTTCAGGGGGTTTTTAATTTTTGGGTTCTCGTCATAATATATATATTGTATATATTCTATACAATTTAATCTTTCCATTTTTCATACGTTGTCTTTTTATTTCAAGGACACCCGGTATTTATTGGTATGTATTGTATTTTGTGCTTTCTTATACTTGCAATGTAGATTTTTCTCATATCTTTTGGTATTCAATGTAGGTACTCATAAACACGATAATAGAAAATGTGGTTTATTGCACCTATTACGCAATGTTGTAGTCTTAAAAGAGCTGTGTGCAAAGTGTGCAATTGCATTAAATTGATCAGAAACCAATATACGACGAATGTCTAAGAAAATGAAGTTTCAGTAGTTCAAGAAGTTTTAAAACTAATCGTTCAAGACACACAAAATCAAATTCAATTTTGCTACAAATTTTTGTGGTTCAGAAATATTAAACTGCAGTTGAAGAATTTCTTATTCATAAGCACATAGAGCAAATACATCGTGTATAAAAAAATATAAAAAAATCAGCATTTTTAAACATATCACAGGCGCTTAAGAAAGTTTGGCAAGGCATCCTTTACAAAATCAGAATACTCCTGTCTCCTATTTTCTACTCCTTCCTGCATGACCGTCACTTCCTAGTTCGGCATTTTGACGCGTATACTGGTATTTATGCTATCAAATCTGGAGTTCCACAATATACTGCCGACTTGCCAACGACTCGTGAAGTCACTATTGTTACATATGCAGACAACACAACCATCCTTGCCTCATATATCCATCTTGTTCTTGCTTTGCAATGATTGCAGACAAGTTTGAACAAAATTAAAGATTGGTTAACAAAATTGCGCATTAGAATTAACGAAAATAAATCTGTTCAAGTAACAGTTACGACTAGAAGAGGTTGCTGTCCTGCAGTGTATCTAAATAATTACGCTGTACCACAAAAGGAATACGCCAAATAACTAAGAATGCACATTGATCGGAGACTGACATAGAGAAAGCATATATTCTCAATGAGGAAGCAGCTGGTAGACTATACTGGTTAATCTATCAAAAATCTAATCTGTCCCTGGAAAACAAAGACGTTATTTACAAAGTAACATTAAAACCCGTTGGGAGTTATGGAATACAGTTCTGGGGGACTTTCTCCATTTCCAACATTGAGATACTAGAAAGACTTCAGTCCAAAGTACTCCGTATGATTACCAAGGCCCCTTGGTATGTCCCAAACAGCATCATATCCCATGACTTGAAAATAAAAACAGTGGAGGACGAAATCAAAACTTTCTGCGAAAAATACGCAGAAAGACTATGTAATCATCCCAATTCTCTGGAAAATACTCTAATGACTCGACCCAACAGAAGGTAGACTCAAGCGGTTCAATCCTACTAACCTGCTTACGAGATTTAATTTTAATCTTCTAGAAGCACCATCAAATAATTTTCTTTTCTACTAATTATACTGTACAGGAACTGGTCAATTGATAGTTTCCTACATGTCAAATATTTCAAACAAACAATTTACTTATTGTATAATCTTTGCAAATATTGTAAATAAATTTGGATGTTAAAAAATTTTCATATCCTGTTAGGATTTCGACAACAAAGTCGTTATCTTCAGTGAGAAGTAATAACAGAGTATTATACCTTTTTGGAGTTTTTACTTAGTTAGGATATAAAATGAGACATCATCGACTCTTTAATTTTTAATAATTTATATCGCGCGAATAAAAGTCTTTATAATATTTCAATGTAAACGTACACATATATAAATATATCTCGTGTCATTGCCCTAAATGTGAATAGAAAAGCGATGTACACTTTAGCAGTTTCTTGTCCTATATTTTTACGTTTATATACGAACATTTCAATAAAAATCCTTGCTCATCGTTCTGATTCAGGACGGCATCATAAAAACATCCATAGCAAAGCATCAGCTCTCTTTTGTCAAGTGAATACTTAGGATGGGAATAGCATATGTCTACTTCTGGAAGATCATTCTTTTGGTAGTTTCTCCGTGATTCCTCGTTTATGGCGCCTTGCGAATAGTCTGCCCGCATACCGAGCAAAGTGCACACTTCAAGGCGACACATTCTGAATCCCCAGCCATTTATGTTAGGTATAAACAGGAAAATGTAATTGAGGAGCATCCCTTTTCTTGTCCTTATGTTATACTACCACTACTATTACCGCGACTTTATCGATTTTATTCCTGGATACTTGACATTTATTATTAGTGCTCTACTACACAAAGGGCGGTTGTAAATAATTGTAACTTCCCCTTTATGCGTACATTGTACACCTATCTATATTATAGCGAAAACATCTTTCTACAATCCGCCTAGTTATCAAAACCATTGTTCGAGATAATTTGTTTACAATTACCGATGCCCCTGTTCCCAACATCGATTATAGTAACGCTTATTTGAAAATAATTGCTAAAAATTACTTTGAATCGCTTCCGCTTTCTTCGGTGAGCAAGACGCGTATCAAATTTTTGTTAACGATGATTGCTACTTTAATATTGTGATAAAAAAGACCCTTCGCTTTGCTTCTCTGATTAGTCGTTTTAACATGATGAGTCACGGTCTTTATGAAACTATACGTTACACTACTATTATAAGTGAGGTATTTAGGAACTATATGACTTAACACGTCATTCCTTTAGTTAATGCGCTAATACATAGCTTGGCCTAATATATAAACAAAAAATCAAGCTACATGAAACTAAATGTTGATTACTTTTTTTAAAACGTTTTATTTGAGAAAAATGTTTAAAATTTTAAAATAGGATTACATTTGATTCAATATTTTTTGCTCATACTTATAATAATAATAATAATCTATTTATTATTATAAATTATACATTATTACAAAAGTATTTTTAATAATATAAAATATTATTAAAAATGGGGTGTGAAGAACACAATACAAGTTATATATTTGTGAATGTATCTCCTCTCCAGAGACGCAGATATGTATTTCACCTTTCTACAGGATCGTCGGTACGCCCCTGCTGGAGAAGAGATACATTCAACCAAATATAACTACCTTGCTATCAACCAGAAATTATTAAGACAGAGCGTGAAAGAATATTCAGCGCTGTCTAGATAACAACTGCCGAACTATTCTTTCACGCTCTGTCTTAATAATTTCTGGTTGATAGCAAGGTAGTTATATTTGGTTGAATGTATCTCTTCTCCAGCAGGGGCGTACCGACGATCCTGTAGAAAGGTGAAATACGTATCTGCGTCTCTGGAGAGGAGATACATTCACAAATATATAACTTGTATTGTGTTCTTCACACCCCATTTTTAATAATATTTTATATTATTAAAAATACTTTTGTATTATACAAATTGGTGTGGTTTTTACCCACTCATGTATGTTTCAAATTATTTTGTTATATACGCATTCGGTTCGCCCGACAAGTAGTGAAGACACGATAATACAGTTTTCTATAGATATGGTATGTTACCGTCTAGAGAAACACGTTGCTTAGTTCGGCAGTTGTTATCTAGACAGCGCTGAATATTCTTTCACGCTCTGTCTTAATAATTTCTGGTTGATAGCAAGGTAGTTATATTTGGTTGAATGTATCTCTTCTCCAGCAGGGGCGTACCGACGATCCTGTAGAAAGGTGAAATACGTATCTGCGTCTCTGGAGAGGAGATACATTCACAAATATATAACTTGTATTGTGTTCTTCACACCCCATTTTTAATAATATTTTATATTATTAAAAATACTTTTGTATTATACAAATTGGTGTGGTTTTTACCCACTCATGTATGTTTCAAATTATTTTGTTATATACATTAGGTTTGTTTTTGCAGGCGTTTTGAAACGGTTTGAAAATCATTTTATAATCACTTTTATACGCATGCGTCAATTACAATTGTTTTCAAACTATCCCCAATTTTATCGTTGCTAAAACGAATTTCAAATTCGTGGAAGCTAGTGACATCTACCATACAAATAGTAGAATTTCAGAATTTTCGAATGTACCACATACTTCTTAACCAACATGTCTGCTTATGCGAAAATGTTCTATGAATTCATTATCTGTGTATTGAGGAATAATTATTTCAAAATAATTTTCATTCCTTATTTTAATTTCATCTTGAAATTGTATTTCTTCTTCACTGGTAAACTCGCACTCAGTACTACTATTGTTACTAGTGCATAAACTAAATAAATCTGACATTCTTTTCATATCTACACAAAACAGTCAAACAACGAGCGCGATGGAGATTTTGAAAACATCCAGTGAGAATCACAAAGATGCCTACACATTTCTCCACTTTTCGTGCATAAAAATGAAACGCGCATGCGTCTGATATTCGGTTTTACGAAAATACTCAAACCATTCCAACAGATTGAAAATCATTTCACAACGGAGTTAAAAACTGCAAAAACGACAAATGTTTTATCAATCTTTGATTTTATTTCTCTGTCCGAAAGCTTTTTCTTCAATGCGCACACTCCTGATACTTCAAATGATTTCAAACGCCTGCAAAAACAAACCTATTATTATCCTACTTGGGCAATTGAAAAGTATTTTATTTTATTGTATATATAGGCTGTCCTTGAAATAAAGAGACAATGTATGATAAATGGATGTAAGATATTTATTATATTGAACATAATCTAAAATATTGTGTCAATTACGACGCTAACCCCGAAATTAAAAACACCCTGAAAATTGTATTATGTGACGCCTATGAATTTTAGATATTCAGAATGTGTATAAATAATAAATACCTCACACACATATACGCTACAGCGTATATTTACATAAGTAATAGCCGGATGAGATGGACAATAACAAAACTATTCTTTTTGTTATTGTCGGTCAACTTTAAGATATAATCTCTTATAATATAGTCGATCGCACAGTGGCGAGACAATTTTTTTTTAAATATCTTTATAATTTTTTTTCTCGCTTATGAGACGGATTTTTTTTGAAAATATTTATAACTATATAATTATTTTTTTCAAGGACACCTGGTATATATTATTTTCTAGACACAGTGATTGGCGAATGTGTGGAACCATGTAAATATCTGTTAAATTAAAAAAAATATTGTAATAAAATTTTAGGCACGGAAATTAGGGATAGAGAGCCACCTATGAAATATTTTTTAAATATATAGAGAGTTCAAAAAAAGTGTAACGTACTACAGTTATACTTTTTAAATTGAACGTCCTTATTTTCTTACACTTTGGATTTGTTAAGAAAGCTTAAGATTAAGGTGAACATTTGTTTGACACCGTATATGCACATATTAAATACAAAACAATAATATTCATAATTGTTTCGCGTTTTTTGTTTTACATAGATTTAGTTTAGTTTATATATATTTAGCTAATTACTTTGTTTAAACTCATACGCATCAATGTATATAGTATACTTAATAAGATCTTGCATTTGGATCATACCATTCAATATTAATTAGAATTATAATCCATGCGAAATGCTAGATTACCGAAATTTCCCAATCACTTAAAATTTCCTAATTGATTTAATATAATATATGTAAATGTAGGTGTAGGTTACCGCGGTCGTTCTCTAGATGTAGATCTCGGTTTCCGGGTACATAATATATGTAATTCTGTGTCCCATTACGTGCCTGTTATTTCTGTTAAATATGCAAAGGCGTAGTTGAATGTAAAGGTCTATTATGGGTTTTACGTTTACAGTCTATAGCTCCCGTTGTTCTGGTCATCGAGGGTTTTTCCGTATGTAAATTGATTAGTATTCATAGATTTCTTAAAATAAGTTTTAGTTTAGTTTTATTACTTTGTCGGAATAATTACGGATGCGACCCCATAATTTACCTGGTACAAAAGACAAAAAGACTAGTATCTACGAAGAACTCAACGAGAAAACATCTAGCAAGAACTTGCAAAGCATCGAGCTAGGCAGAAAACTCAGCATTACCTTCGTTCAGATATTCAAAATAAACTACAACATCAAATAAATAACAAGTATATTTTATCAAATAATAAATAGTTACATATTAGAATAAAATAGTGCACATATTAGAATAAAATATTTTACTTCACAAACTAGTGTTTTATTCGGAAAACTATGCATAGCGAAAAGGTTCTTAAACCAAGAAGGTTTCAACAGGAGTTCTCCTCGATTACAGAATTTCAACAAACTATAACACTTGGGGTCTAAAGTATTTAGCTTGCTCTCGGTATTTTCAAAATTATAAGTATTGCTTGATATTTAAAATCAACAGCTTTACGCGACGGTCTTAACGAGCAGCTGTTCTCTTTTAAACTCCACTACCTATTTTTGAACGTACCTGGCAATTGTAAAACCACGACAATATCTCATATCCAGAGAGCGGACTCGAGCGATTGATGATTCATAGCCAATAGGCGTCTGCCTTGTATTCGCAATAGGTTTGTTTCTGTAAACGATCCGTGAGTTTCGAACAATTTTATACGTGTGGCAACTGCATAAGTGGCACATACCTGCATATGCAGCTAATATGTATCTGTTAATGTACAACAGAGCGAATGTAATAAACGGTTTAGTAACCGGCAGCTACTATTGCTGAAACAAAAGTAATGCTGACAAGTGAATTGCGTATCGAATTTTGAATAAAAATAATTTACAAAGAACAAAACTCAAAACTATGTATTTTCTGTAAAATATTGAAAGTGTAAAACATTACTATGAACAACTAAAATTTGTTGTAGGTGTTCCTGCGTTAAATTAGTTCTTTTAGATGTTAAAACATCTTTAAAAATAGAAAATGTCCGTTCCACATCACAAAATATTTATAAAAAGTTATAGGATAAATATACATACAATATAATAATCTAAAACGGATTTTTTAAAATACTAAAAGTTGTAACCAATTAATACTGAAAGAAACGAAACCAGAAAAACCATAAATACATATATGTATATGGATGCATAACAACATGTAGACACGAGAATACACTTTGGAAATTAGCGGGTATAGCGAAATAATATATAAATGTATATTCCGTCTTACACGCTACTGTAAAATAGAATTTTATGAATGAATAGACACAATAACGACGGAAATACCAACATCTACTCGACGAATACAATCAAGCAAGCAAATAGTGGGGCTGCTATAACATGCATACTATACCTACCAACGTTTTAACGGGGCAATTGGTCATTCAATCGCTTCAGTCCGCTCTCTGCTCATAATAGTGGTTATGCTTTAGCAATTTCAAACAATGACAAATTCGGTTCTCTTATACCAATAATTTTGCCTATGTGTGTAAACTAACGAATAATATCAACAAATCGTACAATTAACAAAAAAAGGCTTGGAACACATACAAAAAAGAAACATAATTTTAAGGTAAAAAAAGAGATTATTTGATAATAGTTCATGTCGATTAAAAAAAAAATTTCATGGCACTTAACCCTTTGTGTCCTGGCATATTCAATTTTTAGATTTACCAGAAATGTTAAGTATGATATGTTTGCTTATGATGTAAAACAAGTCCCTGAATTTTTTTAGAATTTGTTTTCTTAAAATTCTTGGAGGGGGGTATCGGGACTTTGAAGTCCCGTCAAAGCTAAAGATAATAAAATTTGGTTGATTTACAAAAAAATATTTTGTTTAAAATATTATTTTATGTGATACATCTGTTAGAGCAATGTTATAAAAAATTATTAATAAATACAATACAATACATTAATTTTCGGACATGCTGTGATAATCCAAAAAATAATTTTTTTCTCTTGTTGCAACATAAATATACTCCACAAGTTAAGCACTTGGAGTGAGGACGCGACTCTATTGCCATTGATGAGCATTGTTCACTCCTTCTTCGTATTTTGGTAAAAATTGGCCAGTGACTTCCTCGATTACTTAGTCGAACATCGTTGCTTACACTATAGTTGTATTTTCTTCGTTTTGTTGGTGCAGGACTAAGGCGACTGCAGTTTGGACTACCAGAACGTGGACTCGATCTTGGGCTACTACTTTCACCGCGAATCAAACGTTTTTGGCAAGTATTTGAATTGAGAGAACTAGTCATAAGTCCTAGACTTACTCCACGTCTAAATTCTAAGAGAGACACATTCTCTTCTGGATGCATTGTTTTGTAAATGATGTAACTGTTGACAAATACTAAATCTAGTAAACCAAAAAAAATCCGGTGCCACCATTTCTTTGAACGTCTGTTAACAGCATAAGCTTGTCGTCAATGATCAGCATGATCAACACCCCCCATGTATTGATTATAATCCACAATAATTTTTGGGCAATTTACATTTTGTTGCGTCCCATCTTTTTGTAGTCGCCGAACTGTAGTAAATTCTGTGCTATTGAAATTTGACTGCATATAAACGACTCTGTTATCATACCACTTAAGGTATGTTATGTCCATACTAGAAACTCTGTAATCGCAATCTCCTCTTTTCATGCTTTTATCTGTTTGGAGATTTTTTGGTAGACCGGCTCTTGTCTGTCTCACTGTTCCACAAGCCAGCGTATTTTCAGATTTTAATTTTTCTAATAACTTTACCGAGGTAAAATAATTATCAAAAACTATTCTGTGTTTTCCCCAAAAACTCTCTGATAGAGAAAGAACGACTCTTTCTCCTAGTCCAAATTGAGCAAATTTTCCTTGAGTCACTTCATTCTTTCCTTGATAAATTTCAAATTTCTTGATGTATCCCTTTTGATCGGCTATACACCATAACTTATATCCACGTTTTATCGGCTTCATTTTGTTATACTGTTTAAGTGTAGAACGCCCTTTAAACAAAATCATACTTTCGTCTACAGACAGCTCCCTGATGCCATTATACAGTGTATCAAACTGAATATTTAGAATGTCAATGAGTGGTCTTAATTTATACAGCTTGTCTTTGTTTTCATGAGGTATTTGTGCATTGTCATTAATATGTAGCATAGATAATATCTGTTCAAATCTATTTTTAGTCATCGTTCTCTGCACTAAAGGAATCCCCAGATCTTCCGCAGATGACCAGAATTGTTTATAACTAGGCAATTTGTGATAACCCATAACGTAATTTATGCCTATGAAACCTAGTATTTCATTTGACTTGACGTTCAAAACCTTGTTTCTTTGTACGGCGTACAAATTACTTTGATAAACAATATATCCATCATTGAAGATCCTAATACAGTTAAAAAATAATCTGTATAATTTTTACACGTAACAAAATGTTCCTCGATAGGACCTTCATCGAGTTGATAGGTAGGAATGTCAATAACGTTTGTTCTTTTTTTCCATTTTCTATCAATTTTTTCGGCTTTTTTCTTTGGTAATTTTTTAGTAACACTATTTGACGTACATGGTAAATCTTCATCTATTTCAGGAGCCAATGCAATGTCAGTAGTAGTTGTTTCATCATTTTCTTCAGACAGAGATGGTATATTTTTTTCCAATTCCGTAGCAGTTATCTCCTCATCGTCTTCACTATTTTCCTCATCTGTGAGGATATTATTATGCATTTGCAGTTCTTCCAACTCCATGGCCGCTGCATTTGCGGCTTCCAGAAGCTCTTCATCATTTACAAAAAATTTCCTTCTCCACCCACTCATCATGTATAATTGTCTGAAACAACAAAATTTAAATATTTTTCTCTGAAAAGTTACTATTATTTCAAAAAATAACATAAAGCATGGATTTCGTACAATACTTACCAGATATTGAGTTTTATACGCTCTTGTTCACGACGGGACTTTTGAGTCCAGCACAGAAACTGCTGGATAATAACGAAATTGTTTATTATCACAACACTAACTGAATGTAATAACAAATTTTAAACTATGTTCCACCACTTCAGTTAACAATTTTAAAAATACGGGACTCACAAGTCCCAACAGGACACAAAGGGTTAAAAATGTAGTAAGTTTACGAAATGTTGGAGAATATATCAGTTTCTCATTTCATTTAATTTTTTTTAATGAATAATTAAAAAAGAACGAATTACTAAGACCTAAACGTCCGAAGAAATACAAAACTGGAACTTGTGCACTACGTCTTCGAAAAGTCCCACCTTTTTTTCTTTTTCATCCATTGTTTCTGAAAAGAGAGGTTCGGATAACAGTTTTCGTATGTCAGGGCCAGTAGAAACTCCCTCGTTCAGCTTGGCTTCAGACAGTTTTATGAATTTGGAACACAGATATCTGAAACATTCCCCATCTTTTGGCAATGATTTAACAAACTGCTTCATAAGCCCCAATTTAATATGAAGCGATGGTAATAAAACCTTCTCAGGAGGAACCAAGGTCGTATTAATGACGTTATTTTCGCCGGAGGTTAAAGCACCTCAAAAAGGGGAGTCAGTTTTTGTTCAAATCTCTGACTCGATTGTCCCATAAGCAAACGAAACAGGGATATATTGCAGAACCTGCCTGTTGGATAAACATCATGTATTTTGAAATATCCACAAACCATCCAGCGACGTTCTTGATATTTCATTTTCCAAATCGTTATAGTTTCCCTCCAAATGCATCGAGTATCCTACAGGAAGTGATGCAAATTTATTCCCATTATGCGGCAAGATTGCTTTGAGGCTTGCTGTTGACGAATCAAGGAATATGTGCCACTCAGATAAATCACATTCTATTTCAAAGCACTTCATTAGACCTTGAACATCACTACCAAAAACAAGATCGTCTTCTTTGGAGAAAAATTTTGGGCATTCTCTCTCTTGCCTGTACCACAAAAAATGAGGTTCCTGAAGACAACAGGTTTTAATTTTTGGTCTTAACCTCCGCAATTCGGCAACATCTTTTTGAAAGGCGAAGTAAGCAAAATACACTTTCCTCACGAAATCATTTGTTTTTTTGTTGACTTTTAACAGCGTATTCACCACAAATCAAACAAAAGTTGTCAGGAGAAATAACACCTCTTGGAACCATAAGATATGTATAACTAAAAACACAAGTACAGTCACGTTTGAAAGCAAAATGTAAACTGAGTGTGGCTTATACAGCAACCAAGATCCTGAATTTATTTATCATGTTGAAACATGATCAAATCTAAGAATACGCTTCTTTATACTCATTCCTAATATACTGGCAAACATGTTAAATCCAACCAGTAAAATTGCTCACTTTCGCTAAACGGGCGTTTCACTCTAAATGAAAATACAAACACGAGTATTGAAAGAAAACCTGACATGATGGTATATTTTTCCCGGGTTTATCAAGTAAAAATCTATAAGAAATGTATTATTAAAAAAAATTTATAAAAATCCAGTGCAGTTTTTGGTTGTAGACCTGTTATTTTAGGTATCCATTTAACATTTAAAGGAATTTGCTTAGAACTAATTGGTCAAGCTTATAAAGTGTATAAAGTAATAGTTATTAAATTGTTTTACAAGAGTAGATTAAGTGACTGTAAATTTTAATTTTTAAATTTATTAATTTTGATTTATTCCAGTAAATTTAATTAAACTTTTTCATATCAAATTTAAGGCTTTCTTCATCAATGTGGCGAGCGTAAGAGTAGATTTGTTTTGTGATTTTTAAAGGATGTAAAATGCTGATATTATCACTTCGAATAACCTTTCCGTTTGGATAACAAATATTCTAAAGCAAGTATTACTGATTTGCCTTGTTTCTATGTTATTATGTTATTGAAATTTCAATAAAAATTCTAAAAAAATTGATATTTAATTTTAAATGTTAATTAAATTTCATACGAGGAATTAGGAAAATAAAAATATGCTTTCGTAAATTCCATTGAAAGTTTTATTAAGAAACACTCGCATATTTATGTAACGAGTATAATTTTTGCTCTGAAAATATCGAATTACAATATATTAAGTAATTAATTGCCTTTTTATTAACCTGTATTTCAGACAAAGTTTATGAACTCAGTCTTTTACAGTGTTTTCAAATAAAATTTGATATCTCGTACGCCACTTTTAGACGCGACTGTTCATTCCTTTTTGTATTATTTAGCTCTATTCAACCCGTTTAGTTTGCAAACACCGGCTTCGACTTTATTTATCGCCTCTTTTTAAATAGTGATGGATTTTATTGATTCATTAACTGAACTGTTGTATCGTTAACACTACGGATTTTATGGTGCACTAAAATTACAATGGGAATGAATTTAAAATTAACAGAGGGTACAAATAAATATGTAACCAACTGGCTAATGAAACATTATTAATAAAATTTATGTGCGATGTAATTTATCGCTAATATGAAATGCTTCATTAATGATATACCTTTCCTTCCTGCATGAACACATTTTCGTTTTTTGGTATAATTTAGGGATATTTAAACCAAAATTGTTATTTTCGAAAATAATACGTAAATAACAATTAATGCCAACAATTGATATCTTCGTTCTTTCATTGTAGGAGCTAAAATTGTATTGTTTTTTTGGCTGCTTACGATAGTGAAAACAGAAAAATAATTGAATGTGAAAAATATACATTTTTAAAAAAGTATATTTTTCTAGTGGAACACCCAGTATAATATTATACCCATCAATGCAAAATCAATTGCTTAACAAAATTGTTTATATGACTTTTTCACAAAAGTTGACGTAATTCAAAAACAAAATGTAGTGAACTTTGATGAACATAATTTATTTATAAAGTAAAATTTTATTGTAGTATAGCAAAAAAAAATTTTAAATTTAATTTTCAAAAACATTCCCTCCTACTTCGACACATTTTTGGACTCTTTTTAAATCACTTCGTGTTGCATTAAAAACAACTCTTCCCTCAATAGAATTAATAACTTTGCAGATAGCCTCTTGGAGTTTATTTTCGGTGTTGTATCTCGCTTTGTATGTCTCGGTTTTTCTTCTTCTTCTTCTTTAAGTGCCGTCTCCGCTTCGAAGGTTGGCAATTATCATAGCAATTCTTACTTTTGAAACCGCAGCTCTAAACAGTTCATTATTATTACATCCAAACCAGTCCCTAGTCCCTCGGTTTTTACATATCTCCAAAAATAAAAGTCTAGAGCTGTTATGTTAGGCGAACGAAGGGCAAAACGAACTGGGCTATGTGTGGCTATCCACCTATCTCCAAAGAGTGTCTGCAGAAGTGTTGGAACGGCTCGATAATCATGGGCAGGTGCTCCATCCTGTTGGAAATATACATTTGGCCGAGTCGCTAAAACCACATTGTTTAGAAATTCTTCTAGTAACGGTCTTAGAATTTCTATGTAACCGTCTCCTGTCAAGGTACCGCGATAAAAATATGGACCTACAATTGTGTATCCAATCAAACCACACCAAACATTAATACTAAAACGTCTCTGTGGATTACGCTGTTAAACTAATAAGGATTTTCTCTACCTCAATAATGATTATTCTTTCTATTATACATGCCGCTATTTGAAAAATTTGTCACGTCACTCTACAATACTTGTTTTCGGTCTTCAGTACATTTACAAATAAACCACAGACAAAACTCTAATCTTCTACCGCCGTCACCGACTTGTAACGTCTGAACTTGCTGAAATCTATACGGCGAAAATTTATGTTTCTTCAAAATTCTTTGAATATTTGTAAAAGAAATGCCGGTTTCTCTAGATAACTGTTTTGTCGAATTTCTAGGATGCACTCCAAAATACGCCAACAAGGTAATTTCAGTTTCTTCTAAAATGATATTTTCTTCTTTGCCCTTTTCTTGTCAAAAACATTTTCGTTACTTCGAAATTGTCGATAAAGTCCTAAAAAGTAATGCTGGTATGGCACTTGTCGCCCAGGAAATAATTCGCACTAGTTCAATAATAGGCACTTGAAAGTGACTATTATTGAACCATCCTTCTGAGTATAATTATTTTTTCATATTATAATAATTCATTTAAGTTTAAATTTGTCAACATCCTTTAGGTTTAGTTTGCAATACAACTCCATCCGAGCAAGACACTGTGTGTCGAAGCAATTGTAATGGGATTTTACTTCAATAAAGTGGAAATTAAGTAATATTGGTTTTTCGTTTTTATTTAATTACATATTTGATCTAAATTTCCTTCAAATCCAATAATGTCATTTTTTTTTAATTGTTCTGACTGTAAATATCCTTAAATAACCGTTCCATTATTGCAAAATATATCTTCCGCTATATCTTTAGTTTTTCGTATCGTTATCTTTCCCTTGTGTAACCATTTTTTAGTAGGTGCTTTCCACCTTTTCTTTCTCTTTATTCCATAGTCATATTTAATTTTCTATTTCACTTATTGGTAACCGGCATTTGCCTTTTATGAGTTTGCTTTCTCTTCCTTTGCGATATTATTAATCTTAGTCTATATTTTCCGTTCCCGGATATTATTTAACAGGTACTTCAGAAATCATAAATATAAGCATAAATGATTTTCCCAATATTTTCCTAAAATTAAATCAGGATGTTTTGCCGAAAACGCAATAGTTTATTTCCTTTACTGTAAAAAGAAACACATCACGCCACATAATTACATTTACAATTTTCACGGAAAAGGGGAACTTTGAATCTACGTTGGAATGAACGACAGAAAACGATTGACTTTCTAAATAAGGAAACATCTAGTGAATACAGCAGATCCGTTATTGGGAAAGAACATGTTCCTCGGATGCCAAGAGCGAAGACACCAGCAAACAGAACAACCTAGCTAGATTGTTGCAGAAAAAATCGCTATTCGCAGTTTATATTACATCCTGTTTTTGATTACATCTAATATTAGATTATCTGCCGTACAGGTACAGACTAGTAATGATTTACATCAATAATTTAAGTTTCATCAATCTACATCTACGTTAAGTAAATTCTTACAAAAAATGTTTTTTTTTACTCTTATTAGACGAATAAGTTCTTTTTTTGGTTTTTGAGATGAGAGTGTATTGAAAAAAATGTCAGGCATAAGATTTAATGTCGTATTTTTGTTTAATTAAATAATTTATGAACTAGTTTTTGAATTTGTGCAAATATTGTATTACTTACTTATAACAAAAATGGAACGTTATGTGATAAAAAACGAATATTTCCGACATATTCTTAGTCCAACAGAGGAGCTATTACATCAGAAGTCACTAGAACCATTTGTGCTGTTTACAGAGAAAACGTAATTGGAGAAAGTACATCACAGAAATATATTTTCTCGATTTAAAGAGTGCTATTTTGACATAAACGATTCTCAACGTTCAGCAAGACCACGAACTTTGATGAAGATCATCTGAACGTGTTAATTCATGATGATCCACGCAAAGCAACTCGGCAATTTGCCATTATAATAGAATGTAACCAATTGACCACAATATTATATTTGCATTTCATGAGTTTGGACATTTGCTCCTCTTTACTAGGTAGGTTTACTTTGTAGGTCATTTGAAAGTCAACTTTTTTTTAATAGAATCCTATATTTTTTAATGCAGCATAATATTCGTATTAATCAAGAAGACGCTTTCATCTGAATAAGTTTTTCATTACTATTACAGTTCTGTGTTCGTAGATATTTGTTGTAGATTTGGTCCGCAAAACTTCTATCGTAAACTTTGTGTCATGTAAACTAGAGAGATGCGTTCGTATTTATTTCTTAGGATAGTTTACTTCTGGCTGTCAAAATTGTATTGGTGATACACATTTATATTTGCTCAATTTTTTATAGATCTATATCTAAAATTTAACACGATGTTCATATATTCACCGCCCAGAAAGTAAAGAGCGTCCTCTTCAATACTTTTCCTCTTTACAGACAGCATACGAAACATCCATTGGACACCATTATTTTTCTTGTTGTTTTCTTACGTCACATGTTTGTATAATAATTACAATAATTTTAATTTCAGAAAATAACCAAAAAATGTAATTACAGAATTTGCCATTGTAATATCTAATTTAAAAAGGTATATAACCCCTTACCACAAATTGATAGTCGTATCCTAAATACGTATTTCGACAACTAAGTTGTCATCATCAGTAGGTAAAAACTACTAATTAAAGTCACACGGGGCACAATAAAGTAAGATAAACGCTTACGCACAACTACTATACACTGCAACCCTGTAAAGACTGTAAGAGTCTTTACAGGGTTGCAGTGTATAGTAGTTGTGCGTAAGCGTTTATCTTACTTTATTGTGCCCCGTGTGACTTTAATTAGTAGTTTTTACCTACTGATGATGACAACTTAGTTGTCGAAATACGTATTTAGCAGTCTTTACAGGGTTGCAGTGTATAGTAGTTGTGCGTAAGCGTTTATCTTACTTTATTGTGCCCCGTGTGACTTTAATTAGTAGTTTTTACCTACTGATGATGACAACTTAGTTGTCGAAATACGTATTTAGGATACGACTATCAATTTGTGGTGTGTGTCTCCATTGAAAGAATTTTTATTGTAATATCTGCTATTAAAGATGGCGCAGTTGTTACAGAGAAATTATAAGATTAGCAATCCTATCTTGCAAAAAGAAACAAATAACAATGTAACAAATTAAATGCAATATTTAACATACATTACCGCTCAAAAGTATGTGGGGACCCTCATAAAATCACAGTATTAGCAGAAATAATTAAAAATATAAACAAACATGTGGAAATATATATTGATGCACTTAAAAAAAGTGAAAAAAATGTACAATTTTTAATTTTTGTCACTAATAGGCATTCTGCCTATTAGTTTAACCAATGTTTCCGGTGCTCCACGTATTAGTGGCAGATATTGGGCTGATTTCCGCGCCTTCCGATCAAGTTCCTCCCACAGTAACTTGATTGAATTTAAATTGGAGCTCTGAGGAGGTCATCCCATAGCTTTTATTCGTCCATTTTCTTCCAGTTGCTTTAAGTATTCTCGAACAATTTTAGAAGATTGTTTCGGGTCATTATCTTGCTGGAATACAAAATTTTGACCTAAAATTCTGGTTTTACAAAGCATTGCGTTGACTTCCAGTATATGTTTATACTGCTCTTTTTTTAATTTCGTCGATTTTAGTATCACCAACGAGTGTACCACTAAAACATCCTCAAAGCATTACTGTATCACCGCCGTGTTAACGGTAGGAGTAATATATTCTTCTATCAGAATAATTGAAACATGAGTAGGTAAACCCCACCAGTTTTGTATAATACAAAGGTATTTTTAATAATATAAAGTATTATTAAAAATTTGGTGTGAAGAACACAAATACAGGTTCACTATTAATATTTTTGTGAACGTGTCCGAACATATCCCTCCCCAGAGACGTAGATACGTATTTCGCTTTTCTACAGGCTCATCGGTACGCCCCGGCTGGAGAAAAAATATTAATGGTGAACCTGTATTTGTGTTCTTCACACCAGATTTTTAATAATATTTTATATTATTAAAAATACCTTTGTATTATACAAAACTGGTGGGGTTTACCTACTCATGTACGTTTCAATTATTCTGATACATTACACATGCGGTTAGTCCGTAGTATGAGTGAAGACACAAACAAAATGCAGTTGTGATACAAGTTGTGCGTTATTAAAAATTTATTAAGTGTTTTTTTTTTATTATTCCCATTCTAATATTGTGGGGGAAATTATATCCACCAACACATTCAAAATATTTCTGAAATAATGCATACCTGCGAAGAAACGGTAAACTAGATTTGTTTTGTTTGGTTTCATTGAATTATTCCATACTGTGATGTACTCGTATTATGCGAAATATGTGAAAATATGTGTATATGAAAAATACGTGTATGACAAGCAAATGAATTTAACAAACAAAGCAATATATTTGTATTCGTGCAGGCATTATTGTTTATTGAAAATTAATTAGAGCCTACTACCAGCTTCTCTTCTAGTAGCACGCTGCTAATTAATTTTGAATAAATGTTGATGATGAATGCAATTATATCATTTATATTATTTATTGATATTCCTACCACTATTGTTAGCCGATATGTCCATATTAAAACAAATTTATCGAAAAATTACATTCGAATAAATGAAATCACTTGACATTAACTGTTTTACAATTTTATTAGATTTCTCTAACATATGTTTCGGTAAGACAACTTACCATGTTCAAAGAGACAAGATGACTCTTTGACATCATTTATATTCCACCAGATACAGGTGTTGACGTCTTGGAACAGTTTCTTGATATGCTTGAGATACTCTTGTTAAATAAGCCAGTGCTGTTAGTCGGAGATTTCAATCTTCCGACTTTTTGTGATAGCTCCGTGCGTAATGACGCTAAATGCAATTTTATGTTATCTTTTATGGAATCTCTTGGTTTGACGCAGTACAATGCTATACAAAATACGAATAATAAAATTTTAGACTTAGTCCTATCTAATATGAATTATGAGCTGAATGTATTACATGATTCAGTGCCACTGGTTCCAGTTGATTTACACCATCCTGTGCTCGCAGTTGGTTTGTTGTTGCATTCGCTATCTACTCCAATTAGCTTCCTAATAAATAACAACAGGCGTTACAATTTCAGGAAGGCAAATTTTTAAAAGTTTTAGTCTCAATTACTCTCTGTTGATTGGTCCTTCCTTGATGCCGTTTTGGATGTTGATGCGGCTGTTGATATGTTTTACTGTGTAATATACTCAGTTATGGATTCTTGTATTCCTATTACCTGCCGCAATCGTAAGAAGCAACGTTTTCCTCCGTGGTTTACACCATCTATGACAGAATTATTGGATTTTAAGCTTTATTATCATCGAAGATGGAAGCGGACTGTGGATGATATCTTCAAACGTGAATTTCAGCGTGTACGAAGAATTCTTAAGGATAATATAGCTACGGCCTATCAAAATTATATTGACTGTATTCAGCATTCCCTTCTGGATAAACCTAAATCTTTTTGGAGCTTTGTAAGATCCAAACGTGGTAGCTCCAGAATTCCTGGTAAACTCTATAACGGTGATTCTGAATACGACGATCCTCAGCGGATTGTTGATGCTTTTGCATCAGCTTTCTCTGATGTATTCTTGCCAGGTGCTATCAGTGGTGACAATCAAGAACTGCATACAAATTTGCCATCATTGAATACTCGGAGTGTTGTATATGATGATGTACTGAATCAAATAAAGAACTCAAAGAATACTTTCACCTCCGGGCATGATAGCATTCCCAGCTTCCTTCTTCGTGATTGTGCATCAATATTTGCTAAGCCACTTTGCAGGATATTTAACTTATCGATGCAAACATCTGTCTTCCCTGTTATCTGGAAAGTCGCCAGTATATGTCCTGTACACAAAAATGGAGATAACTCTAATGTTAATAATTACAGGCCCATATCAATCCTACCCAACTTTGCAAAGGTGTATGAGGCTATACTACTTGACCATATTTACTCTAACATCAAATCATTCCTGTCGCCAAATCAACATGGTTTTATGTCTAAAAGGTCTACCGCTTCAAACCTCGCCCTTTTATCTCAGGCTGTATGTGAAACATTTGACAGGGGAGAGCAGATGGACGTCATTTATACTGACTTTTTTTCGCGCCTTCGATACCATTGACCATACTACTCTCCTGGGTAAAATGAGTTTGTTCGGCTTCAGCAACTCACTAATAATGCTCCTCACTTCTTACCTTACTGATAGAAAGAATTTTGTATACTATAATGGCTACAACTCTAGAACGTACCTTTCTACTTCCGGAGTGCCCCAGGGTTCCAATCTTGGACCCTTGTTATTTATTTACCCTTGTTAATGATTTAATAAGCTCTATTAATTGTCGTGTTTTGACTTATGCGGACGATTTAAAAAATTTTCATCGCATTGGTGGTGTTCAAGATGCTGCCCTTCTTCAAGAGAACCTGGATCGTGTCACAAATTGGTGCTCTTCAAACAAATTAAATTTAAACATCGACAAATGCTGTTTCATATCTTTCACCAGCAAATCAAACAGATATCTTTCCAATTATTCTATTAACAATATTGAAATTAATTGAAAAACACATGTCAATGATCTTGGAGTTATTTTTGATGAAAAGCTGACCTTCGCTGATCATGTTTCCCAAGTCAGTACGTCAGCATATCGATAATTGGGTTTCATTATCCGTACGTGTAAGGACTTCGACAACATAGCTTCACTCAAGTCTCTATTTTATGCGCTAGTTGTTAGCAAGTTAGAATATACCGTTGTCGTGTGGTATCCAATATATGACTGCAATATTAATGCAGTTGAATCCATACAGCGCAAGTTTCTAAAGTATTTAAGTTCTAAAGTTGATGGAGCGTACCCTCCTTGTGGTTTGGACTACAGGTTACTCTTGGATCATCATGGAGTTGAATCGCTGGAAGCAAGACGACACCATATTAGTTCAAATTTGATTTCAAAATTTCAAATGTTCAAAATTGATCAAAAATGTAATTATTTATAGGATCGATTCAGCTGATTTGCTTGCAGAAGTGAATTTTCGAGTACCTCGTCCAAACTCAAGAGTGAATGAAGTGCTTCTACTTCCAACGGCTAGAACAAATATATTGCCGAGGGCTCCCATGGTGCATTCCGCCAAGAACGTTTTAAATAATTTTTCTGCAGACATGTTTCGTTAATTTGTTTCTTCGATTAATGTTTTTTTTTCTTTCACTATTTTTTTAAATTTAGGCAGTTTGATTATATTATTGAATTATACTTTGTTTTTAATTCTTTCTCACATATTGCTATGGATTTTTAATTAAAAATAATTTAATTTAAAAATGTACAATTATTTTGGATAGTATTGTATATTCAAAATGTATATAAATTTAACTAGAGAGAAAAACTTGTTATTCCGGTGTCTATCTCATGAGAGGCCGAGGTAAATTAAGGGAGATGAAATTTATAGTTTTAACTAGAAGGTTGCTTTGTGAAATATATTTAAATATATTTTAATTAATTCGGGTTGTTTGATTGAAAGTGATTTTGTTATATAAGTATTAAAGTCCCGATATTTTTAGAGATAAATTATTTTTAGATATGTTTTGATCGGAGTCATTTAGAGGATGTTTTCCATTCATTAAGCTGTCAATTTTCAATGAATGTTTTTACCTCAAGTATTTTTGTATAATACAGTGTCTTTATACTTTGTAAAGATAAATTTTTAATTTTTTTAATTTTTGTATTAAATATTTATTTTAAATTTTTATCTTGCGTTTGTTTCATTTGACACTCCATTATTGCTAATTAATTAATAAAATAAGTAAATAAATTTTCGTGAACATTTCACTGGCGCTCAACTTACTTTTAGAACACGTATTTCCTAAGTGGAACCCGAGAAGTTAGAAGTCTCATATTTCAAAATTCACCGGCTGAGAAACCTAGTTGGGAAAACTAGATGTGGAAAGTGGTGTAACAAATTTTCAAACCACTATTCATAGCAATATGTATTATAATTATTATTTGTTTATGATGTCTATATTGGGGTGACCTGTTGGACAATTAATAAATATCATTATTATTATTATTATCTTGTCTCGTTGACAATGGTAAGTTATCTTACCGAAACATATGTTAGAGAAATCTAATAAAGTAGTGAAACAGTTAAAGTCAAGTGATTTCATTTATTCGAATATTCATAATGTTTTACCAAGAGTCTACTGCAGAAACAGTTAATAATAGAAAAATTACATACCCACATATTCTCTCATATTTGCATTGAATTGTCACAAAAAGGACCGTAGCAATGTTTTTACAAATTGAACCAGACAAAAGAACATTAAGTTGTGTAAAGGTATCAATCATTTGCACGAGAAGTCATGAAGTTGAGCAAAGAGCAGTGATTTTTTTGCAATTTCAAACGGCTTGAGCCGAAAGGAATGTTTTAAGGAAATCAATCGGGTATTTGATGATGTGTCATGTTCCTTAGTTATTGCAAAGCGATGGCACAATGAATTCCAATGTGGTCGACTTTCCTTAAAAAAACAAGTGTCGAGTTCCTAATCGAAAAACGGTTGTTAAAACAATATTTTTCTTATTCGCAACATGATTAAAAAGGGTCAACATAGAATAAGAAGTATTTAGGCAATCCTGAAGTTTGGTGTGAACCTTACACTAGCACTTGAAGGAACAAGCTTGTTCTTTTTCCATAATTTCACTTCAGTTTAAAAATAAGACTGATGCTGAAGAATTGTGCAGATTTTCACTAGATTGCTTTGCCAATAGGTGGTCTCATATAGTGTACATAATTATAGGTGATCGAACTGTGAACCGTTATTGGATTATTTGACGTGAAAGTGTGGAGAGGAGCGGAATGTGGATAAGACCATTTACTTGTTAAAGCACCCATAGAACTGGAATACCACAAACAAACGCGATCAAAAAGCTGAGAAACCTTAAGTCTGCAATACAGATAGTGTACAGAAAGAATCCACGAGCTTCATTTATAAAATACGGCTTTAATCGCTGATTTTTTTCTTCAACATTACCCACGAGTTCGTTCGTCACAACATTTGAAGACCAAATATTATTTTTTATTATGAATCTACAATAAAAAATTACAGAAAAATAAAAGAATTAGTAATTTTCTATTTTAAATATATTCAGCCCGTTACTGAAACATATCAATCAAACAATCAAATAATACATCGTTTAAATTTTTTAGGGATATCATATATCGTTGATGTCTTCAGAATTACGTAAAAGCTGTGGTTGCATAGATTCTACTGAACATAACATTAATGTCAAAATGCGTATACATTTTAGGTATCAGAATAGCAAAAGTACAATAAAATAGTACATATTAATATTTTTTTATTTTATTAATCTACAATAATGAATTGATTCCAAAGAAACAAAAAAAATGATTTAGGTAGCACGTATAAATATTGATTACTAACAATAACAAACAGTAATCACTAGGGATCGGACACGAGAGGCCGATGACTCATCGCCCACGGGCTTACTGTTAAAAATTTGTATTTTTAAAGAGTTTTTAATTTTATTTATAAAATTAGAAAACAAACAGGTGGTGATTTATAAAATACGAAATACATTTCTATTTGTTCATTTTGTGGTTCAAGTTGAGTAAAGGAGTATTAATATTAACTAGCAATACTTTATCAAGGTTCTCTTCTGTAACATTTGTTCTTTTTGAATGAAATACGTCCTTGTAGATAGAAAACGTGCATACTGGAAATATTCTTTAATTTCAGCGTATTTAGCAGTTAGATTTTGAGGCATTGTCCTCATGCACAATTGCCGAAATGTTATTAAATCTGGATTTCTATCGAAAACTGCGTCTAACTTTTGCCGAAGGCCACATCGGAAGTTATAGCAATTAAGTTGGCGCGAGGAGGGGGTGCGCAGAAGACGTTTTTAAAAACGTCCACCCCCACTACTCAAGTAATTGTCAGAATACATTTGTCATTGACGTTTGACGGAACATAATGCTTTGCTAGGAGATCATAAAGTGATACACGTTCAGAGGTTAGAATTATCTCACATTTGATGTAAAACCAAATACAAATCTCTCCACTACTTCTAATCCTGCGCGAACTTACCCCTCCTCGCGCCAACTTAATTGGCGTTTGCTATACTTGGAATATTTTTGAAATTATTAATAGCCACAGCTAATGTGGTTAATCCATCATTTAATTTGAGGTTTTGATTTTAAAAATAAGTGATTAGTTTTGGCAAATTTCTAAATTTGGATTTTGTATTAGTTCCTTGTACTCAACTATCTAAATTCTCTGTATAAAGACTAGCAGCTCTCAACCATGTTCCTTATCTAGTTACTACTGGAGAGGGAGGCAATGACAAAGATGGAAGTTTTTCCCTGTAAAGAGATACTCTCAATGGTACTTTTCTGAAAACTCTTTTAAAAGCATTTAATTAATTGGCGTAACTATTGTATCGGTGGTTAAGAAAGAGTTGTTATTTATGTTGTTTAACATGCAATGTCCTCATATATATATTTAAGTATGTCTGTACCTGTATATTATTTATCTATTATACGTTAAACTATTTATGGACAAGTCATTTTAGGTCATACGCACTTTTAGTTGCTTATTGAATTTTTAAATTCGTACTTTGGTTTTTAGTTTTAGATTTATAAATTAATACGAGCATTTTTTATTCTTAAATTTCTTATAATTTATTTACTTTTGAAGAGAGTCATTAAAATAAACACGAATATTATTTTTTAACAATAGTTTAAAGTTCTATTGCCATTCAAGAGAATAAGCATGCCCATTAGATTAATGGAAATGTATGATACATTTTCGCTACTTAAATTGTTTAAAAATTTCATTGTTAACAAAACTGTATGTATAATTCTGTTTTCGCTAACAAACCTTGCAGCACTAAGGGAGATACAACGAGAAATCGATGATTTAAAAATTAAAAAGCACCAGAATACAATCTGATATTCCGTGAAACAATAAAGCCAATGCCTAAGATGAGAATAGTCATGCTTACGCAATTAATAAACGCAGTTTTCACAACAGGTTACTTCCCAGTTCAAAGTTAATAGCAAAAAGATTAGAAATAGTGAAAGGTAACGGAGATCTGCAAAAATATATATATTTTTTTCAACTGCATGGGATGATTTTGGTAAATATTATGTTTTCTGGTCTGCTGAATCTAAAAATGAATGAAAATCTAATGAAAAAAACACGATGAACAACACAATATTTATTGTAATTAAATGAACAGTTTTGTCATGAAATGTATTTAACATTCTGTGTTCATTCTTTTTGCTTATAAAACCCAGTCTTCTTCTCCTCAATACTTCTCCTAATATGTTTCCACTTTCCATGTTCTGTTTCATGGTTGAGCATCCAGTAACTTATTGACGCCCCAACTTTCTTGGTACCGTCTCTCGATATCACGGACAGCCTGGTAAAATCTTTTACCCTGCTCTTTACTGAAGGCTCTCAAGTTTTTCTGGAAAATCGTCGACATGGATGTGCGCAGTCAACATGCGTTGTACAATGGTTTTGTAGTGAGGGTCTTTAGTTTTACCCAAAAACTTGTGCATTATGTCTTTAAAAAGTCCTACACTTCTTTTTCTCCCATTGTTTCTGAAAGAGGGGATCACATAATAGTTTTCGTATGTAGGACTAGAGAAAACTTTCTCTTTCAACTTACCTTAAGACAGTTGTGGGAACTTGGAACACAGATATCTGAAACATTCCACATCTTTTAGCAGTGATTTAACAAACTGCGTCATAAGCCTCAATTTAATATGAAGAGGTGGTAATATAACCTTTTGAGGAAGAACCAAGGTCGTATTAATGACGTTATTTTCTCCGGGAACTAAGGCGTCTAGAAGTGACCAGTCGGTTTTTGTACAATGGAAACCTCTGGTTCGAATACCCCACAAGCAAAGGATGCAGAGATATTTTGTATAGCCTGCCTGCTGGCATATCATGATTGGTATTTTGAAGTCTCCACAAACCAACCAGCGATGTTCTTAATATTTAATTTTTTCAAGAATCATTGTCAAATCATTATAGTTTTCTTCCAAATGCACTGAGTGTCCTACAGCAAGTGATGCAAATTTATTCCCATTATGCAACAAATCTGCTTTGAGACTTGTTTTCGATGAATCAGGGAATAGACGCCATTATCTCTCGCGTTGCCTGTACCACGGAAATGAGGTTCCGGTGGCAGCAGATTTTTATTTTTTAGTCTTGACTGATTCGGAAGCATCTTTCGAAAGGTTTAAATCTCTAGCCAGGTCATTGAGCTCAAATTAAGCAATATATTTCAGAATTTTACAAACTAAATGATTGGGAATCGTATATGTACCATACTGTCTTTATTTTTATTACTGTCAATGTTCCCGTGAAAAGAATTAAATTAATAAATTTTGTTTGTTTCAGACCGTCGGGCATTCAAGATATTTAAAGCCCTTGTTTTCGTTGGTAAGTAAAATTTTATTTTGCATAACACGTCTGCCTACATATAATCAGTAATTAAGTACAATCCTCAATAAATTCAATTCTAAACAATTAAATGTAATTACAATGGAATTTGATCAAGTCTACCGCACACAATTTTGTCGAAGTTGTAGTATTGTAACAATTCTACAAAATTACTCACGTCCATGTTAGCTTGAATAACGAATATCAATTCCCTGCCGTACCGCGCTAGTATAAATGTTGTTTAATCTGTCGTAAGTGTAGAAAATATTAGATTTATACTATTAACATTTACCTCTGGGACTGCTGCAACCGAACAAGGGATCGCATACTCGACAAATTCTCCGGCGAACTCGTCGCCTAATGGATTCTAAGCGCTTATATTTTACTAATGCATTTCTTAAAATCCTATAAATCGTACTGAATTGCTATAAACTCTAAAACTCACTCTATGTCGTGCTCTTTCTAGATATACATAGGTGCATTATCGTTACGATCCTCCGGGCGAGGGTGGAGGAGGATATAAAGATGCTGAAATGTTTTTAAAATAACAATGCGAGCGATTCGCAAACATTTCTAGTAGTACAGCAGGCCCCCGTCGATTTCAAAATCGGGTGATTTACGTCACTTTTACGACTGTAAATTGTAATGCTTGTCTGCTCACTGTTACGAATTTTTCATAAAAATTCTATACTTATTTATTGTCAATATGTACTAAAATCAGATCCAACTAAAACAGATGTTTCATTGTAAATGTTAGGTCTCTAAACTTTCATTGGGTAGTCTAATTTATTACATTAGTGCATATGTAAGTTCTACTTTCATTACTAGACACGGCAAAGAGGAGCAATTTTAAGCTGTATAAGGTTAGTACTTCCTACAATAGTCATTCTTTTTAAACAACAACAGCCATCTATACGTCGGGTCAGGTACTTCTCATCACTTTTAATACATATATACAGTTAAGCTCACATAAATCTAGTATAACCTAACTTGCCAAAATTGTGAAAATTTTCTAATATTGCTTAGTGTTTATAAACTTTTTTGAAAGACAAGTCAAATGTCAAGTATTTTTTTAATGCAATTTAGAAAACACAATAAACTAATACTTAATTGATCCGCCATTCGCATTAATTACTGTCCTTAACCTTCTAGGTACAGAATCAATGAGACTTTTTAAAAATTAGGTTTTTCAACAATGTTTTCCTAGGTATTTTCAATAGATTTCCATAATTGTTCCTTATTGGTAAATCTTATACGAGATCTATGAATTTGCTTTGTAATTTTTTGATTTTCTCTCAAATATTAAACAAAAAATGTGATTTATATCAGTTCATATTCTTTTCCTCGTTTGCGACATATACTGCCTTCATTTTCTCATCTTTTTTAAATTGTAGTACTGTAGATTTGTTCAAATGAAATTCTTCTGCGACTTGTTTAATGGTGCAACCTTCCAAATTTAACAAAATTTGTACTTTGTTCGCCGGAGTCAGTTTTCTTGCCATTTTGGATATCAAAAAGTGACAAATGTCATTTTGACATTACAAGAATGAATTTCTTTTAAAAATTACAAAACACTTCGGATTCATATGCTGTTCATCAAATTCGATTTTGCATAACTAGGAATAAAAATCTAATATTAATAATTTCTATATTAAATGGCTATGCTAACATAAGCCAGAAGTACCCGATCCGACGTATGACTGTTGTTGTTTGAAAAGAGTACCAACCTTATTAAGCGTAAACTTGCCCCTCTTTGCCGAGTCTATTCATTATTATTAATATATTATACGAAAGACATTTTTTGTCTAATATTTCTCTATAAGTAGGTACACACTTCACATTTGCTTTAAGATATCTCCAACAAATTATAATTGTCAAGTCAAAAGGTGCAAGCAAGAAAACTCGCGAACACTGGCTTTAACAAATTTCGAGATCCAATGGCCTGTCTCGGACCTACCTTTCGTGGGCGGCTTGCTGTTAAATCTATAAGTCAGTCAACTAGTACCACGGACTAGTCTCAGTGAAGGCGGCTGGGTTTCTTGACGAAACGTTATTAACCTGACTATATTAAAAAAGGGCACCATAGCGATTTAAAGGCTGTTTGCAAAAGTGAATATACGTTACGAGGAGGACGTACATGCGATAACGTACCCACTGCGATCAATAAGTCCGGAACCAGTCACAAGGAAGCTAAACTACGATTAAGAATAAAAAAAAGAACAACAAACAAATAATATGTAACAGGATTTATAATTCGTATTTTAGTATAAAAGAAAAATGCAAAATAATAAAAATAATGATACAAAGGTCCAGGACGTGTATGAGTATGAGTATGAGTATATATTATAACCTACTAACTAAATAAAACACAGGAGCGTTGAATATGTAATTAAAAAAATTAACACAAAAATATACTGAAATGAACGTTAAATTTGGCAGTAAATTAAATGTTAATTAAAAATGATTAATATAAAATAATCTCTGTGTCGAACAATACAGAAATATACGAAATAAAACACAGGAGCGTTGAATATGTAATTAAAAAAATTAACACAAAAATATACTGAAATGAACGTTAAATTTGGCAGTAAATTAAATGTTAATTAAAAATGATTAATATAAAATAATCTCTGTATCGAACAATACAGAGTTACCTTTGAGTTGCGAAGACGGTCGGCCACGTGGTGCATCATATACTTGGAAAAGTATGGAAAGCGATGCTTGGCCGTAGGAATAAGAAATCAATTAGTTAAATCAATGTGAATTAGTTTAAAAGAATAATATCTAACTAACAAATCGGGGACTGTGGCCTATAAGTGAATAATAAAATTAAAAAACCCTTACCACAATAGAATTGAATGATTATAAATACGTATTTCTACAACCGCGTTGTCATCTTCAGTAGAAAAAACAGTGTAACACTTGAACGCACGAAAACACTCACAGAAGGATTGTTCTGAACGTCTTCTCGTTTAACACAATTTTTTTTTTGATTTTAGTGTTTAACTAGAAGACGTTCAGAACAATCCTTCTGTGAGTGTTTTTGTGTGTTCAAGTGTTACACTGTTTTTTCTACTGAAGATGACAACGTGGTTGTAGAAATACGTATGTAGAATCATTAAATTCTATTGTGGTAAGGGTTTTTAAATTTTATTATTTAAGAATAATATATATTGAACAATACAGATTATCTTCTAATTGCGGAGATGCAAGGGCACGTGAATTATGACCGGTAATTGACCAGTATGGCGCGTAAGATGTTTAACTTACGATGGTTCTAAAGAGAAGAATAATTTATGTCGAAGTAAAACTGGTCTAGAAAAAGGTCTGTTTATTACCACTAAGTCGAAGAAAGGGTTAGAAATTGTCGAAGAGGTGTGCTATCGATGACATAAATATTATTAAAATATCCCTTGTGAGTCAACCTTTCAAATCATATGAGGCTTGACTGAGGCAGGTAAAAGACCAAGGATCTGTCTTCTAGAGCGAACAAAAGAAATGCTTTGTCTTTTCACACGAATATGTACACAGAAAAATTTCTAAATTAAGTTAATATTTTAAAATGCGAGATATTTAAAGAAATAAATATAATTTAAAAATAGAATTAAACATTCTTATATATGCGAAGCGTAACAATATATATATAGTAGATTTAGATAGTCAGCGATTTAGGGTCTGTTTTATTTTAATATGAATATATTTAAAATAATCTCTTACATGTTTCGGCAAGTAATGCCTTTTTCAAAGAATTTTAAATTATAAATGACGTCGTTTATAATTTAAAAAACGATAAAGACACTTACAAAAAAGAAAGAAATAATCCAACAGAGAAAACTCAAAAAAAAAATAATAACTCAATAAATTAATGGCATAGACAAGACCTAATAGATTTCAACACAAACAAACTTCGCATTTTTAATTCCCAATTTCCATCAATTTGTGGTTTACCAAAAATCCACAAAAATAATATCTCTTTAAGACCAATAGTATCAAACATACAAGACCCCTACTTATAATATAGCAAAATTCCTAGGTGATAGCATATCTAAGATGTTAGGAAAAACGGAATATCATACCAAATTGCCACACCATGGCAATTTCAAAATTTCATCAAGGAACAAAAAGTACCAACTAATCACAAAATTATATCATTTGATGTAGAATCTTTATATGCTAACATTCCTAACATAGCTGCAGATCTAGCTATAAACATAATAGAATCTAAATGGGATGAAATTAGTCCACACACATCACTAAATAAATACAGGTATACATTTCTGTTTCGACAACACATATTTTCAACACAAAAATTATTTTTATAGTCAAAACAATTGGTATTGCCATGGGCTCTCCTTTAGCTGCTCCTATTGCAAATCTGGTAATGGAACATTTGGCACAAAACGTTATCAATTCGTTAGACTTCCACCCCATTTTCTTGAAAAGATATGTAGATGACATCATAACATGTATTCCGACAAATAAAATAAACTACCTTTTAAATAAATTCAACAATTTTCACAACAAATTAAAATTCACTATTGAAGAAGAAATTAATAACAGTATTAATTTTCTTGATATTTCTTTAAGCTATGATAGACAGGGTACTATTTATACAAATTGGTATAATAAACCCACAGCTTCCTTTCGATATATGAATTACCACTCAAATGCACCCACAGTATTCAAGAAAATGTTTATAAATAATCTGACTGATAGAGCAGTAAGACTATCACATACTCAATATAGAAAAGATAACATCAAGAAAATTAAAACGATCTTAACAGATAATAACTATCCACCACAACTTATAGACCAAACAATTAAAAAAAGAATCCATCAAATATACAACACAGCAGACACCAATAACAATTTAAACAATGAAACAACATATATCACGATTCCATATGTTCCACAATTATCAGAAAAAATTAAATACACTTTAAAAAATATGATATAGCTACAACATATAAACTTAGTAATTCTAATAAACATCTGTTATCAAAACTAAAACCTAAAATAGAAAAAAATCGAGAAACACATATCATCTATAAAATACCATGTCGCGATTGCGATAGTTACTACATAGGCCAAACTAAACAATATTTATACAAAAGAATACAAGCCCACAAATACTCTAAAACAGACAAAACTGCTTTATCCACACACAAACTACAACGCGATCACCATTTCGATTTTGAAAACACACAGATAATTGATAAAGAACAACACACAATGAAAAGGGAAATTAAAGAAATTATTACTATTAAACGGGAAAAAAATTCAATTAACAACAGAAATGATATAAAAAATTTAAGCAGTATATACTATAACTTAATTATGTAACGATCTGCAATATACCATGACAATATATGTTGCTGTTATATAATTATATATCTTATGTTATTTAAATATCTATACATTTGCTTATCATGCTGACAGTTCCGTGTTTTGATTCCTATCTGGCTGTCCGAGTAGGTTTTTGGTTTTCCTTCTCGTTTAAGGCGAATGCCGACAGCTTAACATCTTAAGTCGCTCCACGGGCGCATACATAATAATAACTCATGCCTTGCCATTCCCCGTTTTTGTTGTCTAACTATTTTTAGAATACTAAGGCATGATTTATTATTATTAAACTGGAATGTATCTTTGAATAGTTTTATCCATGACAACTACAAATGTATAAGTATGTATGACATTAATATACTGTCATTTATATTTTAAATTCTTTGAAAAAGGCATCATATGCCGAAACATGTAAGATTGTCTTGAATATATACATTTTTAAGTAAAACCAGACCTTAAATCGCCAACTAATTGAGTCTACTATAACATATAAAGGTCACGAAATAATTATCTTTATATATATATATATATATATACACATATATATATATATATATATATATATATATATATATATATACTTAACTTAAAAGAAATTATCGACCGTACGATATTGGTTAGTAATAAATTAAAAAAGGGCAAGCGGTCTGTCAATTAAAACTCATTTATTTTTTATCTCTATATTTCACAACGAATTTGTTGCTTCTCAGGAGATAAGAATGTAGAGTTGAAAATGAAAGTGACGTACACACGATATATTAAAATTGATTGATAAATCAATTTTAATGTGTTTGTGTACGTCAATTTCATTTTTTTAACTCTACACCGCTCGCCCTTTTTTAATTTATTATTAACCTATATATATATATATTTGTGAGTGTATATTTTTCTGAGTTTAGCAACTAGTTCATTACTTATTAATTAAATGTTAAACATCGGAATGATTCAGATACAATGATACCATATGAACTAATATACACGCCATGACATACTTTATAAATGGAGAAGTGAAGATCTCTACATGTTATCCTTCATATTATTTTTTGATTCATTTTTAAATAAGTAAATAAGGAAACTACTAAAATACATATGTGTGCCTAAGTATATTGAAAATTAAACTAAATAAATATATGTCGTATGTTTGTTGCTTTTGAAATAAAACATTTTTTTTTAATAATTAGAAATAATAATTGGATACGAATTAGAGAAAATGTAGTTAATAACGTTATTGTAAATTTAACACTAATACTTTCATTACACAATCTACAATTTGTCTACCATTTCGAAATCGCAGACAATAGAAATACAAATATATTATGTAGACATGACTTGAATGAAAAGTAAAATGCATTCACATTATTGTGGATTGCCTTTCTTTTATTACTTAATTGCAATTTGACAAGCCAGAAACGGCAAAAATAAAAGGGTAAACAGTTCTTTGAGCTGGCGCAGGTGCCGAAAGCATTTGTCGGCAAATGAATTCCGGTTGACAAGTTTGAATAATCCGTTTCTGTATTGGCAAACAAGCTTGTCACATATTGAAGCGGTGTATGTCGGCTTCAGAGGTGCAGTAGATGGATATGCATTGTCACACGGTCGGCACTATTGCACAGATTCAATTTCCAATATGCATGCATTGGGGGTTGCATACCGTTTTAGTCCGGTATTACTCTAGTGATCGGATTCCCCGTTCCACCAAAGTGAACATCATAATCGCCCGGCCCACCAATATTCCGTTGTCCACTACCGCTGGCATTCAATACCGAAACTCCGTTACAGTTCTGTGCATTTACAGTGGATCCGCTTCTACATATTCGCAATGAGTATACTAGATGCGTATAGGTCGATCATTCAGAATTTAATTGGTTGTATGCCATATTTCGGCATATTACTACTGGAATTAGTATAGAAACTAGACTCCCGCTATTCGCTGCCGTCCTATTCAAGAACTTTAATTGAATATTTGATTAAGGGATAATAAGAGGATAGGCTAACACACGAACATATACCGATTTTTTTTAATATTTACCTCGCATGTATTGGGATTTAGATTTTAGTTTTACAACGTAAATTAAGTTAAAAGCGAAAATTTAACTTGATTGCACTCCATTTAAAATGCACTTAAATTGATTGTACTGTCGGCTCTTGGTGAAGCTTTTTACCTAATAAATTGATTTATTTGTTCTAGATTGAAACAAAATATCCATTTAATATTTAATAGGCATCCCGATATTGATCCTGTTCGTTCCGCTAAAAATATAAATATAACGTCATCGGTATATTTTTTAATAGAATACATTGTAAACTTTACAATACAATATTGAAACGAATTACTATAAGCTAATTAAACTCAAACATATTTTCAATATATCTTTTACATTTTATTTCCTACATCTGAATTAGTTTGATTACGGTCTTTGTCCAGATACTGTAAAGGTGTACTACTTGCAAGTACGCCCGGTCCTTGATGACTTTATTGCTCTCGCTTAATCCAGGGTATAATATTTCTCGAAATAATTGAAACATACATGAGTAGGCAAACCCCACCAGTTTTGTATAATACAAAGATATTTTTAATAATATAAAATATTATTAAAAATCTGGTGTGAAGAACACAAATACAGGTTCACTATTAATATTTTTGTGTTAGTCCGTAGTATGAGTGAAGACACAAACAAAATGCAGTTTCTAGAGGGATGACTGTGCCACCTTTGGAAAGGCGTCGTTACTTCACATTGGTTATGTGGACGGGGCGAGGTACTTCGGCTGTCTGACAACAGGCAGCGCTGAATTTACTTCTACGCCCGGTCTGGGTAATTTCTGTGATGTGTCGATGTGGTTCTTTTTTGTGAATGTGTCTGGAAATATTCTTTCTCCAGCAGGGGTGTACCGATGAGCCTGTAGAAAGGCGAAATACGTATCTACGTCTCTGGGGAGGGATATGTTCGGACACGTTCACAAAAATATTAATAGTGAACCTGTATTTGTGTTCTTCACACCAGATTTTTAATAATATTTTATATTATTAAAAATACTTTTGTATTATTATATTTCTATTCATTTTTTACACCAAAGTGCATGCATACACAGATACTTCCTTGAAATTTTGATATGTACATCTTACGATCATTTTCTTCACATCTAGATAAAGTTCCTGATATCTCGCTCAATTCAATTGAAATTGTATCGCAGAATAGGCAGGTAGGGAGTTTGGCACATAAATAGCATCCCGGGTACAACGAAATTGCATCTCTGAGTTGAACTTTATTTGTAAGACAAAATTGAAGTTATTTTCAGTGTTGTCGAACTTTGACAATTTACAATAAATTTGGAAAATCCACAAACAATAACTTCTTAAAAGATACTATTTCAAAACTATTGTCTGGGTGAAAGCTGATGCCCGACCCTCGTTATCACCTTACGTTATTTCAGTAAATATTTAAAAGTATAAAAAGCGAGTCAAAATAGAAGTAAGATTTTGTACCAGTGAAGAAGAAAATCTTTGTTAGTGATTGACGGCTATACTTTTAGCTTTCAAAAAATGTTAGTCAAAGATACAGTGAAACGGTGGCAGTGTAGCAAACGTACGTGTAACGCCTTTGTAAAAACTAAAAGTCAGAACATATAATAGTGGAATCGATTTTGGACCATAATCACAAGAAGTCAACAGCAGATGTTTTTAAGAGAAAACTCCATTAAACGCAAAGCAGTAGGTGATATTTGTGAAAAGCCTCTAAAACTCATTCGAAGCGAAATTAACTACAGAGGCATTGACACCTTCACTACAAAGGATATTGTGAGAGTGAGACAAAATATATACAATGCTAGAGCTTCCGCATTTATTAAACTTCCTAAGAATATTTCCGAATTCCATGCTGCAGTTGAATCGTTCCCTATTGTGACGCATAAAAATGAATGTTTCCTTACGTATGACAAAGAAAATAATATTTTTTTTTTGTTGTTAAATTTAAAATTTCTTTCTTCTACGTCTTGTTGGTACGTTGATGGAACTTTTTAATACGGTCCTTTGTTTTTTTTATTCAACTATTTACTATTCTTGATCTTAAAAACGACCATACCTCTAGTATTTTGTCTTCTTCCTAATAAAACTTCCTTTGCATATTATCATGCCTTCAAATATATTAAAGAAGAATGTGATACACTTATTAACCAGCGTTAGTAAATCTTATGTTAAGAGTTAATCCTTGTTAAATATTTTGGCAGTTGCACGGACGAAAATTTAACATGTGTTAGTAAACTTCGTGTTTGTGACGCCAGGTTGAACACGTCATTAATATTGGAGACGTCATGTTGGTACGTCGTCAAAACTGGTGACGTTTCATCTTATGATTGGTTGTAAACACGTGGTGTTTCATTTAAATTTTGTCACTTCGTCTTAGTTCTGCAATTGTGCATATATGCACGTGGTTTATAAATTATTATTAAAGATGGATAAACGTGATCGTTCTACGAATTTTACGGAAACAGATAGAGAATTGCTATTAACAATTGTCTCTCAATTTATTCATATTATTGAGAGCAAAAAAACGGATGGGGTAACAGTAAAGGACAAGGTGAAAGCATGGGAGAATGTTGCTGACGCCTTTAATGCGGCTACTATTAATGAACAACGGCCATGGCAGAAGCTAAATAATAGCTACAACAATATTAAAAGAAAATTGAAAAAGGAAAATGCAGATGAAAAGGTTAGTTTCAGTAGTTAATTTATAAAAACAATGCTAATTACAGTATCTAATGATTTAGGTGGAAGTATATAAAACGGGTGGTGGTACAGCAAGTAAACCAACAATGGACGACACCAAGGTGAGATTGCTGTATTTATTAAAGCCCCAAATGGAGCCTTTGAAAAGCTATTTTCGATTCATCTGCAGAATATTTAGGTGGTAAGTTAATAAACCAGAAATAATATTAAAAAACCTGTTTTATATTATGTTTATTGTATGTATATATAATAAAAAAAATTATAACATTCATTTTTTTAAGATAATAATATAACTGAAGAAATTGATTTCGATATTGTGGAAGTTGAGGAAGGTGATGCAAATGATCCGAGCACTTCTACACATAATCTACCAACTTCGTCATGTGCCATAGCAGCCAGTATGCCAACTTCATCATGTGCCGCAGCAGCCAGTACCCCGAAGCTTCAGGAGGGATCTAAAAAAAGAAAATTAGTGGATGTTTATGATTGTGTGCGAGATTACACGAAATTGAAATCTGCTCAGCACAATGAAATAAACATTAAGGCTGAAGTGGAGATGGAAATTTTAAATCTAAAAAAAAAGAAAATGAAAATACAATACGAAAGAGAACGAGAAAAATTGGAACAGGAGAAGTTAAAAACGGAACAGGAAAAGTTAAAAGTAGAACAAGAAACTGTTAAATTAGAATTGTTAAGAAAAGAAAACATTAAAAACAACTTACCTTAAAAAAGAATGTTTTATTGCATAAATACTTGATTAATTAATGCAGCTCTTGCTGGAATGTTATTTTCTTCAATATTGACATTAATCGCTTCTTCAACTATGTCATTTCAAGCAGGGGGGCATCGTTCATGCTGAGTGCAAGGTTGTGTAACACAGCTGTAGCAACTATAATATTTACAGCTTTTTCTCGTTTAACTCTCAAACCCATAGACAAGCAAGGAAATCTTCTTTTTAAAATACCAAAGGTTCTTTCAATTAAATTTCTTGTTTGTATATGTGATGTATTATATCTTTGTTCAGCTTGTGTAGCTGGATTTAAAATAGGTGTCAATAAATAGTTTCTTCAGGCATAGCCACTGTCGCCAAGTAACCAAGCATGCAAAAATTCCCCGGCTTCAAATTGTGCTCTCAATGCACTTGAATTAAATATAGTGCTGTCATGAACTGAACCTGGCCAACGAGCAACTATATCTATAATTTCTAACTGTGTATTGCAGACAGCTTGAACATTTATTGAAAACCATCCCTTTCTGTTGCGATAGATTTCTGCATTCTCCCCACCTGGTGATAATATCTTAATATGTGTACAGTCAATACAACCTACCACTCTTGGAAATCCACGGATTCTATGAAAGTTACTCATATTTTGCAATATTGATTCCCTTGTTCGAGGCATTTTAATATATACTTGGGCTTGAGAAGCAATATGCACTGTTATTCGGGCTATTATTCTGCTTACAGTAGACTTGTGTATGTTAATGTGATCACCAACAACCTGTTGAAAACAACCAGTTGCAAAGAACCGTAATGTTAATAACAACTGAGTTATTGGTGGTACAGGAAAATTTCTATTGGTATTGTAATGTAAATTATTTAATTGAAAATATGGACCATTTCTTGTACTGCAGCCTTAGAAAATCTGAACCTCATTTTAAAGTCGGCGTCATCTAATTCCTCCAGGGGGTTATTTCTTTGACGATACACTTTTGGTTTGGGCAACATATTAACCAATTGCATTAATTCTTCATTAGATGATAATGATGAATTACTGTCACTATCCTCACTAGACATATTCCTTTTTTGTATGTATAATACACAAAGGCAAACAACTTTTATAAATTACAAACTTTATTTCTCGACAAAACCGCTTCATTTACTTATTTACTCGACAAAATTATGACATGCGGCAGATAGAGGTTAATTTAGAGCTTAATCGAGGTCTATTGTAGGATTTACTAAACGGAGTTAAGTAATTCATTGTTAGGGCTAATCAAGGTTGGTGCAACGATTATTTACCTAACCAAGAGTTTACTAATCAAAGTTAGCTAACATCACTCTAATTAAGGTCGGTGCAACCGGGCATTAATCATCCAGTTTCGCTGAAAATCATAAATGCCGATTTTGAAACCGCCATTCATAAAAGTATTTACAAATCGTTTCCGGAAGCTGTTGTTCGAGGTTGTAAGTTTCACTTAGGGCAGTCATGGTATTGAAAAATCCAGCAATTAGGCTTAGCTGCACAGTACCAAAGAAAAAACGAAAATGAAACGGAAATTACTAAGTTCTTAACTTATATATTTGGATTACCATTTCTTCATCCTGAAGATGTAAGGGAAATGTTTGCGACTACCTTGTTGACAATTCTAATATAATTGAAAATTACCATTTTTTTTTAATTCCAGATACCATTTAGGATTGTTGAGAACCAGTAACGTGTATTTTGTGTGTTGATTGTACTATTCAAACAAAAGGTGCCTCGTCAGCGAAGAGGATATTTTTATGAAAATTAGCGTCTGCTTCAAATCGATGTGTTAATTTGCAAAATTCCAACCTTCGATACAAGTCGCCTACAAATAATTATTAAACAATACAAGATTTATACGGATACCACCTTTCATGCTTTAGAATCTTGTGAATAGAAGTTTTCTTTAAATTATGGTCTCGAGCAATTTGCCGAAACATGTGGATTTTACACGGCCGCCAACATTACATTTACACGTTCTCCATTATTTACAGCTACAGGTCTACCAGCCTTTTGTAAATCTTTAACAGAACGAGTTTCTTGAAATTTTCTAACAATTTCAATAACTAATAGATATGATATTCAGGATAAACATTGTTAAATAAATTGTACACTTCTTCCTGTTGTCTCCGTTTATCTCCATATACCAACATAATTAAAATTTAAATACGATGTTTCTCAGTTAAATGAGCCATTCCAAGTTTTTATCTAAAATAGCGATTTTTAAACGACTAACTTGATACTGACACGAGTCACACTGACATTTGCTGGGCGAATCCAATTGTTGGAAACATACATATTAGTAAAAATTAAAGTGGGCACAGGTATCTCGAGCATTTGTAGACTAGCTTAATGTCAAGTAATAAATGGATGGAATTTTGAGCATTTACCTTGATATCTGAAGATGTTTGCACACTAAAATCTTTGTTTTTGACGTTCATTTGTTGTTTGTTTTATTTAGTGAATGTTAATTTAGTTCCAATTTCAGTTTCTTTTATGTTTTTTAATGGGACTGTTCCCAAAACATAGAATGAATTATTTCTCGAAAATTTTCTTATGTAAGATATTAAATTAATACTGGTAGCCGTAACTTTGTGGTAATTCATTTTGAAAATAATAAAATAAAATAAAACAATAACTTTGTTATACCACTTTATTCACATGTAATAGTGACCGCGGTTTCGACATACAATGTCATTATCAAACTGCAAAAGTTACAGGCCTACATGGATCTTATAAATGACACAAAAATATATGGGGGTGGTTTATGATGTCATTTAAAATTACTACTATATACTTAACTATTATATACAACATTGGAAAGGAGGTGTATATATAAGATCCAACTGGTCGTTTAGAACAATATCTATTGTGTTGTTCCCGCTTTTAAAAATTTCTAGTGACTCTAAAAGATTTAATTTACGACCTTTCTCGGCCAAATGCAATATTTTATGATGACCAAATGTATGCCTTTCTGTAATAAGATGGTTTGCGAATGTTGAATCTGTCTTCTTTAGTTTATATGTCATGTGTTCTTTTATCCGTATAATAAAACTTCGACCAGTCTGACCTATATATACACTTTTACAATCATTACAATATAATTTGTACACTCCTGATTTATTATTGATATCTGTTTTAGGTTTTGCGTTAAAAATGAAATTACTTGTTTTTGCATATGGTTTGTAAGCTATACTAACATTACTATTATTTTTTGAAATTATATTTCCAATTTGCTCGCTTATTTTACCGAAGTAAGTTAACGAGACAAATTGTTTCAAATTAGCACTATCTTTAGGATATACTAAACTAAGGGCCACTTGTAACTGTTTTTTCTTTAGTATACTGTCAATTACGCTACTTTTATAACTATTGTTTACCGCTATTTGTTTTATAGTATTGATTTCACGAACAAAAGATTCATTAGACAAAGGAATATTTAATGCTCTATGTATCATAGAATTAAAAAATGAATGTTTGTGTGTCTTAGGGTGTAGTGAATCTTTGGGAATAATGCAATCAGTGAAAGTAGGTTTACGATATATATCAAATTTGAAGCTCTGATCTAATTTGTTTAATTTTAAATCCAGGAAGTTAATACTGTTATTCTCTTCTATTTCTACTGTAAAATTGATATTAGAATGGATTGAATTTATGTAGTTCAGAAATATTTGTAGTTGTCTATGAGTACCCTTAAAGCAAGCTAGGATGTCGTCTACGTACCGATACCAAAATTTAATATGTTTTTTACCTAGTTGTGATGAAAGAATTTTTTTCTGTAATATACTTCATGAAAATTTCAGCTAATAGAGGACTTAGAGGTGAGCCCATTGCCAGACCTTCTGTTTGTTTGTAGAGTTTGTTGTTAAATGTAAAGTAACTTTGGTTGGTGACTAACTCCGTTAGAGTATGATTTCGTGTATAACAACCGGGTTTGTATTTTTCTTTACTAATATGTTTTCTATTAACTTTAAGCATTCCTTATGTGGTATTTTTGAAAACATGTTGGAAACATCAAATGATACCAGGATTTCTGTCTTTTGTATATTACAATCATTTAATTTAGCTGTTAACGGTATTGCGTTTTTTATGGAAGAGCTATCTGTACATTCGATATATTGTCTAATTATTATGTTTAATTTTTCGGCTAATTTTTTATTGGGGCAAGAAATAAACGAAACAACTGGTCTGATGGGTGCTTCCTCTTTGTGAATTTTTACTAAACCGTATAATTTAGGGGGGGAAGGATTCATATGGAAAACTTTGTACTTATCTGCGTTTGAGATTACTGCATTACAATTTTTGACACATTCTTTAATTTCTGCCTGATACTGTTTAGTGGGGTCCTTTTTCAATTCTATGATAGTATTGTCGTCTATAAATTTCTTAACTTTATTTTCATAATCACCTTTAGTTAATATTACAGACGAATTTCCTTTATCTGCTTTTGTTATCGTGAGGTTGTTTTCTATGACACAAAGTCAGTTGTCCTCATGTGTGAAAATTGCTATAATACGTTATAGTTTCCAAAAGTCCGGAAAAGGAGACATACTCATGCTTAAATTAAAAATTAAGGAATTATTAGTGTAGTAGTTCAAAAAATTTTTGCACGAAATCAGAAAGAAATGATTTCAGGAAGATGACGTAATTGAACATGCTGAGAGAATTAACGAGTCGATTCTGAATTGCAAATTTCTGAACGCGCTTCGTTTTTTGTATTTACGGCATGTTAATGGAAAGATTTTGATAAAATTAGATGGGAATATAATTACAATAATTAATAGTATTCTTCGACACGTCCTTTGGATTACTATGGAAATTTTCATTTTCTACATATTTCATTTAACCGATAATTGAAAATATGACGTAAACTTTGCAAAATGTTTTTAAAAATCTTTCGTGTTTCTAGCAAAGTTTTAGTTCTTTAATTACAAATAAAAACACTTCCGTATTCTCTTGTTTTTCATTTTTATATTATCCTTAAAAGATGGCTATATTGAAGTGTCTTGCGCAGGAGTTCCGGAGGCAATATATCCACAGGTTCTATTCTATTATGTTTTATATTACATATTTAACTGATTTCTTCATTCATAAATTTTTCCTTCTTAAATTCAGCATATTCATTTCAATTGTTATAGTTCTGCTTTCTTTTTTGCTGCCAGATTAGTCGAGTAAATATTTTTTGGATTTCATTTTTGAGATTTATTCTTTTAATATTTTGGTGTTCTTAGCATCTCTTCCACTATATATATATAACGAGCCATCGAAAAAATTCATAATTGGAGTAGACTGTGAAATATTGTTGGTACTTTAACCACTTCCACATAATGACACATTACTTGATGCTTGACAGTTTCATTTGGTTTCATTGTAAAAAGAGGTTATGGCATTGAAATGATACTACAACAAAAAAGAAAACAAATAATTTATTTAATATTGAAATCATAATCAAAATTTACATATTTACAGAAGTTGTTGAAAATGTTGTCCATTTACATCTAAACACAAACAATTTTCTTAATAAGAGTTTTGAAAAATTTGACACAAACTTATAGTTTCAATGTCAAATAATAAATGTCTGTTATGTGGAAGTGGTTAAAGTATCAACCCAATTTCACAGTCTACTCCAATTATGAATTTTTTCGATGGCTCGTTATATATAGTAAATTCAATTTGTTGGCGATTTAAGGTCTGGTTATACTTCAAAATGTATATATTTAAAACAATCCTACATGTATCGGCAAATGATGGCTTTTTCAAGGAATATAAAATATAAATGACAGTATATTAATGTCAGACGTATGACATTACTTCATATACATCATTGAATTACGCCGGGATGTACTGTGCGACGTTATACACAATTCCAATTGCCGATTGCGTTTTATGGAAATTGCATCCGTTCTCTAGTAATTATATAGAATATTTATTCAAAATATTTTCCCAAAATTATAAGTGAGAAAAAAAATGACAAAAATATTTAAAAAAATTTTGTCACCACTCTGTACGATTAAAAAAGTATCAAATAACAAAAATAATGGTTTTGTTATTGGCCATCTAATCCAGCTGTTATGTATGTAGACATACGCTATAGCGTATGTGTGTTCGAGGTATTTATAATAATTATACACTTTCTGAATATTTTGAATTCATAAGCGTCACGTAATACAATTTTTGGGGTGTTTTTTATTCCGGAGTTCGCGTCGTAATTAATACACAATATTTTGGATTTATATTCTACATAATTACATCTTTCCATTTATCATATGTTGTCTCTTTATTTCAAGGACAGGCTGTATATATATATAGACTACACCAAATCTCACATATCGACCGCCATGTTTCTCTATTCTTCCATGGCTCTATATATCTATACAATATTTCAAAAAGCTTGAATATTGTCACGATTAACACTTATTTTAACATTTTTTTTCACAAAAATGAACTTGTGTGGCTCTATACCATGAAACTATTCACCAGCTATTTCACCAGCTTCTTTATTTTTTAAGGACCCATTGCATATTTGTAGGGTCATTATTTTCTGCTTCAGAATGGAATTTCTACGAATTCGTGCTTTCACTGCTTTGACAAGTGCTAATGCTCGTACAGAGCGTGGCGGCCTCGATCTTTTGCGGTTGTCAATAGAGGAGAGTTCATTGTATGTTTCAATAGTACGACTATATAAATTGACGATTAATTCGCCGATTGTGTCACAATTTAAATCTAGAAGAATGTCAACGTTTATCAAAAGCGATTACCCCCATTCTATCGTCTTTCGCGCTGTAACAAGACTGATTATCTGATATACTATTTTTCTAAATATTTGATATGAATTTGCTGCCAAGCCTCTTACGAATAATAGCAAAACTGTTGAACATTTTGAGATTTCTTTGAGATGTCTTTGCTCAAGTTGCCAATCAGATGATGTATTATTTGGAATTACATTGTTGAAATTCTTTTTTCTTATAATTTCTGTTATTTTCTAGACAAAAAAAAAATGGGCAAAATGTTACATTTCTATTTTGTGTCTTTTGTTTTACCCGTCAGAAACTTGTGTACCATTGAACATAGAGAAGAAATTAAAAATTCCCAATTTAAGATAATTCGCAAACGGGAATACGTAAGAAGATAATTATCTCAATTAGAGGTGAGAAATCAGGATTAATTCCCTCACAAAACCGATTCTTATCCTTGAAAATTAATTAGAAAATCATTTCAAAATGAAATAGTCGGGATTTAATTAATTTTATACATGCGTAGAAGAGCTTTACTAAAATATCTTGATAATAAATTCCAGAGCTCTTCTTTAAATAATTAACTAATCGCAGCAAGTTCAGAACGTGTGTGTTTCCTAGTGTGGTAGAAAAACAGTGACTAAATCTACAGCGTATACAGCGAAGGCACAAAGAAAAATAGGTAAGAAAAACAAAATATTAATAAGAGCCTCGGCACCTTTAGAATTAATGTATAAATAGAAAAAGTTTACTAAATAAATTAAAAATATTTATCTCCAAACGATTAAAAATACCATTCTAGATATCAGGGGTTAACTGTGTGGACGCTTCTGTTACTACAGAACCATTTAAATGAGACATCATCAGGGTTTTTTATTCTGTTATTATTATTACTGATCAATGGAACTAATTTTTTCAACACAGGAAGAAGCAGATTGAAATATGTTTAGATAATTATAATTAAATTATAAGCACCTGTTATAAAAAGAAATATGTAAGCGTTTAACTTCTGAAATCTTTAAGTTTTAAAGCAAACGGAAGGTATCCCCACCATGTTTCTTTGCTCTCCTGAAATTGTTAGTACTAATCACCTGTGTGCCGAGACTTTCGTTAGTATAACATTTCTTTCTTTTACTTGATGTTGTAAAACTAATCTACACTGAGAAAAATATATAGTATATAGGTTATTATAATTGTAATATTCGATACTACAAACGACAGTTCTTATAGTGACAGCTATCAAGGCGTAATAAAAAATATAACATTATTGTGCTTTCTTAAAGTGGCTGCTTGTACAATGCGGTTGTGGTAAGAAAGTTACTATACGGCGTAGGAATTTTTTGAGTTGTATAAAAATAGTACTTTGAATTTAATATTTTTTCTTTTTCATTCATTATGTTACCTGCCTCTTTTCTACAATTTGGTGTCAATGGGCTGAACAAACCAAGCCGTAGTACATATCTCATTTCTTTTTACTGATCACAGATTCAGCAACTCACCGCCGTAATGTTTGTTTGACTATCTTAATTGGGAATACCGTTATAGTTTGTTTCAACTTATTTTATAATGACTAAATAGCAGGTAAGTACTTTTATAACACCTTCTGCAGTGAGGGCTTAATGAAACCTAAACACATCTAAGATGTGAGCTGTTCCTTGCTTTAATAGCCAGAGTGGTATTAAATAAATTGCGCCTAAGTAACCGAACTTGATTTGCTTATTTATATTATTATTATTACAGCTTAACATTTCTTACATTTAAGTAATGCAGTTCATGTAAGATTTTTTCGTCAGTATCAAAATATAAATTGTAAAGTGAGAAAGCATATATGTATTTTATTATAAGAAAATGTGGAGGCCTCGGGAAGAAGACAGGAAAGGTGAGCAATATGAAATAAATAACGAAAACTGTGACTTGGTGACGGACAATATAAATAATTTCTAAAAGGATTCATCTGGTAGTTCAAACTACGCAAATACTGTTAAATGTGTACAATAGTTTACAAGAAGAAAGTTATAAAAAAGGCCATTATAGAAAGAATGTGGAAGTTAACTAGTGTCTGCTAAGGAACAGTTTACAATCTAGTAAAGCGTAGTATTACGGAAAGAAGAGTTAGAAGTGATAAAGGATCTATAGAAAGTACCAAGTTCCGGATGTTTGAAGTGGCCACATTAAATAGCTTACCAAAAAAAATTTAAGAAAATACGGAAATAGAAGCTTTTAAAACAACAATATGGAGAACATTAAAGCAAAATTGTTTCCGATTATGCCTTTTTCAAAGAATTTAAAATATAAATGATATTTTAAATTCTTTGAAAAAGGCATCATATGCCGAAACATGTAAGATTGTTTTAAATATATACATTTTGAAGTAAAACCAGACCTTAAATCGCCAACTAATTGAATCTACCATAACATACAAAGGTCACGAAATAATTCTTCCCCCCCCCCCCCCCCCTCTCTCTCTCTCTCTCTCTCTCTCTCTATATATATATATATATATATATATATATATAAGTGTTTAGATAACTTCTTAGCCGTTACAATTACATACATACTAATTTGATATTAGTAAATATTTCATATAAAAGCCGAAAAACTCCAATAATTTATCAATTATTATATTTAATAAACGGCTAAGAAATTATCTAAACACTCATATAGCTATGGAGTAATAATTAGCAATTTCAAACATTCAAAACTGACATCTGCTCTCAAAATACTGACATCTGCTTTCAATAACTGACATCTGCTTTCAAAACAGGCATCTGCTTCCAAATCTGGCGCTTGCTTTCATAACAGATATCTGCTTTCAATAACTGACATTTGCTTTCAATAACTGACATCTGCTATCAAAACTGACATCAGCTTTCAAAACTGACTTGTGCTTTCAACTTGACATCTACATTCAATAACTGACATTTGATTCATTAACACTGTTACTTTGTAATGCATTTCTAAATGGCTTGAACCAAGGTCTATCGTGGCTTAAGTGGTAAAAGCGACAGTCCGGCAAACTGTAGTCTTGGGTTCAAGTCCCAACGTAGACAATATTTTTCAATTAAAAATTTCGTATGATTTGCTTTGTAATTTGTATACAGCAATGTTTACATCCCCACTTACTTTGCAATTACATACATACTAATTTAATACTTGTAAATATTTCACATAAAAGCCGAAAAACTCCAATAATTTATATATATTTTTTATATATATATTAAAAATAATAGATTTTTATTGGTTTTAGCGACCTTTATTGAATTTTGATGTTTGTTTACGACGTTTCGACTTTTATCAATTCAGTCTTTTTCAAGCATCTGGAAACAAGAATCATTACAATGAACCTGAGAACTGTGTTTGTTATATAACAATTAAATTAACAATTTTAAATTAAAATTATATTAAGAAATGAATTACGAATTAGGTTAGCATTTTACGTTGAAAATTAAATAACATTAAATTAAAATAGCTTAGAATGGTAGGGGGATATTAAAGTGATTAATATCTGTATGAATTAATTGGAGACTTTACAATTATTAACAATTTTAAGTTTAAAAATTAGATTAAAAAATGATTACAATTGAGTTAACATTTAACGTTGAAAATTACATAAAATTAAAATAACAAATAGCTAAAATGAATAGGTAGGGAGACATTAAAGTGATTAACAACTGTATGAATGAATTGGAAAGTTGAATTACACTACAATAAGTAAAGAGATCAAAGAAAAGACAAATAAACTCACATTTGTTGTTCGTTTTGGTTTTACAAGGGTACGCATTCATTTGACACATGTGTTGGACATCCGAGACCAATTTTCTTAAAGAACGATCGTGCCTGTGCGGATATTGTAAGTGAACTAATACTTTAGTTTGCGGGGGTTTTAATTTCTGTTGTTTGGAATGAGCATGGTGGTCAGGACCGTATTTAGGGGTATATGTTAACGTTGTTTTTTTTTCTAATGGGAGCTATTTTTTCCCGTTTTTTTCTTGTGCGTGCAGGGGGGTTTTTTGATTTTTCTATTGTTTTATGAGAGGGTAATAGAGTTTTGAAAGCCCATCAATTTCGTTTCTGTCGTTGATTGTTTTGCTATTTTTGAAAATGTGTATCATTTCTAAGACCTCTCTAGCTTTTGTGTTATTTTTTTGTGTTATTACTTTGGTGTTTTCAAAATCAAAATTATGTTTAAGTGTCAATTGGTGTTTTTTTAAAGCAGTTTGATTTTTTGCGTATTTGTGACCTTTCAATCTTTCTTGTAGTAACTGTTTTGTTTGGCCTATGTATATTTTGTCACAGTCTTTGCAGGGTATGTTGTATATTGTGTGTGATTGTTTTAGTTTAGGTGTTGAGTCTTTAAGTTTGGTGTGTAGGAATTTTAGGTTTTTACCGCTTTGGTGTGCTATTTTAAATTTAAATGGTTTGAATATGTTGTCTAATTTTTCGGATAATCCAGTTATATAGGGTGTGGGGATATATGTGAATTCATTGGTTTTTTTGTTATTGTTTTGGTTGTTTGTTTTGTTATAAATTTTATTTCTAAGTCTAAGTTTTATAATTTTTTGTACGAATTGTGGTGGATAGTTGTTTTCTGACAAAATTGTTTTAACTTTATTTAGTACTGTTGGTCTGAAGATTGGGTTAGTGAGATTTAAGGCTCTGTCTACTAACGCTGTTACTACATTTTTTTTGTGGGCTAGGGGTTGGTTAGAAAAAAAGTTTAAATATCTGCCGGATGCGGTTGGTTTAGTGTACCATTTTGTTTGTATGTTGTTTTTTGTTCTTGTCAAATGGTACACTTAAACTTAAAGACTCAACACCTACACTAAAACAATCACACACAATATACAACATACCCTGCAAAGACTGTGATAAAATATACATAGGCCAAACAAAACAGTTACTACAAGAAAGATTGAAAGGTCTCAAATACGCAAAAAATCAAACTGCTTTAAAAAAACACCAATTGACACTTAAACATAATTTTGATTTTGAAAACACCAAAGTAATAACACAAAAAAAGAACACAAAAGCTAGAGAGGTCTTAGAAATGATACACATTTTCAAAAATAGCAAAACAATCAACGACAGAAACGAAATTGATGGGCTTTCAAAACTCTATTACCCTCTCATAAAACAATAGAAAAATAAAAAACCCCCTGCACGCACAAGAAAAAAACGGAAAAAAATAGCTCCCATTAGAAAAAAAAACAACGTTAACATATATCCCTAAATACGGTGCTGACCACCATGCTCATTCCAAACAACAGAAATTAAAACCCCCGCAAACTAAAGTATTAGTTCACTTACAATATCCGCACAAGCACGATCGTTCTTTAAGAAAATTGGTCTCGGATGTCCAACACATGTGTCAAATGAATGCGTACCCTTGTAAAACCAAAACGAACAACAAATGTGAGTTTATTTGTCTTTTCTTTGTTCTCTTTACTTATTGTAGTGTAATTCAACTTTCCAATTCATTCATACAGTTGTTAATCACTTTAATGTCTCCCTACCTATTCATTTTAGCTATTTGTTATTTTAATTTTATGTAATTTTCAACGTTAAATGTTAACTCAATTGTAATCATTTTTTAATCTAATTTTTAAACTTAAAATTGTTAATAATTGTAAATTCTCCAATTAATTCATACAGATATTAATCACTTTAATATCCCCCTACCATTCTAAGCTATTTTAATTTAATGTTATTTAATTTTCAACGTAAAATACTAACCTAATTCGTAATTCATTTCTTAATATAATTTTAATTTAAAATTGTTAATTTAATTGTTATATCACACGAAACAAACACAGTTCTCAGGTTCATTGTAATGATTCTTGTTTCCAGATGCTTGAAAAAGACTGAATTGATAAAAGTCGAAACGTCGTAAACAAACATCAAAATTCAATAAAGGTCGCTAAAACCAATAAAAATCTATTATTTTTAATATTAAGACACGGCCAATAAAATAAAAAAGAAAAACAAAATTCTTTAAACACTAAAATATATATATATATATATAATATATATATATATTATATATATATATATATACAGGCTGATTCATTTTCGGCCCTCACCATGGGGATCTCTCTTATTATTGGAGATAAAGTATAGGTTTAAATTTGGCAAAGTTGTTAAATTAAAATGAATTAGCCTTGTATATATAAATGATTGCAGGAATATTACAAAATACATTCCTACGCATATACCAACTCAGGCTACCTGAATTTCATTTATATTATGGTTAGTTTATCGCAGTTTTACACAATCACGGCCTTTGATGCTGTAAAACGAACAAATTCGAACAATTTCGGTGTCACCTACTCGCTTCTCTGTATATATGAAAGCTTAAACGAAGCAGTCCCATCCGTGCAGGTGTCCACGTTTGACGTCATCCAGAGCCGCGACTGCTCTTACACCAGGGATGCTATAAAGCTACATATTTTCTATTTAGTCAAATTAAAATAACTTAAAACGAACTATACGTATTACATAGGAGCAATAAACTTGGGATAACCGCGAATTCAAAAGTTTTATTCAGAAAAATAGTCGATTAGAGTAACTTACTTCTACGTATATCGCCAGTCTTTTATTAATTTTAATAGGGTTGGTAGCTATTAACTTTTATTCATTGAACGAGATGTACGCTTTTCCCTCGTGTAAATTTTGCTCCCCTCTTGTTCAATCATATGCCAGAAAATACTGCCCTATCTTTCCCAACGCAATGTTCTTAACGTAGATAAAGTATAGGAAGTTATTTTTAAATAGCTTGAAATGGTACATTAATATAAATGAGTGTTTTTATTAAAAAAGAAAAACTTGAAATGAAAAGCCTTTCTTAACATCAGACTCTGAACACATGCAGGGGTCTAGAGTCGATAAAATCTAATTTTAATTAAAATGTCTTTAAATAAATGCATCGTTTAAATGGCTAAATTCAGTTGCATATCTATAGATGGCAACGAAATCGTATTTGACATTAATCATAGTTTGAATTGTGGATTGTTATAAGCGCAAAACGGGATTACCAGAATGGCAGTACTGGCACTTAATCATAGCTCGATTACTGTTGTAAAACCGTGATATGCTGTTAAATGTTATGCTATGATAAGTCTTCAAAGTGTGTATAATACATAGCTGTATAACATATATGTATATGCTTTCCGAATACCAATCATCCTCCCATTGATTATAAAATAATCATTATCCAGTTGTTATTCAGAGGATAAATAATAAACGTTTATTTGATGGATTTGAAATATGAAAATAGATACAAAGGTTGTTTCTGCAATAAAGTGCCAATATAAATTTTAGTATTTACTTATTGTACCGCAGAATGCGGAATGTACCACATTATTGCCATTTTCGAGATATGGATTTGCCTGTCGATTTAATTTCAGAATACTTAATTAAGAGAACAAACCAATCTAACATGATTAACTAAAACTAAATTTGAATTCCATTGTAAATTGGAAATGTTTCAAATGAATATTTATTAAATATTAAATTGCTTTTGTTATTAAAATATTCTTTTAAAGTACTCGTATTTTAGTAGGAGTCACTTTGATATTAAAAAGTACAATCTGAAAAAGTTAGACGCACAAAACTTAATGAGCATTTAAAGAAATCCTTTCTAATGTATCTTTTATGACAAAAAACTTTCTTCTAACTGTATCAAAATTTGCTTCTAAAGTAAAATGACGATCACCTAAATTCCTTTTGAGAGGAAAGAATACCACGACGTTATGCGTTGGTAGATAAAAAGTTAATATGGTGAGTGTTTAATATCTTCGAATATATTTTCGTTTCAAAATATCAGTTCCTTTAGTAGTATGTAAATAAAGGTTGTACTAAAGCATAAACTCTTTACTCGCACCCTTTGCTACTTGCGGAGGTTCAGGTAGTGCCGAAAATTTTTTGTACAATTTAATAGTTTTTACAAATCGTGTATTTCTAATGAAAATAGTATACATATTTCCATCTAACGTTATTTTTCATGATGGTCGGCGTCGACATCTCCAGTTCGTGCACGGCCCAATGTTTACGTTTAGAAAATATTAATACACGTGGTTCAGAATGCTTCACCCCAATGTTATGATCACTGGAAATTTGTAATAGAGTGTCTAATTGTAAGTCTGAATTTATTGAAGCAACATACTCCGGTAATTGATCAAAACTGCAGTATAGTTGAGCATTCTCCGTATATAAGTTCGGTGTGCAGTTCTTCAAAGTACTAGAAAAATCCGCGGTATATAAAATAAAAAGTAATGGTGCTATAATGGGTCCCTGTGGGGCACTCGAAACAAGACGAGCCTCGGTCGAATAAGTGTTATTGACCCAAACCCTCTGGCGTCTGTCTGCAAGGTAGGATGCAAGCAATTACAGGCATCTAAACCAAAACCAAAGTAACTTAAGTTTTACAAACATCATTTCATGGTGCAATGTGTCAAATGCCTTCGAGTAGTCTAGAAGAACCAGAGTAACTTTATCCCTGTCGAAACCAAATATTATATCATTGATGATCTCGACAAGTGCGCTCGATGTGCTGTGGTTCGGTCTAAAGCCTGACTGATACCCCGGTAAGAAATCTGCTAATTGTAAAAATTGTCGAATCTGCTGTGACATTGCTTTTTCCATAATCTTGATAGCGCAGGCAAAGTACTTACAGGTCGAAGATCATGAAGCCCACTGGATTACTTACCTTACAGAGTGGGTGTATAACCGACTGTGTTCAAATATCAGGAAAAGTATATGTGACAAAATACCTGTTTTTTTAAATAACGAATATATTCTGCTAGTTCGTGCATACATAGTTTTAGCATTTGAATACTAATACCATCCGGACCGCATGCATTACTTTTAATCTCGAAAACATATCTCAAAACATCAGTGTACTGATTAGTACAAATAGTTTGTTATTTTACGAGTATAAATAGCTACATACTTAGCGCGAGGAAAAAGAAAGAAAGAAATTTGTAATTTACTATACAGACTTATTACAGGTTATTATATTTTCAAGGTACATATAGCAATGCTTTTTGTAAGCAGTACCTCTAGGAATTAAGACTTTCACTTTACCCCAACTGGAAATGGTATCATTAGAGTAATCCCTTACTTGCGCGCAAATGGTATAGAAATTTAGGTGATAAAACATCTCCGCGGGGGTTGTTTTGACTGCGGCGCGCAAATGGTCAACACCCAGTTAAATAATTATACGCAAATGCAATTTTGTTGTCGTACAAATATTCTGTTAAGCTATTGTAAATGAAATTATAAAATTCCGTCACTTATTTAGTTTGGTTTATTAAGCTGCTCCGTGATCAATTAGTATATTTTCCACGATTCAATTATCTTATTAACTTCGTGAAATCTATTGAAAGGAAGTAATTAAGAAAATGCAAAATTCCTTCCGTAAATATGCTTAACAAACTAATTACATTGCTTTTAATTAATTATTTAAAACCAGTGATTCGCAACATCCCTCGGGGTATATCAGCTCACCACCCCAATTGTGTGTGGTACGTTTCACTGACTTTCTGACGAGATATTCTCCAATGCTGTTAATGGCAGAACATGATTGCGTCTATAATCGTCTTTCGTTCCTGGATTGCAGCCGTGCAAAGTAGTCACTTATGAGATTTCCAAATGAGGATTATTAAGGATTTTTTAAAAACACGTAAATATGACTATATTATAAAACGGAAAGTCGAATACACTAATTAAATTAGAACATCCCAACATTACCTTTACTGTCGAAATCGAAAACGACAATCAAATTAATAATTTTTTTTATTTCTTAGATTTACCCCTAAATAGACAACTAAATAATTAATAGTTTCAATATCTACCGAAAGCCACACTATTATTGCACAATTATGCTTAAGTCCTATTTCTAACAAATTAGCCACATATAACGCGATGATATATAGAGGCCCTTCTATCCATATGAAACCTTAATATGAAAACCTTAATAAAGAATTAAATACTGTTAAAGCAATTCCAATTAATAACGGTTTCAGGAAAAATTCAATCGCCAAGCTAATAAAACGTAAAAAAACAACTAGGCCTAGCGTCCAAAGTAAACGGAAAGAAATAATGCAACAAGAGGTAAATTGTCAATAATTCCTTTATTGTTAATTCTTATCTTCACAAATCATGTTGGTTTAACTTAAAATATTGTAAAATATTTGTCGTTCTGGGTTCGTTTAAATAAAACTAGCGGTAATTTAAACACACACTAATATTAACAACAAAATTCACTAAATAACAATTTAAAAACTAATAATAAGAGGATTTATTTCACAAAATGTATTTATATGTGTATTTATTTACATTTATATAATATCGCTCGACGGCGATTACTCGTTGAATGTCCTGGTCTCCCTTCCGAACGGTTCTAATATAGGGCTACACACCTTCGAGAATTATTCCGGAGCTTCTCGACTTTTTCGGCGACAGCTGTCATGTGCGGCGCATAATGTCATCGCCAGACCGCAGCCTGACATATTGTGGATGACTCACACCACAATTTAGTGTACAAATTTTATTTATGAACAACACACGTATAGTGTTGGAGTCTTTGGTCTAGGATTCGATGGAATCTCTCAAATCAAAAAATCACGTTTAAGTATTTGGCTTACAAAAGGGGGTATTTGCCCTCCTAATTTTAAGCTTAGTACTCAAAGTGTACCACTATTTTGAAAGATGGATTTCTGGCTTCTACTGATATATGTTTCAAAATCGAGTATGCTATTCAGCATCTATTTAAGTGGAAGTGTAGTTCCTGCAGAATAGTACGCCTATCTTCACACTGTATATATTATTGTATTTCACGTCTATTAATGAATGTTTAATTAAAAATCTCAATAGCACATATATTTTGAGATTACTCGTGGAAACTTGCTTCCTACCCATTTATCTCATATACCTTGCATAAGTTGCACTTCAGTCGTGTATTTATGAATATTAATTCAAGTTAATAATCCATATGCGTTTTAAAATTATTTGTTTAAGCTTTAAGGTCTCCAATTCTATTGTGTGTAAAGTCTTACTTACTCGAATATTTTGTCAAATTCCTCTTTGTACATTATGTGTCTTCTCGAATTAGTGACAATTTTACACCAATAATTTCTATGATCACAATACTAATTGCGATAACTATCGTTCACTCTTAACTATTTCAATTAATGATGTTAACGATGCAAATGAATGATCCAGTATTTAAATTTTGAATGAATGATAAATAATGAATCGTGAATGAATATAATCATCTCTTTCTGCCGCGTGCTGGTCTTTTATATGCCTACTTCTTGGTTCTTGGAATATCTTTCCCACTCCATCTAATTGTGTTTTGTTTCAGTTTTATTTTACATTTTGACCCCTGTATATTCCTATCTATTATAAGTAGCTTCGTTTTTTCTATTATTGTGCGCAATTTCTTTGTCTATATACTTTCTCCTTTGTCGTAATTTATGTATTTTGTAGCTTCCATCATGAGGTTACAAATTTCTTCCCGCTTCGATTCCAGGAACTCCTTTATTTCGTGTCTTATCCTGTAAATTTTTCTAGGTAATTCTGTTAGCGTCCAAATTAAATACTCTTCGTACTTCTTATTTTTCTTTTTTCTTAGTCCTCTCGTATTGGTTTCTCTCGCACCTCTAATTTCAACTTGCATTTATTGTTGGTTATATGGTTCAGTATTGTGGGCATGCACATTCTAATATGCTTTTGGTTTTGACACTTTGCCTTTTTTAACGTTTTAAACATTGGTATTTTCACTTGTATAATTTTAATATTACAATGTTTTGTTTGCATTTGTTATTGATGTGTTTTACTGTTTTTAGATTGCACAACTGCTGTTCTTGATGTTGAATGGCTTATTTATTTGATTTTCTTATTTCTAAATGCCTTTGATGCCTCATGCTTACCATGTCCATTTGGAATGTTGTTTATAAAATACAACAAATTGAAGTTAAATGTTATTACTAATATGACTAATACATGAAGAAAATATTATTCTGTATCCTTTTCCTACATTTTCGGTTTTTACAATTTCACAGTAATATGTCAAATTGGTCGTTCTATTGAAATTAAATATAAAGAACATTTATATACATTCATTTAAAAATAATACACCGGATTCTACTTTCGCGAACCATGTTTTAAAAACAGGACATATTTTTCCTTATTTGAATAATATATTATTTGTACACAGTGGGAGAAAAAAGATTTCAAATTGAATATATTAGAATCCATAGAAATTTATAAAGACATTAAAAATTCGAAAGACGTTTTTCTTAATGACCAGCTTGACATTTTCAATTTATTATTCCAAATCAATCTATTTTTCTTAGTGCTATACACCCCCGTAGCTATTACTTCGGAAATTCCCCATACTGACTTAATTACCCCTTAATTATCTTAAGGATCTTAAGGCTAGGAATATGTTTGGTTGTGGCTTATACCAGGTATCCTTGAAATAAAAAGACAACGTGTGAAAAATAGAAAGATTAAATTATATGATATGTATTCCCAAAATTCCCTCTCATAGCCAGGTCAAGTGTTTTCTTCTCAATATTTAATTAAGGTAATAGGGACAAAATTGTTTTTAATATGATAGCGCTAGATTACACGTTTTTTTAGCGACTTAAAAACGTTGACAGTCTAAAATTCCTTTAAATAATGCAACCTTTTTGTATCCAAGATGATGTTGAAAGTGACAAATATTTAATTACAAATTAGCATGATTTTTGAAGAAGGAATTAATAGGTTACCAGAGCAATACATTTTTTAAATAAATATGTTTCGGGTTTACATTTATTTTATTAAAAAATATGACTGAAGTTTTCGACAGACCTATTATTGTGCATATAAGAGGAATATCTCAGAAGTAACGAGAATGAATTTCTTAAGCTCAATATGGCAACACTGCATCAGAATCGAAATGACTACATGTGAGTGGAAGGAGTAGGTACACAACCAGAAAAGGTGCAGTCCATCCAGTTCAGTGTTAATGGTGTGATCGTTAGTTGTTTACAGTTGTGTTCCAATACTGCGTCTCACGAAAAATGTAGGCAAATATCGGCAACAATATGTAATTAAATTTTGCGTTAAACTGGAAGGAACTGCTTCAGAGGCACTTCAAATGTTAAGAACAACATATGGAGATGCGGCTTTCTCTTCTATACAAGTTTACAAATGGCACGAAGCTTTCAAAAAGGGTCGCGAAAACATTGAAAATGAACATCGCTCCAGGCGGCTGTCTACGCCGAAAACCAATGAAAGCATGTTCAAGGTGCGTTCTGTATTAGTACAAGACAGACGGTTAAAAGTTAGGATACTGTTCATCGAATTTTCACACAGGAATCAGGCATGAGAAAAATTTGTGCAAAGCTGGTGCCTAAGAACTTGTGTAATGAACAAAAAGAAAATCGCTTAGCCATTAGCCAAGAACTGTTGGATGGCTTGACAACCGAAACCAACTTAATGCACAGAGTGATATCAGGTGACGAATCATGGGTATTTGAATACGATCCTGGAACAAAAAGATAAGGAGCGTAGTGGCCCACACCATTATCGCCGCGGCCGAAGAAAGCTCGCATGAGCAAATCCCGAATCAAATCCATGTTTATCATCATTTTTGATTGTCGTGGAATTGTCCCCAAAGAATTCGTACCGCAGGACCAGACAGTGAATCAACCTTTCATCGCGAAGTCTTTAAGCGTTTGCGGAAAAGGTTTTGCGGGTGCAACCTGGCATTGTTAGCTCTTGGATCTTGCATCACCAGAATGCCGCAGTCGCACCTCATTGTTGGTTATCGAATTTTTGGCAGAAGATTCCAGTATTCCCACACCTACCCTACAGTCCCGACATGACTCCATGTAACTATTTTCTTTTCCCAACGCCTAAGCGGAAGTTGAAAGCCTAAAGGAACAAGAATTGTTAGCAGGAATAGCGAAATCGCTAAGACATTGTGTGCATTACGGGATAATTTTAAATTGTAGATACTTTCAATAAAAAAACTTTAAAATAGAACATTCGCATTACTTCCGAGACATACCTCGTATATATAAAAACATATACATAGATATATAAAGGCCATTCAGCATTCAGTGTTTCCCTCTTTCGTTGTCAATCAGTCAAACGTAAGGCGACTTCGCCGCATATTCATTTATATTTATGTTTGCGTGTGCGTGTACTTAATTTGTTTTTATTATTTGCTGCTACTACAACGGCTACTAATGCAGTAGTTTCATCACTAAAATTAAACTATAAGAAAACACGATAATAAGAGTGGTTGAAGACTTATTTTCGCTCGACCTTCAACGTTTTCGACTAACAAAAAAATCGACGACCTAAAGGCAATTGTGATGCAAATTGTCATTTAAGCTTAAGAGAAATGGTTCAGTATCTGGATATGTCTCAGGAATCCGTTTTAAAGAAGCTGGATTTTTTGCAAAAACAACGCATTGTGGAAAAGATTGCTGAAGATATGTTTGAAGAAGTTAATTTGGATTCTATATTTCTGAAATGTATCATAACTAAAGACCGGCACTTAGGTAGGCAAACAGCCGCGTCAGTGTGTTGTGTTTACTGAAAAAAAAGTGCGCGTTATTTAGAAAAATGCTTTCAGTTGAATTACACTTACGCGTGTTCGTAAATACGTCGATAAACAACTTCACACTATGACAGCTGTTCACGTATTCATGTACTACATACACGTAACACACGAAACGCTTGAAAATTGAGTCTCCCGAACCTATCGCTGGTCCACTGCTCTGTGAGCCGACCAAGAATTCCGGTCTTTAATCATAACGGATGACGAGTTATGGATTTATGAGTTTGACATGCAAACCGTACAACAAATTCCGGAATGAGGCTTTGATAACAAGCTGAAACCAAATAAACCATATCAAGTCGCTAAAAATTAAAGCCATGTTTTCTGTTTTCTCTGACTTTCGTGGTGTTGTCCACATGAAATTCCTTCCACAGAGGTAAACAGCCAATAAAAAATATTAGCTGTGTGTTATGAAGCATTTAAGTGAGATTGTTCGCCGGAAAATGCCAGATTTGTGGAAGAATACAATCCTACCTTTCAACCTAAGTACGCGAATTTTTTATGAAAACCAAGCATGCTATTCGCTAGATATAGCCCCATGTGATTTCTTCCTGTTTCCAAAACTCAAACTGGTAGTTGAAAATGTCCCAATCCATTGAAGCCATAAAACAGAATTAATAAAAGGATGTGAAGGTCATATTGAAAAGTTTCTATATAAGTTCGTCACATCAAATGGGGCCTATTTTTAAGATGACAAAATAAATTTGACTGATTCAACAGTTTCTTAATTAATTAATTAATTTAATTAATTAATTTTAGAGTCTTTAACGAAACTAATATATTTAGAACTAGGAACATTTACAATTTACTTTTTATAAATCTGGCCGAACTGACCCCGCAAATACCTAAAACCTAAAACATGTTTAAACATTAATTAATATCAATAATGATTCATAATTATATAAACAGAATTGTAAAAATATATTATTTTGGATAATATATCAAAATCTGAAATCTGGTTATGTTGCAGAAAGAAAACAGAGGGAATAAATGCAGATATCATCATATCAAATTAAAGGTTCTCATAATAATTTTTCTTAATTTTTTAATTTAATTTATAATAGTTACAGTGGGTGACTAGAAGAAAATCACCGACAGCTGATATTTTAAAATATGGTATAGCAAGCGCCAAATAAAATGGCGAGCGGTGGGGATGCGCCGTAGTCGTTTTTCAAAACGCGCACGCCCACTTACCCACTTACTTGCAACTTTATGTAAAACCAAATACAAAGTTTCCCACTATTTCTAATGCTGCACGGACTTACTCCCACCGCTCGCCATCTTATTTGGCGCGTCCTTTGCTGGTTTTAAATATGATTGCAAAGTCTATTTGAACCCATGATATTATAACTATGGAGAACAGACACTCTTCCAAATTTAGAAATTCTGCCAAGATTTCAGAACAAAGTCTCGAGAATGCTAGTCATTGTTCCCTGTTAGGTAAGTAGAAAATAATCCACAAATTCCATCAATCGAAAGCGCAGCTTAATGCTGTAGTGAGAAGTACCGGGTCATAATTAACTCAACTAACAAGCTTCAGCGTTAACATTTCGCTAATTGGAAGAACGTGCGTCGGCTGAAGTAACCTAAATCCGCAGCCCTAGCGACTAGAATTAGTTAAGTGTGTATTCCATGTCATAAAAATTACAAAGCCTAAATTATAAGAGAAATTATTTATTTAATTGAATCGGCCGATACTTGCTGGAAATCCATAATATGTAAATAGGATTTAAGTAAAACACTTATACTAATTTCCAGTATATATGTATTACACTTTATTATATGTATTAATAAATTGACGACGTTTCGCTACGATGTAGCTTCTTCAGATCTTATATTACTACTGAACACGCTCTTCACAAATGTATGGCTTTTTTCTAAACTATTTCAATGGGTTGCACTTGTCTACATTAGAATCGTCTCTTACCGATATATCGTCTAAAGTTATTGTTATCTTAATATTTGATGAAACCAGTTTAAAAGTGTTTTAAAGTTTTAAACTGGTTTCATCAAAAAAGTTTAAAAGTGTTTTAAAGTTTTAAACTGGTTTCATCAAATATTAAGATAACAATAACTTTAGACGATAGATCGGTAAGAGACGATTCTAATGTAGACAAGTGCAACCCATTGAAATAGTTTAGAAAAAAGCCATACATTTGTGAAGAGTGTGTTCAGTAGTAATATAAGATCTGAAGAAGCTACATCGTAGCGAAACATGTCGTCAATATTAATACATATAATAAAGTGTAATATATACTGGAAATTAGTATAAGTGTTTTACTTAAATCCCATTTACAGAAATTATTTAATTGGAAATAAATCTTATATATCAGGTTGCTTTAAAATATTTCCTTATTGTTTTCAAATGTAAAAGATTATAAACATACTTGGTGGAGAGTTAATTTTCTAAAAATTATATGATCTGGAAAAATAAACATTGAGTTACATGAATGTTACATTTTTCAACTATATACATTTCTATATACATATCTATTATTTAAATTAAAAGGAATAAAGTCATCGTAATATCAAAGCAGAATTCAATTATTTCTTAATTTGCCATGTTAGAACACAAAACTTGTTTTGCAAATATAAAATTTTAGTAAGTCAACGGTACAGGAAACAATTAAGCAGTATGCGAAAGAGGGTGATGAAGTTTTACCAGTCATCTCATTCCCCTGATCTAAACCTAATAACCTAATTGAGCGTTTGTGTCAGTCGCTTAAAAGTAATATTCCAAATTATATATGCATAATATATATATATATATATATATATATATATATATATATATAGTATATATATTATATTATATATATATATATATATATATATATATATATATATGTGTATATATTAATTAAAATAAATTATCGACCCTACTATCTTGGTTAATAATAAATTAAAACGGGCAAGCGGTTTGTCAATTAAAACTCATATATTTTTTTATCTCTATATTTCACAACGAGTTTGTTGCTTCTTCAGGAGATACGAATGTAGAGTTAAAAAAAGCGAAAGTGACGTAGACAGATATATTAAAATTGTAATATGTCTGTGTACGTCACTTTCTCTTTTTTTAATTCTACATTCTTATCTACTAAAGAAGCAGCAAACTCGTTGTGAAATATAGAGATAAAAATTAACTGAGTTTTAATTGACAGACCACTTGCCCGTTTTTAATTTATTATGAACATTTATATATATATATATATATATATATATATATATATATATATATACATATATATGTATATATATAACGACGTAAACGTCAGTTTACGAGCAGAAGCAGACCGGTGCTGGTTTCTGGACGACGTTTCGGCAAAATCACATTTGCCATTTTCAGGTCTGCTATAACAGTCTGCTTCTGGTTACTCGGAAACTGACGTAATCGGCAGTTTACGAGCAGAAACAGACAGTTAACGCAGATTGAATTGAATTGAACAGGAAAAAATTGAATTTTTTTCCTGTTTAATACTAATCATTTCTTTAATTTCCCTTTTCATTGTGTGTTGTTTTTTATCAATTATCTGTGTGTTTTCAAAATCGAAATGGTGATCGCGTTGTAGTTTGTGTGTAAATGAAGCAGTTTTGTCTGTTTTAGAGTATTTGTGGGCTTGTATTCTCTTATATAAATATTGTCTAGTTTGGCCTATGTAGTAACTATCGTAATCGCGACAAGGTGTTTTATAGATGATATGTGTTTCTCGATTTTTTTCTATTTTAGGTTTTAGTTTTGAAAATAGATGTTTATTAGTATTACTAAGTTTATATGTTGTAGCTAGAGCATATTCTTTTAATGTGTATTTAATTTTTTCTGATAATTGTGGAACATATTGCTATGAATTGTGGTTTATATATTTACTGCACCACCATCCACAACTAATCTACCCAACTAGGATACTCAGCCAGTTGATTTCCAACAATGAGACTTCTTTCTTCTCAGGGTTCCAATCGGAAAAACGTGGAAAGTTTTTTAGGAGACCTACAAGAACCGTTGTTAATCTAAAACAACAAAATTACGAGAATAACAAACTCGTAGAATTATCGGGACTAAATATGAAATACCATATACTATGGTCACACAATAAAAATCAACCCGTACAAATTAAATAATATATATATATATATATATATATTTCAAAGAAATTCAACGTTCTTGTTTAAGGTCAGAAGTAGATCTCCCTCAAAATATCTCTCTATCGCTTTCACATAAAGACGACCTCCAAAAATAAAGTTTTTGCTTACGCACATATAAAAACATATCGGATATACAATCAAGTTGAAAAATAATGGTACAGTTATTTTAAATAAATTTTAATATTATTTATTAGGGAAAAATCCATAACATATCCCCAAAATCATATAATGGACATGTCAAAATCTTATACGTTATATGATTTTCCGCACTCACTGATGATTATCAGTTTCGTACACTCACAATCGTCCCCGCACTCAGCCAATGCACAGTTTCAGTCTGGACCATCTTCCTCGATGTGCACCTGTGGAGCGAACGGTTGCAGAGCACTAATATAGTATCGCCCCTTCTTACGACGACCGTCAATTGTGTATAATTCGTACGTAACATCATTAAAACGCCTGGTGATTCCATACGGTTCAATATAAGGAAGATCGAGCTTTTGACATTTTCCTTGGTCACGTCTACAAAGACGATAACTTCTTACAATGATAACATCACCAACTTCGAATCTGGTCCTGCTGGTAATTTTTTCATTTTGGTTATTGACATATTTTCTTCCTTGCTCTGCCAGTCTTCTTCCCACTTGGGCTGAAATTTGTTCCATGTCTTCTACCCTTTCCATTTGTTGCTTCCAGGGCCTGGCAGGCTTTATCCTATACATCACAGTCGAAGGACACTCCAGAGTAACAGTATTCGGAGAATGGTTGATATTATCCTCAATCTCCTGAACATGTGTGACCCATTCTTCATGATTGTCGTGAGTTTTGATTCGCAGGAACTTGATTATCTCCTGGATGTATCTCTCACATGGATTTCCACATGGATGGCGTTTGGAAGAGAAAGAAATATTAACGTCACGATCTTTTAAAGCATTTATGAACCCAGCATTATTAAAATATGCATTATATATATTGCATATTATAATATTGCATTATCTGCAAGAATTCTATTCATTTTCCATTGATCGGTTATCCAAGAATCAATACATTGTAATGTGGTTTTAGTATTATATTGCGAAGTAGGAAACAGTTTCACATATTTCGAGAATATATCTCCCATAACTAAAATGTTTCTATATTGAAACTCCCCAGGAATAAGATTTCCTAAATAATCAATAGCGACTAATTCTAACTTCGCTTGTGCCGCTATACTGTTTACCTCAAATTGGCATGTGCGGTTTTTATGTTTACCTAACCTACATGTAATACAATTTCTTAATATTTCTTTTGCAATAGTTCTATCTTTCTTGGCGTAGAATGCCTCTCTAAAAGTAAGGCATACTTTGTATCCACCAATATGACCCAAACTCTCGTGTATTTGCAACATTGCTTGTCGAGTATATTCATCATTAAGTACTACATAATTTTGATCTCTAATATTTTTCATTATTAAACCATCACGCATAATAAAACTTTTATAATTATCTTGATTTCTTAATAGCTCTCTTAAATTATTAAAACTTTCATCCTGTTGGACCTGAAGGATCACCTCATACTCAAAAGCCCCTTCAGCATATTGTCTATTATATTCATTTAGTTCAACATAATTAAAATTACTTTTATTGTTATACATTCTCGATAACGCATCAGCTGTAACATTTAGAACTGCCTTTATATGCCTAATTTCAAAATTATACTCTGCCAATAACAAAGACCAACGATACACTCTATTATTTTTAAACCTTGTACTCAAAAGTGATGTCAACGCAGCATGATCTGTTTCTATTATGAAGTTCTATGAAAATCTAAGCTTTTGAACCGCGTGTACTACAGTTAACATTTCTTTCTCACTAATAGTATATTTAATTTCGTAGCTTTTTAAGATTCGAGATATAAAACAAATCGGTTCCTCTATACCTTCATTATTAATTCGGATAAAAACTCCACTAATTGCGACATCACTTGCATCTACTCTTAATATAAACTGTTTATTAAAATCTGGCAATATTAATATTAACTGGTTATAAAATTCTTTCTTTAAATTTTCAAAAGCTTTCATTCTTTCATCATTCCAATTAAATTTATCATTCTTTTAAAGCATTTCATATAATGGTGCACTTGTTTGTGCCAGGTATGGGATAAAACGTTTATAATAATTAATTATGCCTAAGAACCCTCTTAACATTCTTACATTTTTAGGACCTGGATACTTTTTAATCAGCTCCAGCCTACTTTGATCCACACTGACATATCTAGGACTTATATTATACCCTAGAAACTTTATTTCATTCTTAAGAAATTCACACTTCTTAATATTTACTTTTAATCCTTCGCTTACCAATATTTCCATAATATTTCGAACATGTTCTATATGATCCTGATAATTATTACTATATATTAAAATATCATCTATATAATGTACAACATTAATCTTCATAAGGTTCCAATATTAGTTGCATAGCCCTTATTAACGCTGCAGCAGAACTGCTTAAACCATAAGGTACAGTCCTAAACAGATATACTTTTCCATTAACCATAAATCCACAATATTTTCTTGATTCCTTTTCTAACGGTACCAACCAAAAAGCACTCCTCAAATCCAATTTACTATAAACTTTTGCATTGCCACATTTCGACAATAATGCTTCAATTGTTATCGGAGTTTCAAATTGAGCTTTCGTTCGCTCATTAAGTCTGCGCGCAGTCAAACATAATCTAATATCTCCAGACTTCTTCTTTACCACAACTAACGGATTTACATACCTCGTTTTGCCTTGTTCTAGTATTCCATCTTGTAACATCTTCTTCACTTCTTCTTCTACCTGTTGTTGAATATACTTTGGAATAGGATAATTTTTTATTTTAAAAGGTTTCGTATCATCTACTTCTAACGAATGTCGATAATTTCTGGCGATACTGGGAAACTTGTTTACTAATTATATATTATTCTTTATTATTAATTTAACTTCTTCTTCGTACTTTTCATTACAATCTACATTCAACGAATCAATATCTTCGGGAAATTCCACTTCTCCCTCATTTTCTTTATCCATTTCTTCTAACACCATTATCTCCTTTTCTTCATATACTCCATTTTCTTCCATATTATTTATTTCATCCATACAATTCATTTTCTGCATATTATTAATTATTTTCTCTTCCTCTCCAGCCTCCTGGATCCATTGCACATTATTATTATTAATTATTATCTTCTTTTTATTAATATCTATTATTGCATTAATTTTTTCTAACAAATCTATTCCCAATATCCCATTTCTTCCTAAGCCTTTTACTACAATAAATTCTCCGATAAATTTATGGTTTTCTACTTCAAATTCAATTACATAAATTTTATTAACTACAGCCATTATTTTCCTTGTAGCTGATTGACAATTGTAATTTTACTTGTGGGTACATATTTCCTTTCCTTATTCTTAATTAACCATTCAACAACTTTTTCATCAAAAAATGACGTTTCACTACCAGAATCAATCAAACAATAACATTCCCTTTTTCCTATATTAACTTTAATGTGTGGCAAACTAGTATTTATCGCGCAATCTGACTTATTATACAACAATGCAAAACTTTCTCTCTTTTTGGTTGGCCCTAACAAAAATCCTTACTACTAGCAAGTGCTGATTTATTTTTTTCACCTATTTTTACAGATTCTAAATTAAAATTAGGCCTTGTATTTTTATATCTCGTACCTGTGTATTTCTTTTAATCTATAATTCTATCTTTTCCATTATTCCTATCTGAATTATTTATTTCTCTATTTGGGGAAGCCATTCTATTTCTATTTATTTGAGTATGTTCATTTATCATAGGTCTTTCTGATCTCAGAGGTGTATTGTTCAAATTAAATCTTGAATATTGATTTCTTTTAATATTGCTTTCTGAATAATAATTATTATATCTATTTCCACGCCCCGCATCATCTAACCTTTTTAATAATTCTAAAAATTGTTGCATATCATTTATATTATGTATTGCTACTGCCTGACTAACTTGAAAATCAAAATGTCTACTTAATTGTGAAACCAAATCTAATTCACTTATCTTAGGGGTTAAATATTTTAATACAGAGTACCTTTTCATGACATAGGTTTCTCTTGTTTCATTATTTCCAATTTTATATTTACCAAATAATAATTCTTGTCTTACCCTAGTCTGCTTGTTTCGTCCCCAGAATTGATTTGTGAATCTGGCTTCAAATTCGTCAATTGTTTTTACCTCATCTGACACCATCTCCCACCAAACCATAGCATCATCCTTCAGACAGTTTCCAAGCTTTTTCAAGTTTCTTTCGTCCCCTGGCACATCTTACAAACTGGCTTTTATTTTCTTTAAGAAATTCATAGGATTTGTGTTCGACATCCCATAAAATTTAGGTAACACTTCATTTTGTACAGGTACAGGAATATAAGTGGGTACATTTATTTCATTTTTCTCTTTTCTTACTTCTTCTATTTTCTTTATTAATTGTTTTTCCATATGCTTCATTTGTTGTTCTGCAAATTCTCTTTTATCTACTTCTTCCATAAATTTGCTATTTAAAACCATTATACTTTCTTCTACTTCTTGGTTTTAATTTGACACTTGCAAAAAGTCCATACCCCTTGTTAAAATTTCTTCTTGGCTTGTATTATTTAACGCCATTATTTTCCCATCATCACATCCATCTTTTCTTCCATTCTTTTCTCCCTTTCCTGCGTTATTTCCATCGTAGCCTGCATTTCTTTCTCTCTTTCCATCATTTTTATCAGCATGTCCATTATAATCTTATCCCTGTTTACCCTGTCGTGCGCCTCTTCATGTATGGTAATTACTGGACCTACTCTTTTCTTTGCTTCCTCCAAAAGTTGCTCACTTCTCTGCTGTACCGCTGTGATATCTTTCATCTTTGTGCTCTGTTTTTTTTTTGCTTTCAACCAAGACTGCTAGTGTTCGCCCCACGTTGCGCGAATATGAAAAATATGCTATGAATTGTGGTTTATATATTTACTGCACCACTATCCACAACTAATCTACCCAACTAGGATACTCAGCCAGTTGATTTCCAACAATGAGACTTCTTTCTTCTCAGGGTTCCAATCGGAAAAACGTGGAAAGTTTTTTAGGAGACCTACAAGAACCGTTGTTAATCTAAAACAACAAAATTACAAGAATAACAAACTCGTAGAATTATCGGGACTAAATATGAAATACCATATACTATGGTCACACAATAAAAATCAACCCGTACAAATTAAATAAAATATATATATATTTTTTTCAAAGAAATTCAACGTTCTTGTTTAAGGTCAGAAGTAGACCTCCCTCAAAATATCTCTCTATCGCTTTCACATAAAGATGACCTCCAAAAATCAAGTTTAAAAATAATGGTACAGTTATTTTAAATAAATTTTAATATTATTTATTAGGGAAAAATCCATAACAATATGTAATCGTGATATATGTTGTTTCATTGCTTAAACTGTTATTGGTGTCTGCAGTGTTATATATTTGGTGGATTCTTTTTTTAATTATTTGGTCTATAAGTTGTGGTGGACAGTTGTTATCTGTTAGGATCGTTTTAATTTTCTTGATGTTATCTTTTCTGTATTGAGTAGGTATGTGATAGTTTATATATGTATATATATATATATATATATATATATATATATATATATATATATATGGTAAACCTAATCAGTAGGCGATTAAAGATCTGTATATTACTTCAAAATATATGTATTTAAAAAACTCTACATGTTTCGGCGGTACGCCTTTATCAAGAGTATACAAAATATAAATGTCAAGTAATTAGGTTGCTATGGTTTAAATTATTCAAAGATACATTCCAGTAATAATAATAAATCATGCCTTAGTATTCCAAAAAATACTAAGGCATGATTACTAATACTATTTTTTGGAATACTAAGGCATGATTTATTATTATTACTGGAATGTATCTTTGAATAATTTAAACCATAGCAACCTAATTACTTGACATTTATATTCTGTCATTTATATTTTGTATACTCTTGATAAAGGCATACCGCCGAAACATGTAGAGTTTTTTAAATACATATATTTTGAAGTAATATACAGACCTTTAATCGCCTACTGATTAGGTTTACCATATCATACCAAGGTCACGAAGTTATTATATATATATATATATATATATATATATATATATATATATATATATAATTTCATTTATCAGAATAATTGAAACATACATGAGTAGGTAAACCCTACCAGTTTTGTATAATACAAAGGTATTTTTAATAATATAAAATATTATTAAAAATCTGGTGTAAAGAACAGAAATGCAGGTTCACTATTAATATTTTCTGTGAACGTATCCGAATATATCCTATCCCCAGAGACGTAGATACGTATTTCGCTTTTCTACAAGCTCATCGGTACGCCCCTGCTGGAGAAAGGATATTTCCAGACACATTCACAGAAAAGAACCACCTCGCCCTATCACCGTAATTATCCAGACCGAGCGCAGAAGTAAATTCGGCGCTACCTGTTGTCAGACAGCCGAAGTACCTCGCATACCGTCCACATAATTAATGTGAAGTAACGACGCCCTTCCAAAGGTTAGCACAGCCAAACTCTCTAGAAAACTGGATTTTGTTTGTGCCTTCACTCATACTACGGCTTAATCGCATGTGTAATGTATCAGAATAATTGAAACATACATGAGTAGGTAAACCCCACCAGTTTTGTATAATACAAAGGTATTTTTAATAATATAATATATTATTAAAAATCTGGTGTGAAGAACACAAATGCAGGTTCACTATTAATATTTTCTGTGAACGTGTCCGAATATATCCTATCCCCAGAGACGTAGATACGTATTTCGCTTTTCTACAAGCTCATCGGTACGCCCCTGCTGGAGAAAGGATATTTCCAGACACATTCACAGAAAAGAACCACCTCGCCCTATCACCGTAATTATTCAGACCGAGCGCAGAAGTAAATTCGGCGCTACCTGTTGTCAGACAGCCGAAGTACCTCGCATACCGTCCACATAATTAATGTGAAGTAACGACGCCCTTCCAAAGGTTAGCACAGCCAAACTCTCTAGAAAACTGCATTTTGTTTGTGCCTTCACTCATACTACGGCTTAACCGCATGTGTAATGTATCAGAATAATTGAAACATACATGAGTAGGTAAACCCCACCAGTTTTGTATAATACAAAGGTATTTTTAATAATATAAAATATTATTAAAAATCTGGTGTGAAGAGACACGTTCACAGAAAATATTAATAGTGAACCTGCATTTGTGTTCTTCACACCAGATTTTTAATAATATTTTATATTATTAAAAATACCTGTGTATTATAATTTCATTGTTAATAAAAACCGAATTTAGGTCAATGTACTAAATAAAACGATTTATTGCTACGTTTCGAAACTCTATTTGTTACTTCATCAGATCTAATAAAATAATTACAGATTAGCCATACAAAGTAAAATATAAAAATGTAGTTACATTAGCAAATAACAAATTCTTGAGCGATTTTATGATAGCTATAGCTTAAATATTAATTAATAATATTTAATGCTTACAATGGTCTCATGAAATATAAAAATGCACTGACATTTGAGCCGTTACAATTCAAAACTTTGTTCCTTTTAATTCTTATAACATGTTTCGCACTTTACGCAATAATTTTGTTTTAGTCAAATGTAAATACAATTAAAAATGCAATGCAAAAATTATTTTTGCACAACAGTGATCTAACGATAATTTTTGAATATGTTGTCTCGTCTATATTAGTTTTACCACATTTTATTTATTTATATCTTTTTAAACAACCATTTTTATATTTTAACAATGCAAAATATATAATTGCATACACACATGTGACGTCTATAAAAGGAATTTTGACATAAAACAAAAGTAACATATCTCAAAAATACAGTTCATTGAAAAAGGAGCATGACTTCGAAACATGTATGAGAAATAAAAATATTTTAAAATAATCAATCGTTTATACTTGACCTACAAAACGCCGAAAAAATTTCAAGGAAATTATATAAAATATAGGGTCACAAAAAAGTAAATTATATATATATATATATATACATACCGGTAGGTCCAGTTCGCAACGGGCCATATCAGCAATGTGTGGCAACAGCGTATCCCCTCTACGCTGCTTCAACTGCAGCACATTGCAGTTAAGAATTTAGTGAGACTTAAACCGCGCAAGGATATAGTCGTTTGCATATTCGTTCTGTATACGTAATTTGCCCATTTGTTTCAGGCATAATAAGGTCGTTATATCTCCAAGTTATTATTATTATTGTATTCTTAGCTGCTACGGAAAAGTAATTTTAAGTAATAAAAAAACAATAACGTTTTCTAAAAGATAAAAGTAAAAAAATCAATAATTCTGCAAAATAAATTTAAATTTTAAGAAAGTCACTCAATATAGGCATCGTACACACGTTGCCACATCGCATTACGTTCCATACGTATATTGATGCCTATGGCCCGTTGCGAGTTGGACCTATCAGTATATATACATGCATTAATAAAATAAAAAATTAAATATCTTCCAAAATATTGAATATAGGTATAGGACATACTTAACAAAAAAGATAGTTGCTAAAGCACAATATGATTATTTAAAAAGATATAGGGCGTTCTATTTAAAATACGCGAGATTTTTTAGCGCAAATTTCCTTAATTTTATCGAACCTTCGCGCAGTATAAATTAGAACAATTTCCGTGGCAAGTATCTCGTGGCATACCTTGTGCAAACGCCATACCAAGTTATTTTATTTTATGCCATGGTACTTAAAGACGTACATAGAAATGTCACTTTTTCTCATTAATTGTAAATATCTCGAAAACTATTGGCTCTAACTGCTAAGGATCCATAATAAAAAATATTCCAAATTAAATATATAGTCAAAACTTACGACTTATATTCAATTTAAAAAAATGTATCTTTTTTGTGCCAACGATTTACGGAACATTCTGTATAAGTCTACACATTTTTAGAATTTGCAGCAATAGCAACCCTATTAACTACAGCATATCGATTTTTTATTATATTCACCATTTATGAGAAAATGTACTTCGTCAGATCGTTGATTCACCCGGTATATACAATATGCAAATAAATAATTTTTAGTTTTTATATTAGATAGAATCCCATTTAATATAATCTCATTTTTCGAATTATTAATTATTTTAAATTTACGCATCATAAAGCAAATTGCTTCGCGGAATCTTCTTATTTTACATCGTTATAAAGTTTTACTAGTCAACAACCACCTGAGGTTCTCAGCTCGTTGTCTCTTCCTGTATCCAGTCGGCGACGGTAATAGTTATATGTCGCCCTCTAGGATCCCCCTACGCATCTAAAGCATCCACCTAAATGGTTATGTTCGTCTTTTGTTCACTCCATAGGGTGACGACAATTTTTAATTTTTATACTCAAAGGGTATAATGGTACACTTAGATTTCATGACCGTGCCGGATTAATAGAAATTAAGTTGTAAGTTACGATACGGTCCGGGTGGCCAATTACCCGCCGTGTATTACCCATTTTGAAGCCGCTAACGTGAACTTTATACAAATCACCGCCGTCTTGCATTCACAACGTTCTTGGTTCGCGATTTATTAATATTGCTTGGGGAAGCGCAGAATTCTTGAATCTGATTCTTTGTCGATCCATTTGACATTGCGTCCCCAATCTTTAAAATCTGTTAGGTTACGAGGCGTAAGCCTAAAAGCGGTGCCTTTTCCTTGTAGCAACCTCAACCCCACTGCATATGTATGTTTGTAATTCAAAACTTGGATGCACATAAACAAAATGGAATCATCTGTCTACGCTTTCGTTTCTTCATTTAACTTAATGAAAGTCAAAATTGTGCTATTATTTTTATTGTTTCATTAATGAATATTTTTTTGCAGTAACACCATAATTAACAGTGTTGAATTCAATCTGATTTAATATACTATAATATTTATTCTTGTATAGAATATATACAGAGTACTTGCAAAATAAAAACTAAAATTTGAAATAAACCCAATGTAATGGCTCTTTAAAATTGAGCGCCTTATTTTAAAAATAAATAAAATATCGCCATCTATATTTTATTCGTCTGGGTATTTTGACATTTACGAAGTGTGATGTATAACATTTACAAAAATGCCTTCTTACACGATACAACAACGCCTTCAAACTGTTGAATTATTTTATGAAAATCAGCGTTCTGTGAAAAATGTTTTTAGAAAATTACGTGAATTTTCTGGTTTACATGATAGTCCATCTGAAAGAACTATTGGTCGAACTATTAGTAAATTTCAAGAGACCAGTTCGGTGGAAGATCAAAAAAGAGAAAGATACAGTCGTAGTGATCGTTCACAAGAGTATATTAATTTGATTCGTGAAAGTGTTGCTGAAGCACATGAAATGTCTATTAGTCCACATTCACAACAAGTTAGACTCGGTGAATCAACAACATGGCATATTTTACGAAAGGATTTACCTTTAAAGGCATTTAAGGTTCAAATAACACAGGAACTAAAGCCGTTGGATCATGCGAAACGTCGTGCATTCGTCAGTTGGATTAAAGAACAACCAGATGATTTTTCACAAAAAATCATGTTTTTTCTGATGAAGCACATTTTGAAACTGGTAGTTTTGTGAACAAACAAAATTGTCGAATTTGGGGTGAGGAAAATCCACTGTTTGGTGTGCATTATGGTCAGGTGGTGTAATTGGACATATTTCTTTCAACATGCTGCTGGTGATGCTGTAACAGTGAATGGTGTTCAATATTGTGAGATGTTAACTGAATTTTTGTGGTCTGAACTGGATGATATTGATCTAGAGAATAGATGGTTTCAACAGGACAGTACAACACCTTATTTTGCTAATGAGACAGTTGCTTTATTAAAACAAAATTTCCTGGAAGAATTATTTCAAGAAATGGTGATGTTAATTAACCACCAAGATTATGTGATCTAACTACGTTGGACTATTTTCTTTAAGGTTACGTAAAAAGCCAGGTTTATAAGAACAAACCACAAACGATTCTTGAACTAAAGGATGAAATTATTCGTGTCATTGGTGAAATAGAGCCTCAATTATGTTGAAATGTAATCGAAAATTTTAACAAAAGTGTGAACAGCAAGAAGTGGTCACTTGTTATGTATAAATGTCACAACTCATGCTACAATTACCAATAAAAGATTTTTAAATTCAATACAAATTATGGGTTTTATTTATTTTTAAAAATGGCGCTCAATTGAAAGACTCTTTATCATGTTAAGAATATTGAGAAATCAGCTTGATTTGTTGACTAAAATCTACTAATTTTGCTTCACAAATAACCTTAAGATATAATAATAACAAATCAAATCAAATAATACTACATAAAACAAATCATTTAATGTGTATGGATGCTACTAAACTTTGCACACCCACAATTACATAAATAGGAGGATTGATAAAAATCACGGAAGAAATAAACGCGGAGTTTGGCATAAGCAAATACAAAGCACTACATATTGAAAAAGGAAAATGGAAACAGCCTGTTATTAGAGAAACACTAAATAATGTTGAAATAGACTTTATAGACGAACAAGGCACTTACAAATTGGCTTAACTTACATTGGCTTCCATCAAAATAAAAATATAGACCATACATATACGAGGGTATATCAAATTTAAACGGGACAGATTTTTTTAAAATTCCACACAGGTCGCTGATCCAGGATGGGTTAATTTTCAGCTAAGGTGGGAATTTAGGGAGGGGTTAGTAACGACTTGAATTCTCTCAGGTCACCTTAGTACTTTAGAAACCTTAAGTGAGCAACAAGTGCATGTTTCTGTGGAGCAACGGATAATTATCAAGTTTCTGGCCAAGGAGGGTGTGAAACCAACGGAAATTTTGCTGAGATTACAAGCACAGTTCGGCAACAACCCCCAACGTGTTTTTGCATGGCACAAGAAATTTTCTGAAAGGCGTGAAAACGTTGAGAACTAGAGCCACAATCTCCACCTGTGGACAAGCACGACCGAAGCCAATATCGAGGTGATTCGACAACTCATGACGTTAGGTGCATAACGCCCTGGAATATTGCCGAGAAGCTTAGCATTAGTTACGGGAGTGCTCAGCACATCGTGACAATGGACTTGGGATTCCACAAGGTGTCTGCAAGATGGGTTCCAGGGCTGCTGTTGAATGATCGAATGAACAGAAACTGCATCGGCTAGAGGTTTGTCAGCGTCTGTTGAATCGATCCTGGCAAAAGGGCGAGGCGTTTTTGAATCGAATCGAAACGTGCGACGACACTTGGTTACATCACTCCCGAGTCAAAGCAGGCGAGTATGGAGTGGATGAAGAGCGGTGAAAGGGCTTCGATGGAAGCGAAAACTGGAAAAGTTTTGGCAACTGTTTTTTTTTTATCGGCTTGGCGCTGCTCACGTGGATTTCCCCCACGATGGACGCACAATTAATGAGGGATATTATTGGGAGCTGCTGGATGCCGCAGAGCTGGCCTTGCGATGAAAAAGGAAGACTAAATCTGTCAAAAGTGTGTCAAAAATTGGACAGCCTGGGCTAGGAAGTATTGGAGCATCCTCCCTACAGTCCAGACCTAAATTTTATGTATCGTTTCCAGAACTACTCCGTAACGTTCTCGTATTTAGTTTCGACATAAAAATAGGTCTGTCGTTTTCTTTGCATTTTCGAATAATTAAGAAAAGAATAATGAATAAAGCTGTGTGCAATACACAATTTCAAAAAGTTTCCGCTCATATGTGAATTTATAATTAATATTTAAATTTAGGAATCATAATTTATCTGAGTAATCACTTACTTTATTAGAATACCGGATGGTATAATAATTATAGCTAGTAAGTTCAAATACCTACATATTTAGGTATATACATTAGATTACGACTTAATCAGTGGTTAATTTGAAGTACATAGTTTACGATTAATTTAAATCGCGCTGCTAATATAGAGTTTGTTACGTAATTAACAGTAACAGTAGTGACAACACTAAAACACACGTGCATGTTCAACAGCGGCGTCCACTCAAGCTGCGAATTCGGTGTACATGTATTTCCACAGTCGGTGACATTGTTTAAATAATACAATTGAACCGGAACGCGCAACAACTCTCCTCTCTCGATCGGCGTCGATTGTCGTAGTACACAGGAGCCACTCAAAAAATGTTCAGCAACGCTTGTATCCACTTTTGACAGTCAGTCACGTGTCATCTCTTTTGTGTCGTATTTAAAAACTCCCGCCGCGTAGACATGCGACTCTGTGCATTGTGATTGTCGCCATTAGCAATTAGCCATCGCCATGGGACTTGATGTGACACGGACTCACTTGAGTGACACTCTTCCGAGCAATTAACTTTTTCTAACATTTCATTATAACCGGTATATTATCGACTCGGTTGCATGAGAATATATGAGGGCGTTGATTACTGTTCAAAAGTGTTGTCTAAAATTTTTGTGGAAATTGTAAAGAACAATATAGGTATATTAACCTGTACTACTTCCCTACTCAATGAAATTACTAAATTATAACTTTATTGGAAACATTTATTTTTAATATTCATTGTCATGATTTTGTTTCCGTTGTTGAAATTTACTTGTGCATTAATTACACAGGTTTGCAACCGAAAAACTGCACAAGATATTTATACTGTTTTTTTTTATAGATTTTTATTAACTAAAACCAGGATAAATATTCGAAAAATTCCATCTCGTCAGGTTTTCTTGCAAAACCCGCGTTTGTAGTTTCATTTAGAGTGAAACGCCCGTTTAGAAAAAAATTAAGAAATTTACTGGCTAAGTTGAGCATGTTTATACATGCTTGCCAGGGTATTAGGAATGAGTATAAGCAAGGGTATTGTCTTATTTGATCATGTTTCAACATGATAAATAAGTTCAAGATCTCGGTTGCTGTATAAGCCACACCCAGCTTGCATTTCGCATTCAAACGTGACTGTACTCGTGTTTTCCGATATTGTTACACTTCGTGTATAATAAGAATGTTTTAATTTTAAATTATACTTTTTCAAATATTTCGAAATTTAAAATATGAATTCAAACTTAGACATTTTCTGTGTATATTTCGTATTTGCAAATACAAAGTCTCTGTTTTGTTATCGTACTACGACCGACCCTTTGACATCTAACTGGACGTAAACGGTCAACTTATATCCAACGGTCGTTTACAAATATTTTACATTTCGTTTTAAACTTAGTTATTAATTTAATTACGTACGAGCTCTTCTTTATAATTACATCATGTCGCATATAATTTTAAAGCTTGTCTTACAGGGGACATCTTAATGATATTTGTTTCATAGATATTGCAACTCTTAGCTCACACTTTTAATTAATTCTTGATTCGAGACATTTCCAACTTAGATCCCTCTCTACATTAGGCCATAAAACAAAACCACGAGTGCTTTCTTACACCAAACTCATCTTTCTTGTTTCCAACTCTTGTAGGATATACATCGCTCATACTCAACACGTGCTGTTCCAGCACCCAAGCGCCGTCTGCCTTGCTTTCCACATGTCCGATCGCGACATGCTCGTTACACAAAGGTAATCTGTATTGTTCAATATATATTATTCTTTTATTTAATTCACATTTAATTTACTGCATAATTTAACCTTCTTTCCAGTCCACATTCTTTTATATTCATTTTAGTTACCTGTTCATCGTAATGGTATATATTATTTTTATTTAATTACTCTAACGCATTTTAAATCTCTTATCTGCTAATGTAAATATTAAATAAAAACTTTAAGGACAGCGTTGATATGTTTTATTTTATTTAATAAGTTGTAATATATTTTATTTTTATTGTAAATTATTTTGGCGCTCCCACCTGCTCAAATACAATACAACATACACACCAAATAGCTTTCTTTTAACAATATATATTATGGTTTCAAGAGGTAGTGTTATTTTTCCTAGAATTTTTTGTTTAATTTGTGATGAATACACTGTTAAAAGTCAACAAAAGTGATTTCATAAAGAAAGTTGCTTACTTCAAGTTGAAATTTGGGGATCAAGACAAAGCCTGTACTCTTCATAAGGTGCCAGGAAGATCTTCGTTTATATTTTAAGGGAAAAAAAACACTAATTTCGTTTTGGCATACTTTCGATGTGGCGTGAACAGCAAAACCACACTACCGACTACTATTTTTGTTCGGTAGATGTGAAAGGTTTCAATACAAAAAAAAAAGAAAATATCTCACCCAAACCTTAATTTAACTAATTCGTCCAGTGCCCCATAGCTCTGAAATACTAGTTCCACACCTACCTTCCAGTTTGGATGATATCCTGAGTGATTTTGAGCATGGAAACACATTACCTCTCCAGGATGAATATAGTTCAGATTTTTTTAACTCAGAACCAAATAGCGTAGTGGTTAGTGTGTTTGATTCAGTTAAAACTTTGGAATTTCAGAGTTCGAATCCCACACGGGTACAGTTCGCAATTAAAAAAATGGGAAAACAAATATATCAGACGTGAGTTTGCCAAGATCCAGCTCTTCTCAGAGCTACCCGAAGAGGGCAGCAGATTAGCTGCCGAAAAGTCGGACTCTTCGAATCCTACGAACGATGGAAATAGCCCAAACAACTACTCAAACAGATTTTTTTTTATGTGGGACCCCAACTTTTTCTCGGAGCGAGCTCCACGACTTGGTTAGAGATGTAGGCCTTTAAAAAGATGCCATCGAATTGCTAGGGTCAAGACTAAAAAGTAAAAACCTACAGTCACGCGGCACCTCATTTTCGTGGCGCAGGCAACGAGAGAGAGAATTCGCAAAATTTTTCTCCAAAGAGAGAAATCTCGTTTCTTGTGGTAATGTTGAAGGGCTAATAAAGAATTAATAGGGAATGTTAAGTACATTGCATCAAGAAACTGTTTGTTTAATTGGAAGAAATATTGTTTTATTCATTGTAATAAAATGGGTTTTTTTCATTAGTGTTATGCTTTATATGTTAATCCTTGTATTTTGCAATAAAAAAACTCTACGCCATGGAGGGAATTTTTGAATTCATCATATTAGAAAACATATCTACCAAAAATATTCCATGCAGCTGAAAAAAACCTTTTTTGCAGACGTGTGTTATTTGTGATTGAGTTTAGAACAGATCTGAAAAGGCAATAAATATAAAGATGAATACTGATAAAAGTAAAACTATGATAGTTTGTAAATGTTCCCAAATTGAACGAAGGAGGTATCGAGGTAGTCTTTTATATTTTGGATATAGAGCTGGAATAAAACAGTAAATAACTTTTAAAGGCTTTATTGTTTTTCGAAGTATTCTCTACGAAAATTAATGCACTTTTGCATGCGCTCGAACCAACTCTAAAAGCAGTTATTCTACTTGTTCGTTGGTACAGTCAAAATTGTCTCTTTGAAGGCATCGACTGTTCCTTTTGATGACTGGAACCTTTGACCACGCAATCCGTCCTTGATTTTTGGAAAGTTAAAGAAACCGTTTCGACTTAGGTTGAGACTGTACGGAGGGTAGTCTAACAATTCGACGTTTTGTTGCGTTAAAAACTCAATTGTCTTGCGAGCTGGGTGCGAACTTGCATTGTTTTGGCGGAGGATGATTCGTCGGTGTGGGTTGGTTTCTCAGAGCTCAGCGATGACTTGCGGCAAACAAATTGCTGTATACCAATCGGCAGTAACAATTATTTGATCTAGTAGAGAAATTGTTGCTACATGACTTGCTTTCGGGACAAATGGACCATCTTTTTGGAGACACTTCGAGAACGGATGACTTTTGTCAGCTTTTCTTCATCTTGGAACACCCAAACAGACGACTGGCCTTTATTTTCAGGCTCGTATGAATAAATCCAAGATCCATCACCACTCACGATGTTGTACATGTTTTTCGAGTTTTCGGTGTTGAAGTGGTATAGAATTTTTTGACACCAATTCACCTTAGCTGTTTTCTGTTCTTCGGTCACCAGATGTGGTATCCAACAGGAAACTAATTTTTTTACATACAATTCTTTTTTTAATTCAGGTCTTTGAAATCCCCAATAATGCCTCAATTTCGCTCGATCTTCGTTGATGAGCTTGCGCGCAGCATCGACGTTTTTCTAAGTGACCATCGTTTTTGGTGCGCGCGCTCTTACATCGTCGCTAAGAATAATCCGTCCACGTCTAAGTTTTCCATATCAACGACAAATTGTTGACTGGTGTGGTGCTTCATTACCGAAAAAAGAAACCACTAGGCGAGGCATTCTTATTAAAATATTTGTCTTAAAAAATTATAAAAAATTACACTGCACGTATCACACTGAAACTTTAGATTTAGGCTAAACAAAGATGGAGGTTAATTTTTAATATGCAAAACATAAAAAACATTCCTCGTGACATTAATTATGAATATTAGATTGTAGGTTGTAGTAAAAAACACATGAAACTAACTGCTGGATATGTCAATACATTTATAAAAATATGAAACATTCAAGCGCTAAGGCTTATTATCCTTTCGTAATATTTAATTTAGTTTTGTTAATTACTATACCACCACAAAATAGAACTTCTTCGTCACTAGCACAAATTCTGTGATATCTAACTTAAAGTCACCCTTAATTGCGTCCCTGATGTAATTTTTCTTCTTGCTGCGCGAATAGGGCTGCTAATTACAGCTTAATTCTTGTTAATTAGTGGCAGTCTCTCGACGGCAATAAACACATAACGTTGTAAATCATGATAAGTAAGGCTCCGGAATTCATTACGAATGACACAGAGACAGTACAAAGCGCGTAGGTGGAGGTAGTGCACGGGAGTTGGAGGTGCGTGCAGTGTGCATCCCTCATGCGGATAATAATAACACTCCATTAAAACATAAGCACGAGGCAGATTAGTAATTAATAGCGGTATTCATCCCCTTCAGTTTCAAAGTAGGCACAGCGCGGTACGCATATTCGATTTGCTGTAGGACGATTTTCGAGAAGAGATCGTTTTAAACAGTAAAATAAAAACCACCGACTGTTATTCTTTATTGATGGAGTAGTAGTGAAAGATGACAATAAAGGAAGACACATATGGTACCATACTGTCGGCAAAGAGTTTTGAATATTTACTTTAGTTATAAATTATATTTCGCTAGAAGTGTCGAAATCAATTATGAGTAATATATTATTGCGCTCTTCAAGATATGGTTGTTGTGTCATTAATTTGGCACATATAAATTAAATCAAACAGTTTTAGTCAAATCAGCTCTTATTTATGGTATAATAATGAAAATTTGTTGATAAAACTTCATAATAAAGGAGATATGATCTAAAAACAATGCTGACAACTTTTATGAATCTATTCAAAATTAAAGTAAATGAATTGAGTTTGTAAATTTAAATAATTTTAATAAATTATCATTAATTGTGACACATATATAAGAGAAATTATTAAATAATCTGCAGCATTTTAGTTAAATCAACTGAAAACACATACAATTACGAGCTACCTAGAGACTACAAAAGTCGCCGACAATACAGTTACGCAATATTGCAGCTTAATAACCAGACGAACGATCTTTGCTGAAAAATCATTATGAGTGATTAAACCCACTTCGATATGAATGGATTTGTTAAACAAGCAGAATTGTCGTATCTGGACATTAGAAAATCCTCGTGTCATTCATCAACGACCACTTCATCCTCGTTAAGTTACAATTTGGTGCGATGTTTGCTATGGAGGTGTCGTCGGACCTTAATTTTGAAGATGCTGCTAGTAATTGTCTTACTGTCACTGGAGAGCGCTACCGCGTTATCCTGCAAAATCTTCTGACTCCTCGAATTCAACAAGTTAGCCTGCAAAATATGTCGTTCCAGCAGGGTGGAGCAACTTGTCATACAGCTAGGAAAACAATGACTTTTTGGGAACAATGTTTCCGAGGCGTTTACTCTTTCGATTTAGCAGCGTCATCTGGCCCTCCCAAGATCACCAGATTTAACGGCTCTAAACTTCTTTGTTTGGGGATTTCTAAAAAATAATGTTTATGCAAACTTGCAGCTGAAGAACAATATTCGGGAAGCGATTCAAAATATTCCTCCCGAAACCTACCAAAAAGTGATGGAAAATGTAATTAAGAGGTCTCAGGTTTGTGCGGCTTTCAGAGGCGGACAAGCCAGTCACTTATATATTGGCCACCTTGTATATTTATTTATTTCGTATGAGAAACGAAATCTAAATCGATATTAGTGTATAAATCGTTTTTATGACAAAAAAGGGGTCATAAAACTAATTTATACACTAATATCTAAATTTTTAACCAGTCGAGAGCCGCAGGAGTTTCCTTGCTCAGTTCGTGGATGCCGGCAGGGAAACTTCTTCTGGAGTAGTTGTTTACTATGTGGGCCATAGCTTGTTCCACATTTCCACAGTGCTAGTATCTGCTAGTTTCGATTTATACAGTATTGAGTTGCACCTTGCGTGGCCTATACGTAACCTTTTTAATTGAAGCCATTGCCTACGTGAGAGGTTTACGTCCGACAGAGGTTCCGAAGGATTAGGAATTAAATCCCTATTCTTCAATTCAGGGTGTTGTTTAAGGAGAGCTATCCAGTAATCACTCACACTGGTGGAGTGCTGAACTTCCGTAAACAGCCAAATCGGTCTTCTAGATTTCAGCTGGGGACGCTCTCTAAATCGTGTATGGGAAGATCACTGTTGTTGGTAATCTTAGCCCATTCATTATGTGCTGCAGCGAGACGTCTGATATCCGACGGGGCAATGTTAGAAAAAATCGGTAACCAGAGACTAAGAGTGGATCTAGCATTTTATATAGATTATAGGTAATTAAATCAAAACAATGTTGATTATACGAGCAAACCGAATTTGATTATATTTAATACAGCATTCGTTTATTAATATATTAATTTATTACCTCGAATGTACTGGTCTGCATATACATAAAAACTTACAGACGATTTAATAGTTCCGGGTAAACGAAATAAAGATTTAAGAGAAATTTTCACACTCATCTATTACACGTATATTGCCCTATGTATCTTTGAATAATTTTTACAAATGTATGACATTAATATACTGTCATTTATATTTTATATTCCTTGAAAAAGGCATCATTTGCCGAAACATGTAGGATTGTTTTAAATATATACATTTTGAAGTAAAATCAGACCTTAAATCGCCAACATATTGAATTTACCATATATAAAGGCTGATTCATTTTCGGCCCTCACCATGGGGATCTCTCTTATTATTGGAGATAGAGTATAGGTTTAAATTTGGCAAAGTTGTTAAATTTTGTGTTTGTTGTAAATCCGTAAAGAAAATAGACCTGCGACAAATGACCTTCGTTATTAAAAAAAAAAACGCGGAAACCCCATTTTCTTCTTTGACCTGTAGCACCGACATTTGGCCTTGTAGAGTAAAAATAAAAACACATCCTTGTGGCCATTTCTAAACCTCTATCCAGTGGTGTACTCTAAATTTTTATACTACGTTTCGTTTCTTTCTGTCCATCATCAACTAATTAATTTCTTATAGGCGCCATATTGGATTTAGACATCTTCAGAAAAAGTTTTTTTTTCAGATTTCAACCATGTACAACATGCTGACTATAGTTTTTGACATTAGGTTTTATTTGAAACAATAAATTATAAGATTAAATATGGTAGCCTTTGGAATTTCAATCTGTCAAACATTTCATTTATTGTTCATTAATAATACAAAAATTTCATACACTAACGAAGAGAAGCGAGATATGATAAGTATTTTTTATTCTTCGAAACGAAATTCAACAGTAGCGAGTACAAGATAACAAAAACATTAATAAAAATACATAGAAAAGTAAACAATAAACAATTACAGTAAATGTTCAATTATCTGGCCATCTTCGGTAATGCACAATTGGGCACGCCTTCTGGCATTTTGTACTGCCCTTTGTATAGTTCTTCTAGGAACTGCATCCAAGGCATTCTGAAGTCTGTCTCGTAATTCTTCAATGTTTTGTGGCGCATCTACTTTATAAATATTATTTTTAACATATCCCCATAAAAAAAAATCTAGCGGACTTAAATCAGGTGATCTCGCAGGCCATTCAACAACTCCCCTATTTCCAATCCAATGGTTTACAAACTCTTGATTTAAGAAATTCCTAACAACAGCTGCATTGTGTGCTGGTGCGCCATCTTGTTGCCACCATAAATATTGTAATTGATTTAATGGGATATTGTCGTCAAGATAGTCAGATACGTATGTACGTAAAATGTTTAAATATCTTTCTCCATTTAAATGTTCTTCATACATAACTGGTCCTAAGAGACGATTTGCCAAAATACCCATCCAAACGTTTATTCCAAAACGATGTTGTGGTCTTCTACCCCTATTTTGTCGGGGATTTTGTACTGCCCAATAGTGCTCCGTATTTCTGTTGAACATTCCAGAATTTGTAAATTTTGTTTCATTTGACCAGATGATTTTGCTTAAAAAATTTTCGTCATTTTCTATCCTTCCCATTAACCAATTACAATATTCTAGCCTTCTCAAATTATATCCAGGCAGTAAAGAGTGACTAACATGGATCCTGTATGGTTTAAACCTACTTTTATGTAAAGTTCTCCAAACTCTGGACTGGCACAAATTTAATTCTGACGCTACTTCGCGTGTAGAAATTGATGGATTATTATTTATATATAAAAATACAAGATTAACATGAAATTTGAAAACACGCTTTTAATTTACCATTTGTAAAATATCTTGTCGATTTTCATTTAAATTCCTGTTGTCTTGACCATTACGCGGCTTAGTAAACGATCCATTCTCGACCAAATTTCTGTCGAGATCTAGAACAATGGTACGATGAGGCTGTTGTCGTTCTGGATATCTCGTAATTGTAGATATCTTGTACTCGCTACTGTTGAATTTCGGTTCGAAGAATAAAAAATACTTATCATATCTCGTTTCTCTTCGTTAGTATATGACATTTTTGTATTATTAATGAACAATAAATGAAATGTTTGACAGATTGAAATTCCATGGCTACCTTATTTAATCTTATAATTTATTCTTTCAAATAAAACCTAATGTCAAAAACTTTAATCAGCATGTGGTACATGGTTGAAATCAGAAAAAAACTCTTTCTGAAAATGTCTAAATCCAATATAGCGCCTACAAGAAATTAGATAATTGATGATGGCCAGAAAGAAACTAAACGTCGTATAAAAATTTAGAGTACACCACTGGATAGAGGTTTAGAAATGGCCACGAGGATGTGTTTTTATTTTTTCTCTACAAGGCCAAATGTCGGTGCTTCAGGCCAAAGAAGAAAATGGGGTTTTCGCGTTTTTTTTTTAAATAACGACGGTCATTTGTCACAGGTCTATTTTCTTTACGGATTTATAACAAACACAAAATTTAACAACTTTGCCAAATTTAAACCTATACTCTATCTCCAATAATAAGCGAAATCCCCATGGTGAGGGCCGATAATGAATCAGCCTGTGTATGATCAAGCGTCCTATAGTTAACCGATGTTACAGGAACAGCGCTTCCAGACATGGCCATTCAAAACACAATAAAAAACACACAGATGCAGTGCCGGCGTATCAAATTTTCTCTAGACGCAAACAAAAACAAAATACTATAATAATATAACGTATTATTGTCACTTTTTGAATCAATTTATTTCACAGATACTAGATATACTTGTCCTACTTCACTTTTATCCTTGGTACTACCTAAAAGTGATTTTAATGAGAATGGTTTTTGACGATAGCGTTTAAATTTATAAAAGCCGAGTGATACGGTAAAGAACCAAACTTATCACCTTGATTTTCTTGATGTAGTAAACCCGTGGTGTCATCGTGAATTAGTTTGTTAAGGCTCTTTTTTAATTAGCTTAGTTACTACCAGAGATACTTTTTTAAATAAAGTGCTACCGAGCCGCAACCAATATAGAATTTACATGCAATAGGAAGGTAGCGCGATGTTCTGCTTGCTCTCCCCCCTCTGGCCTGAGCCTACCTGAAGATGGTCGTCCCCAGGCAAATGCTCTGCCGGCTAACTCAGTGTGGGATGGTAGAGTGTCGCGAGTCCAAAAGGGGTCGCTAGATGTAGGAAAGACGCCACCGCTTTCTTCCTGCAGATATGTCCTTGAAAACGGAAGCAGGCGGGACCCTGGTAGCTTCAAGATCAACCAGGGAGAGAGAGTCAGCCCTCTATTACTTGTTGCAATTACAATAGTGACTTTGCTTCACTCAACTCTTGCAGGAAAGGGATTTAAAGAAACACAGACGTCAACATTAACAATGTATATTTCAAGTAGGTTTAGTTTATCCTATAAATAGTGTAATATAAAACAAAAAGCAGTTAAATGTTAGGTGAATATACAAGATTCAAATGATGAAACAAAATAATAAAATCAGTGATCTTAAGTTTTGAAGCAAACAGTAAATTATTTTCTAATTTAATATGAATAGAATCAAAAGGCAAATATTATAATTAAGAAAATTTATCAGGTCTAGTAAATTAAGTTAGTAGAGTAATTAAAATGCATCAAAATTGCATCCAGCCCCAAAGTGAAAGATACCTGTACAACTAAATTTTGAAAGCAACACCCTGTATACACAGGTGTTTAAAACTGTGAGAAATAATGTAATGTACGTACATGGAACAAAACATATTGTCGTGAATTTTTCCCTGCAGAAGAAATTAAAGAAGATAGGAAAATTATTGTATTTATTTGTAAATTTTTATTCCAGGGAGATAACTTTTATAATTAAAAATTTTTATAATAATTTATTGTAATATGTATTTTTGTCCATGTCTGTAGATTGCACGAGCCTATTTAGATGTTCGAAGTCCGCGCCAAGCTGGAAGTCATAATAATACAGATATATATATTAGTATTATGTTGATTTATTTATGTTACGTAGGGATGTCTTGCTGTTTCCTGTGGCTTCATCATGCTTTAGAGATTTGATAGTCCTTTAACAGATAGGAGGTCTTTTTTTTTTATTAATATTGAACAGAACTTAATTTTGTTTAATGTAGTTTAGATAACTTCGTTTGGTATTTTTGTAGTGTTTTGATGTGATTAAAATTCAATTACGGGTTATTACAAGTCTTTTAAATTTGTAATTTGAATAAATTGACCTATCTGGAATCTCTCTTATAATAGTTTTTGTGGCATAACGTGTACAAAACTAAAATGTATGTATTTTTAATATGATATTTATATAGATATATTTGTAGTAATAATTCTATTGAAATTTGAAGCTTCTTAAATTTATAAATTTAATTTGTAATATTTTTTGTAATCATTTAAAATATTAACAAAACGTATCAGACTGTTTTTTTTGAATATAGTTTTTGTTAAATTAAGTTATCGTAGTATAGTAGGAAGGGGGGAAAATTTATTTGTTACAAGCTTGACATGCGCTTGTTTAATTTTGTTTGAGTGCGAAAAATAGAGAAAGTTCTATTTTTGACGTTTGATTTTTTGAGGGAATAAAGTAATTGATGACAGCTAATAAAGTTTGTTTATATTTATTTAGATTTTTGTTCGGAATTCAGTTTAGAGTTTTTTCTTCTCTTGTACAAGTCATATTTTACAAGAATTTTTCTCTATGTTGCGGCGCAATTAAGTCACAATTCTGCTTTATGCTTGATAAAGTAGTTTTTTTTTCTTTTTAATTTAAAATTAAATGTTTGTGGTGTTAATGTTCGTTTTATTTCTTGGGTTTAATTAGTATTATTTCTCTTTTATACCACGATATTCGTGAGAATAACCCTGACGATTAAGAAGCTCAAGGAAGGTTCCTACCCATCTGAGTCTAGTTCGGAGGAGCTACTGTGGATTGTGAACATAAGTCAATAAGCAACTTAAAATCACAATTCATAGCATATTTGGCAGCCCAACGTGACGGCGAATGAAGAAAAAAATTATTAATAAAATTATAAGTAAATAATATAATTTAAAAATGGAAAGTATGTTAAATTTAAAACAAAGAATTGGTAATGCTAGTTACATGCATGAAGAAGGACACAATGAAGACAGCAGTCAACAGATGCTGGACATGATGCACACAATGACGAAAATGATGATGAATATGATGCAACAAAACCATGAGGAGATGAAACAACGACAAGAGGTTATAGAACAACGACAAGAGGATATGGAGAGAAGATTAGAAAAGAAATTGGAAGAGGTAATGGAAAGGGAAGAAAGAATGAAAAAGAAATTGGATCAAATCATGGTGTTCGAAAATAACAATCAAATAAATAAAGAAAACATAGTAAGCGAAATTCAATTAGTACACGTCAAGGTAAAACAAGTAATAGAAGAAAAGGAATTGATAATATTGGAGCAAGAAAAGGAATTAATGAATATGAAGCATAGCTTGGAGGAGATGTATGGGGAAGTAAAACAGCTGCAGGACAGTGGAAATGGTTTCGAGGATAAAGTTAAAATTAAGGAGGATATAGTTAAAGAAGAAGTCAATAGTGAAGTTGGAGAAGAAGATAAAAAAGGGGTAAGAAAAGAATTTATAGTAGATATAATTAATTTTAAAACTGAAGAAGTAAGAGAATTAGATATAATTAGAACAAATTCAAATTTAGAATGTCAGATGAGTAAAAGTAATGATGTGAAAATGGTTAATGAATTAAATAAACATGTAAATGAAGAAATAAATCAAACACTTGTCATTAATACTATTAATGATAAACAAATAAAAGAAATTAAAAGGAAATTGGCTTTTTCAAATGGAATTTATAATTATAATTTGAATAACTATATAGTAAATAAATACAATGATTCCTGTAATAATATTTTAAAACACAATTGCTTTTCAAGTAGTGAAAATCGTAATAATGTCAACAATCATTTTATAAAAACAAATACTCTGAACATTATGAAATATAAGGGTACTAAATTTAAGATAATTAGACCCACATTTAACATTAGAATAAAGGTAAAGATGAAAATAAATCAGAAATTGTTTACAGTCGGATATTTTAGATAGGCCCAACATAATAAAAAAATTTTGTTGTATACTATTAAAGATGAATATGCGAGAAATAATGATTATTGCCTTTGTTAAATTTATTGGAATTCGATGTAATAAAGAGTATATAAAAATTTCGGAAAAGTTATTGGATATGATTTTGATATTGAAATAAATTTAAACGTAGGATGGATGTTGAAATTAAATTATTATAAGAAGAGATGGTAGTAATAACTACGATAAAGTATTTGGATAATTATGGTTATAGAAAAAGTATACGAAAATAAAAATGTGTTTACAAAAATTCGTCGAGATAAAAAGTTATATGATGTATTTATATTGAAGAAGAAAATGAAATAAATATTTGAATGAAAATAAAAGTTTATAAAAATTCGTCATTATATGAAAAAGTATATTATAGTAGCTACGATTATAGAAAAAGTTATTATGATAAAAATATAGATATATATATATATTGAAATAAAATTATGGTGATAATGAATAAATTTATAAAAAGAATTGTTGGCATGGTAAAAGGAATATGATTACGATATTTGATTATGATGGTTAATGAGTTTTGTATTAGATTGACAAGGTAATGATCAGGATTAAGCAAAGTTGGTATATGCAGGATGAGTTTTATAATAAAGTCGTTGTTGATGAAGTTAGAAAGAAATCAAATTATCTACGAATATTAAATTTTATTAATTATGGGAATTGATTTATAAGACAAATTAAAATTATACTACAGAAGTAGACAATGTATTGGAAGAAGAAATTAAAGTTATGATAAGGGTTAATGATATGGTTTTATGAATTTGATTGTTATGATGATTTGATATATGAGATTTTGATATTATGTTTTTCTTTTATTTATGAAAATTCAATGGAGTTTGCCATGTCCAAGGAAATCGAGGAAGTGCTCGAATATTCTACGATGATGACTGTTACTTCGGCGTGTTCCTTCGTCTGCGATGCATGTAACGAAGCCTATTCAAATTATGTCCAGTCAAAATGACATAAATAAATTATGTCAAGCTAAATGACATAGAGAATAAAAATGTCTAAAGTTAAATAAGACATTGTTTTTTAAAAATTTGTAAAAATATGGAGATGCTGTAGTTTGTTCGCTGCAACGTTGCACCAGGAAGAGGATGACCCTGCTGGACAGCAATGCAACATGTTAGTGCGGGGAGGTATGACAGAGTGCGATACTGTCGTATGTGTTTAGTGCGGAAAATTATCCTTGAACAAAGATTAGAAATGTCCTAACTTTTTTCTCGGATAATTTTGGGGATATGTCGTGAATTTTTCCCTGCAGAAGAAATTAAAGAAGATAGGAAAATTATTGTATTTATTTGTAAATTTTTATTCCAGGGAGATAACTTTTAAAATTAAAAATTTTTATAATAATTTATTGTAATATGTATTTTTGTCCATGTCTGTAGATTGCACGAGCCTATTTAGATGTTCGAAGTCCGCGCCAATCTGGAAGTCATAATAATACAGATATATATATTATTATTATGTTGATTTATTTATGTTAGGTAGGGATGTCTTGCTGTTTCCTGTGGCTTCATCATGCTTTAGAGATTTGATAGTCCTTTAACAGATAGGAGGTCTTTTTTTTTTTTATTAACATTGAACAGAACTTAATTTAGTTTAATATAGTTTGGATAACTTCGTTTGGTATTTTTGTAGTGTTTTAATGTGATTAAAATTCAATTACGGGTTATTACAAGTCTTTTAAACTTGTAATTTGAATAAATTGACCTATCTGGAATCTCTCTTATAATAGTTTTTGTGGCGTAACGTGTACAAAACTAAAATGTATGTATTTTGAATATGATATTTATATAGATATATTTGTAGTAATAATTCTATTGAAATTTGAAGCTTCTTAAATTTATAAATTTAATTTGTAATATTTTTTGTAATCATTTAAAATATTAACAAAACGTATTAGACTGTTTTTTTTGAATATAGTTTTTGTTAAATTAAGTTATCCTAGTATAGTAGGAAGGGGGGAAAATTTATTTGTTACAAGCTTGACATGCGCTTGTTTAATTTTGGTTGCGTGCGAAAAATAGAGAAAGTTCTATTTTTGACGTTTGATTTTTTGAGGGAATAAAGTAATTGATGACAGCTAATAAAGTTTGTTTATATTTATTTAGATTTTTGTTCGGAATTCAGTTTAGAGTTTTTTTTTCTCTTGTACAAGTCATATTTTACAAGAGTTTTTCTTTATATTGCGGCGCAATTAAGTCACAATTCTGCTTTATGCTTGATAAAGTAGTTTTTTTTTCTTTTTAATTTAAAATTAAATGTTTGTGGTGTTAATGTTAGTTTTATTTCTTGAGTTTAATTAGTATTATTTCTCTTTTATACCACGATATTCGTGAGAATAACCCTGACGATTAAGAAGCTCAAGGAAGGTGCCTACCCATCTGAGTCTAGTTCGGAGGAGCTACTGTGGATTGTGAACATAAGTCAATAAGCAAATTAAAATCACAATTCATAGCAATATGTTATGCAGAACTCTATTTTGTATACGTAACGGAGGTTCTTTACAAATAGTTTACACTGTATAATATATTACGTAGCAAAATGTGGGTCGAAACCCCAAGTAAATGAAGTTAACAAGACGTGGGCCCGTCTGAAGGAACCTGCCACGTAAATTTGCTCTACATAACCTGCAATGGATTGACAGAGAAGCTGTCGTCCTGCCTTTAATTAGAATACAAAAAGATTACTAGAAATCGGGTGAACTAGCCTCTATCAGTTAATATATAAAATCAATAGATTAATCAGAAAATAAAGTAAGTAACTTTCTCAACGAAATAAAGCTTTAGATAAGCAGCAGACGTAGTAGATTAGGAAAGTTACAGGTTACCATAATCTAACCAGAACCAGGTCTAGCAAGATAAAACCCGCGGGATACAAACCCGTTAACTCATTCTAGGTTCTACGTAGCCAATTAAAAGGCCAAGAAAACAAATCTACTACTGCTACGATCTGTAGGACCGGCTTATCCAAAACCTTTCCTAGGTGTGAACGTTTGTAAATTTTAGATTCAATGTGATAAATAGCTATGATTTAAATTATGAGGTTAAATATTAGATTATCTAAACCTACTTTATATCAAGATCCCGTATTTGTGCCCTGAATATGTCCTTGTTCTACAACCCTTCTAAGAGTCAGCCTTCCCGGATATTGAACGAACAGTTTTTTTTTTCCAAGCCACGCCAACACAACACGCGTCTATACCGCCATATGCACGTTTAGAAAACGTTTGCTGGTCGCCATCTTGGGTGCGTCGGTTAATATGTTTGAAATGCAAATTCAGGTTTGCCTCGTCGTCCCCAATTACTCCCTCGAAGTTGGAAACTGGTTTAAATTTTCGGTAATCCTCCAAAGGAAGGTAATTGCAAAATAATGTCATCTAGAAGCTATTTTGCGTGTGCAAAGAAATCGTCCCCTTCCTGGAGTAGATTTTTCAATATATTACAGCTTAGATTCGGTAAATAAAGGAGGTCGCCCCAAATTATATCCTAGGGATAATTAAGAAACGCATAAGCAAAAGATAGAAAGTAAATGCTAACGCTTACCGTATGCCTTAGTACGAACACCAAAACACGTCAGCAACTAATGACGATCTAATACCAAGCGCGTCCAGAGATTTAGAATATCGGATAGGGAACCGATACACATCACACGCAAGAGCGCAGATTTTAGTGGTACAGAGAGAAACTGATTTAATTTACAATATTCCTCAAACAGGTGCAAGAGTGTAAAACAAAGCCAAAAAGCGTCAATGTGTTAAATAAATCTCCAAAATTTAGTTTAAGAATCGTTAAGATTGACCAAACGAAAGACAGAAATCTGCAATTGATAGATAAATCAACAGAAGTGAGATGGCGCACCAAGCGAGAGGATATAAAAATGCAAAATAAAGTAAATTGATAGGGATAAATAGACAAATAAGCTCTAAAATAGGTTCTCGAAATTCGAAAAGGATTTTCTACAATTAGGTAAAGATTTTGAGAAACAAGAACAGATTCAATGTCCATAAGTATTTCGTTCAAGTCTAGGCATATAAAAACAAACAAGATGTCGGGCACACCGACGTACAGGTAACAATAACGGAAAAATATATTATATCATGAATATATAGTGTCAGCCAAATTATTAGAACATGAATTAATTTTGAGAAACAACGAAGTTTAAAGAAACCCAAAGCGTTAGTTAATTAAAAACAAAATCAATAAAATTAAAATACACGAAAAAGGTGTAATATGAATGGACTAAATAGATAAACGAAGGAAAATAATGAAACACGTCATTAAAATTTACCGAAAGGTCACAAAGAGATTTTCGAGCGTAACAAAAGTCCGCTTGTGTATGAGAATGGGAACGACGCGCGATTGCCGCAGTGAGTAAATACGATATGTAATTCGTTTCTTGAATGCATTGTCAAATTTGTGAAGTTTACGGTGTTAATGTTATTACCGACAGTAAAGTTCGAAAGTGGGTGTGAATGTTCAAGGGCGGACAAGTTAATGTGCATGATGAACCATGCCCTGGCCGCCCTTCTCTAATTTCTGAAGATTTGGAGAGGACCGACGATTCATGATTTCAATGTTATCAATTGATTTTCCACAGGTTTCAAGTCAGCTATGTACATCATTGTTTCGAAAAAATTGAAATATTGAAAGCTGTGTTGTCGGTGGCTACCAAGTCTGCTTTCTGATCGCAAAACAAAAAGACTGAACTGTGCTATATTGTTTTTGACTCGAAACGATCAGAAAGGGGATGAATTTTTGGACATCGTTACTGTAAATGAGACTTTGGTGATTCATATGACTCCCGAGTCCAAGAGTCAATAGAATGGCGACACAAGTCATTGCCAACCAGAGTGAAATCCAAACAGATACTTTCAGCATGAAAAATTATGGCAATGTATTTTGGGATTTTGTTAGTGGCTTTTATTCCTAGAGGCTAACAATCGATTCTAATGCGTATTGTGAGACATTGAGAAAACTCCGGCGTGCCGTATAAACCAAGAGGCGACCTATATGACAATACAAGACAACATGTTTCTGCACAAATACAAAGTCTAATCAGATCTTTTGAAAGTGAACAACTGGAAGATCCACCTTACAGTCCAGTCCTTGTACCCAGTGATTTTCACTTGTATCGGCACTTAAAGGAGTTCTTTGGTGGTCAATGATTCGACGACGACGACGAAGAAGTGAAAACTGCGGTCACAGATTGAGCTTTTTCACACGTGGTAGATTTCTTTGATGTCGGAATTCAAAAACTTGTTGAACGGTATAACAAATGTATGAACAAAAATGAAATCTATGTAGAAAAGTAGATGAGAGTATGTAGAATACGGAAACAAATACATTTTAAATATTTACAGTATTTTTCTTCTTATACAAAAACGGACCTTACTTAAAAAATATCCGTCGTATTTTCAAGCGAAACCATTGTTTCGCTGCGATGTTTTTGATTAACTCTTTTTCATATCTGTCGTTTGTAAGCGGAAAACTTAACAACCGATGGTCGAGAAAATTAAAAGATGCCATGTTTTATTGGAAACTATGATTTGAATCCGTGCTTATAAACTTCGCAGTTATAAAGCTTGGGAACATTCAGATAAGTATTACACAGGCCTTCATAAAATTTGTGATGACGTGATTTTTGTTTGTTAAACTCAGTTTTTATATAGCAATAACTAATTCAAATACAGTTGGTCTCTACCACCCACAGATTTTTTTTTTCACAAAAGAAAAAGAAAAAAATATCAAAAAAATCTTATAATAGGCGTTTTAATACATTTTAAAATGAATGTACTACTTCAAATTCTAGGTATTAACCAAAAAATGATTTTCTGTTGTGGTTTTAAAGAAATTTGTTAAATAGGCTCTCATTACCTGATGTAAATCTTTTATTACATGTATTAATTTTGGACAAGATTTCCGGGATTTTTTACCTGCTAAATCCTATTTATTATGCTTTCACTTTATTAGTACTGCGAAGAAGGATTTCAAGTTTATCACTCCAAACAAAATGTATATTTTAATGTCATTTACTTCATTATAGCTCTGAGTGTCGATCAGTAAACAAGTAAAATTAATTTGTCTTTAGTGTTGTGCGTGGTATTTGATAAATAAACATTGCTTAAAAATATGTCAAGCCGGTGTTGCAAAAACAAACCAGATGATTTCTTTGTTATATTTGTGGATATTTCGTCTTGAAAAAGTTTAAGAGACCAATTGGTGAATTTGTGAAAAATGCATATTATGCTTATTTCAAAATCAAATTAGGAGATCAAGATAAAGATTGGGCACCGCACGTTGTTTGTAAGGTATGTGAAGAAGGTTTAATACATTGGACCAAAGGGAATAGAAAAAGCCTTCCTTTTGGAATACCGATGGTTTGGATAGAACCGCAAAATCATCATGAAGATTGCTACTTTTGCCTTTGTGTTATTAAGGGGTATAATAGAAAAAGTTTGAAAATATTTTGTACCCAAACAATATTAAATCAGCTATCAGACCAGTTCCTCACAGTGATCATGTACCTATACCTATACTCCCCAAAGTACTACAAGAAGATATTGAAACCTCTTCAACTTCCGGCTCCGTACAGATGGATAGTGATTTTGAACCATCAACCTCAGGTCAAAACCAACCTGAGCTATTTTCACAAGCCGAACTGAATGATTTAGTAAGAGATTTGGGACTTTCAAAAGATCTTTCTGAAGTACTGGGGTCTAGGTTGAAACAAAAAAAATTGCTTGCCCTAGAAACTACCTTCAGATCTTCCTTTAGCTGAATATGACAGAAAAACAACCAAACGAATCTTTTCTGAAAAACGAAAACGTTTTTTTTAAGAAGCATAAAAATAAATAACTATTTCTAATAGTTTCTATGTGTATATTTTTGTATTTTTTTAAATATAATATAAAACTAGCTTATAAATGAAATAAATCGTGTTTTTTCTTTATTTTTTGATTTTACTGGTTTGAAAAATAACCTTACGTGATACAAAAAAAATAAAAGCATATTTGAAATCAGCGCCACCCAATTACTTGAAAACAGTTAAAATGTTTAAATCAACATTCAAAGAGTTGAAAAATGCAGGCCTGTGTTATTTTTTAAATTTTTAATGTATTGATATTTTTTTAAAATATTGCGGTTTCGAAATATAACTTAAATTATAATTGTTCTTATCTATTTACACGGACTTTTTACAGTACCATCCAACTCCTACGAGTTTTAGAGATGCCAATAAACTATTTTGAGTTTGTTTTAGCTATAATAATTTTATAACCGAAACGAATTAATTCATTTATTTGAATAAGCAACCTGCAACAATTTTCTAACATCTAAATTGAATTTCAAATAGTTTAACCTTTATAAATGTCGCTATTTATAACCTTTATCATATCCAATCAACAGTTGACTTCACCTGTGATGTGGATTAACCTTTCATTGACATTATGTCATCCCACATGCACAACTTGTTCTTTTTACTACCTATATACATACATAATTCTGTAGAATGTTGTCTGTGTATAGATACGTTCAGTATGTGATTTTAACCTCCTATCCTTCTCAGAATTTCGTACACGTATTTTTTTTTTTTTTGCTCCGACACCATTTCGTGAAAGTTAAACGTGCCTTATTACTTATAATTAATTTTCAGAAGAACTCGCATAACTTTTGCGATCCAGTAGTATTAAGGGTCTTGTTATCTTTTATAGGAAGAACAAGGGCCAATTTACTTCCGCTCTTTTATGTAAATAATCTGACAGTCATGTTTGCGGAGGAATGCTCCTTCGTTGTTGTATATTTCTCTCGCATACCCTACTCCGCCCCACCACCATCAACTGTATACGTTCAATTCTCGCTCGCGAGACTACTTTTTTTTTATCATTATTGTTATTGTAACGGCTAAGTGATTCTCGCTTCTTCTTTGTACACGTCAATTTCCTTGTCAGTGCTTTCTGACACCGACTGTTGTCGCAGCCGAAATGACGAACATGCTGCAGGATTAAAATAACAAAGTTCCTTATCTGTCAATTACAAGCAGGCAGAGATTGATGAGTGGCTTCGGTGCGAAGAAAATACTCTATCGGTAAAGAAGCAAGGATTCAACAAAAGATATTTAAAAACCTGTATGGTTACAGTTGCTTTTGAAAACATTTTTCTCCTGAATAATATTAAATGTTCGATTAATACGGGGTTGGCAGACCGACATTTATTTTTAGAATTCGTTTTTAAATAACATTTGACTGAGTTTTTATCGTCTACACTATGCCATCTGACTTCGAAGAAAGAAGTAAAAAACGTAAAAACCCTATACACATATTGTTCTAATATTTATTTTTGGTAAAAAATAAAAATAGAATTTAATGAAGTATAAATTAATTAAACGTAACCTGAATAACAAAAACGAATTAAAAAGAAATCAACCGAGGTTGTGTCTTTTAAAATACACCTCGTATATAATATTCCAATTTTATATTAAAAATTATATGAATTATAAACAATTTAAAGATATGTAGATAAATTAATCTTAAAAATATTAAGCATACTTAGGATCTAATTAAATAAGAAAGCATGATGTACGCAACCGAAAATGTAGAAAAAGGATACAGAATCATCTTTTCTTTATGTATTAGTCATATTAGTAAAGTAATATCTAAAGAACGGACACGCTTACCACCCAGTGCAGTACTGGCGAAAGGCTGTATTTCTAAAATATTTAATTTTATTTATATAATTGGAAAACGAACGGGTGGTGATCTATAAAATTACGAAATACATATTTATTTGTTGAAAAGTTGTATTTATAAAGTTTTTAATTTTATTTATATAATTGGAAAACAAACGGGTGGTGATCTATAAAATTACGAAATACATATGTATTTGTTGAAAAGTTGTATTTTTAAAGTTTTTAATTTTATTTATATAATTGGAAAACAAACGGGTGGTGATCTATAAAATTACGAAATACATATGTATTTGTTGAAAAGTTGTATTTTTAAAGTTTTTAATTTTATTTATATAATTGGAACATTTTTATTTGTTCATTTTGTCGTTCAAGTTGACTAAAGGTGTATTAATATTGACTAACAATAGTTTCTCAAGGTTTTCTTCTGTCAATTTTGTTCTCCTTGAATTAAGTACATCCTTATAAATAGAAAACGTCCTTTCTACATCGCAACTGGTTATAGGTGCATACTGGAAATATTCTTTTATTTCTTCATATTTAGCCGTTAGATTTTGTGGAATTGTCTCCATACATAATTGCTGCAATGTAATTAAATCTGGATTTCTATTAAGAATTGCTTCAAACTTTTGCCGAAGGCCACATCCGAAGTCACTTGGAATACTTTTCAAATTATTAACAGCCACATCTAATGTGGTTAATCCGTCATTTAATTTGAGATTTCGATTTTCAAAATAAGGGATTAGTTTTGGCAATTTTCCAAAGTGTTCGTGAAGAAAGTACAACTGATTTTTTTAATTTGGGATTTGTGTGAACTCCTTGCACTCACCAATACTTTTAGCATCCTCCTTTAGCAGTGTTACGAAATGTTTTAGACTATCGAAATTCTTAGCATAATAACTAGTAGCTTCCAGCCATGTTCCCCATCTAGTTATTACTGGAGTGGGAGGCAGTGACAGAGATGGAAATTTTTCCCTGAAAAGAGCTACTCTCAATGGTGCTTTTCTGAAAACTTTTTTAAGAGCTGATACAAGTCTATCAACTTCCGGAAAAGTGTCTCTGATATATTCACAGATTCTGTGGAGAGCATGTGCTACACAAGTAATATGCAGTATATTAGGATATGTTTTCTTCAATAGTCTGCCTGTTTTTAACATATACGCAGCACTATCACTGACAAATAAAAGTATTTTTTCCTTGTACGTGGCGTCCGAATGAAGCATTTTTTGCATATTCTCCTTAATGGTTTCAGCAACTGTTTCCGCATCAACTCTATTTATAACACTTGTTGCTATTACATATGAGTTATAGGTAATAGTTGGATGTAGTACACCAGCTACAACATTTACCACACAGCGTCCTAACATATCCACCGTTTCGTCGGCGCTTATCCATATGTATTGATTTAAAAGATGGCTTCTAATGCGTTCTACTGTTCTCGTATAGCACCTAGAAACATAATGTTTGCGTAAAGTTGATTCATCAGTAACATTTCGACCAGTATATTTTTGAAGAAATATTTTTAAGTGGGATTGCTAAGTTTATTTAATGGAATATTAGCCGCCATAAAAGTTTTACAGAGTTCAGATGTGTTTGCGATCGTAAGTGACAAATTTTTGACGATATTTTACGGATTTTGTAATAAATTTTGGAATCACTGACAATGGACATACAATCAGTACGACCGCCAATCCAACTCGCCATTGTTTTACAATGCCGTTCTCGACATTCTTCCATATCATGTCTGAAAAAGTAACTTAGACAATGCTCTAGATCTAAATAAATGAAAACTAAAAATGTGTGCATAAGTTATTGAAACTGAACGAAATTCAATGCACTCTTACGTCGAAATAATTGGTAGAAATAGATTCAATCAAACGATATTAAATAGGATCTATCACAAAAATTACGATGTAATTAACAGTTAAAACTATGAAAACAAGAAACTTACTCACAGCACTTTATTTATCTTACGAAATATAAACTAATAAATAAAATACATTATAAAAACCCCACTTCTATCTACGCTCATGAAAACACTTTAAAAAGCACTATATTCTGGCACTATACAATGGCTGGCTTGTACATTGTTATCGCAGCGAGACCAGGTGTCCGAGTAAGTCAAACAAATACTTCCTTGAATTACGCCGGGATGTACTGAGCGACATTATACACAATTCCAATTGCCGATTTTGTTTTATGGAAATTGCGTCCGTTCTCTAAGTAATAGCATTTAATTTCAAGTTGTTGTATTTTATAAACAACATTCCAAATGACATGTAAACATGAAGCATCGAAGGCATTTAGAAATAAGAAAATCAAATAAATAAGCCATTCAACATCAAGAACAGGGGCAGTGCAATAAAAAAACATCAATAACAAATGCAAACAAAACATTATAATTAGAGAACGGATACAATTTCCATAAAACGCATTCGGCAATTGGAATTGTGTATAACGTCGCTCAGTACATCCCGGCGTAATTCAATGAAGTATTTGCTTGACTTACTCGGACACCTGGTCTCGCCGCGATAACAATGGACAAGCCAGCTATTGTATTCGGAGAATATAGTGTTTTTTAAAGTGTTTCCATGAGCGTAGATAGAAGCGGGGTTTTTATAATGTATTTTATTTATTAGTTTATATTTCGTAAGATAAATAAAGTGATGTGAGTAAGTTTCTTGTTTTCATAGTTTTAACTGTTAATTACATCGTAATTTTTGTGATAGATCCTGTTTAATATCGTTTGATTGAATCTATTTCTACCAATTATTTCGACGTAAGAGTGTGCATTGAATTTCGTTCAGTTTCAATAACTTACGCACACATTTTTAGTTTTCATTTATTTAGATCTAGAGCATTGTTTAAGTTACTTTTTCAGACATGATATGGAAGAATGTCGAGAACGGCATTGTAAAACAATGGCGAGTTGGATTGACGGTCATACTGATTGTATGTCCATTGTCAGTGATTCCGAAATTTATTACAAAATCCGTAAAATATCGTCAAAAATTCGTCACTTAGGATCGCAAACACATCTGAACTCTGTAAAACTTTTATGGCGGCTAATATTCCATTAAATAAACTTAGCAATCCCACTTTAAAAATATTTCTGAAAAAATATACTGGTCGAAATGTTCCTGATGAATACTTTGAACTTTACGCAAATATTATATTTCTAGGTGCTATACGAGAACAGTAGAACGCATTAAAAGCCATCTTTTAAATCAATACATATGGATAAGCGCCGACGAAACGGTGGATATGTTAGGACGCGGTGTGGTAAATGTTGTAGCTAGTGTACTACATCCAACTATTCCCTATAACTCATATGTAATAGCAACAAATGTTATAAATAGAGTTGATGCGGAAACAGTTGCTGAAACCATTAAGGAGAATATGCAAAAAATGCTTCATTCGGACGCCACGTACTAATAAAAAATACTTTTATTTGTCAGTGATAGTGCTGCGCTGCGTATATGTTAAAAACAGGCAGACTATTGAAGAAAACATATCCTAATATGCTGCATATTACTTGTGTAGCACATGCTCTCCACAGAATCTGTGAATATATCAGAGACACTTTTCCGGAAGTTGATAGACTTGTATCAGCTTTTAAAAAAGTTTTCAGAAAAGTACCATTGAGAGTAGCTCTTTTCAGGGAAAAATTTCCATCTCTGTCACTGCCTCCCACTCCAGTAATAACTAGATTGGGAACATGGCTGGAAGCTACTAGTTATTATGCTGAGAATTTCGATAGTCTAAAACATTTCGTAACACTGCTAAAGGAGGATGCTAGAAGTATTGGTGAGTGCAAGGAGCTCACACAAATCCCAAATTTAAAAAATCAGTTGTACTTTCTTCACGAACACTTTGGAAAATTGCCAAAACTAATCACTTATTTTGAAAATCGAAATCTCAAATTAAATGACGGATTAACCATATTAGATGTGGCTGTTAATAGTTTGAAAAGTATTCCAAGTGACTTCGGATGTGGCCTTCGGCAAAAGTTTGAAGCAATTCTTAATAGAAATCCAGATTTAATTACATTGCAGCAATTATGTATGGAGGCAATTCCACAAAATCTAAAGGCTAAATATGAAGAAATAAAAGAATATTTCCAGTATGCACCTATAACCAGTTGCGATGTAGAAAGGACGTTTTCTATTTATAAGGATGTACTTAATTCAAAGAGAACAAAATTGACAGAAGAAAACCTTGAGAAACTATTGCTAGTCAATATTAATACTGCTTTACTCAACTTGAACGACAAAATGAACAAATAAAAATGTTCCAATTATAGAAATAAAATTAAAAACTTTAGAAATACAACTTTTCAACAAATTCATATGTATTTCGTAATTTTATATATCACCACCCGTTTGTTTTCCAATTATATAAATAAAATTAAAAACTTTATAAATACAACTTTTCAACAAATAAATATGTATTTCGTAATTTTATAGATCACCACCCGTTCGTTTTCCAATTATATAAATAAAATTAAATATTTTAGAAATACAGCCTTTCGCCAGTACTGCACTGGGTGGTAAGCGTGTCCGTTCTCTAATTATAATATTAAAATTAAACAAGTGAAAACACCAATGTCAAAGGCAAAGTTTCAAAACCAAAAGCATATTAGATTGCGCAGGCCCTAGTGGTGTGTAAAAAGTATGTATTCGATACTATTAAGTATATACTCGACATTTATCAAGTTTTATAGATATAGACGTATTTGCATTTTTCTTTTCCAATACTTGTGATTGATATACTATACATACATATTGCTATGGATTTTTAATTAAAAATATTTAAATATTTGAAATAAAATATTTTGAACGGGACTGTACATTATTAATTTTCCCGGCGTGCATTGGATGTGCAAATTGCGGAGACGAAATTTATAGTTTGATCAAGAAGGTTGCTTTGCGAAATATATTTAAATATATTTTAATTAATTCGGGTTTATTGATTGAAAGTAATTTTGTTATATTGTTATTAAAGTCCCGATATTTATAGAGATAAATACTCGTTGTATTATTGATGTTTAAATTGATTATGCACCTTCTTTGTTAGAGTCTCCATTTTAGTTTTTGTAAGTATTTAGAATTGTATGACGTCATAAGCATAAATATAGTAACTATATTTCTATTATATTAAAACAAGTAATTAAGAGATTTAATTATTAAGAATATAGAAAATACAGTTAAATATTAAAATTCTAATTTAATATTATAATTGAAAAGTTTGTTCGAGAGGATTCAAGTTTTTTGTGCGTGTCGATAGCACACGTGTAAGTTTTTGTTCGTGGATCAGTATCTGATTATACAGTGTGGTTCTCTGGGGAGAAATTTGTATTAAACTTGATTATTTTTTGATAAGTTTTGATAGGTGTCATTTAGAGAATGTTTTCCATTCATTTAGCTGTCAATTTTCAATGAATGTTTTTACCTAAAGTATTTTTGTATAATACAGCATCTTTATACTTTGTAAAGATATATATTTTATTTTTTTAAATTTTTGTATTAAATATTCATTTTAATTTTATCCTGCGTTTGTTTCATTTTAATCATACCAATATTGCTGTTCTAACTTAACTTATATAAAATAAGCACATAAATTTTTGTGAACATTTCACTGGCGCTCAACTTACATTGTAGACACGTATTTCCTAAGTGGAACCCGAGAAGTTAGAGGTCTCACATTTGAAAATTCACCGGCTGAGAAACCTAGTTGGGAAAACTAGATGTGGATGGTGGCGTGCTAAATTTTCAAACCACTATTCATAGCAATATGTATACGATACGTTCATGTAGATCTATGTTTGTGTACAATTGGATATAATTTATTCTTTAGTCACGTTCTTTTTTAAAATCATATCTAAAATAGACTGGACAACATGTACAAAAATTAGTGTTTTTAAAAGCAAATATGTAATAGTATATACAAGTTGTCCCGTATCATTATGTTCAAATTTTAGGAGTATAAAGTAAACTTCATTTCAAGTAACAAAAACGCAAAACTTGTATATCCATTTTTATTTGTTTCAAGGTTACAGATCTATGAATGTGATTGTCAGATCATGAAAAAAAAATGTAATCCTAAAGTCAATAAAAACTAAATTTATTATTCAACAAGGAGGTGGGTATTTCGAAAATATTATTAATTAAACTAATTAATAATATTTTCGAAATGCCCACCTCCTTGTTGAATGCAGGCTTGTGCCCGTAAGCCAACAGAAGAAGTACTTATCCGAATTTCATACTTGTTTTGTCGGATTTGCTCGGCAGCCAGGTGAAAACGATCCAACAACTCTTCTCTTGTGTTCGAAACTTGCGCGTAGATTAAATTTTTCATGTACGCCTATAAATAAAAGTCAAGGGGATTAAGATCGGGTTATCTGACATCCTCTAAAAGACCTGGTAGTTCGTCAATAAGAAATTGAAGGTAATTGTCCACATTTAACCTCCCAGAATGAACGACAGGACAAATCAACAAGTCATCGATTAGAGCCGTCCAAACGTTAATAGAAAATTCATGTTGAAATTTAGATGGGCGTATAGCTTTGGGATTTTCTGATGACCACCTGTGCAGGTTTCTCAGATTTGTAACACCACTTCTCGTGAACGTAGATTCATCTGTCCAGAGGACTGTTCTGCAGAAATTAAAATGAAGCCGTGACTGCCTTAATATCCAGGTAGAATAAACTAGACGAGCATAGTGGTCTGCCTCAACCAAACCGTGTCCCCTGCGATAGTGATATGGATAAAAGCCGTCACGTTTTAAAATTCGTCAAACTGTCGTTTGTGGCACTCCTAGTAGTCTAGCGATTCGACGTACACTGAGAGTTGGACCCTTGTAACAATAGGTACTTCTTCCTCTAAGTCTGCTGGCAAATTTACTCCTCGGTCGAAAAAATAATCACACAGTCCGCATTCCCGAAATTGTCTGTGTACTTTCAGAAACGTTCTGTAATGAGGAATGCGCCTATCGGGAAACCGATGTCGGTATTCAATAACTACTTGACGTGCACTGCCGTTACAGTAGCCATACACAAAATGTATGTCCGCATACTCTTGAGAAGAAAATCGGTAAGGCATTTTAAATAAAGAAAACGCTCACTAATAAGCTGTTGTATGAACTGAAACGTAATGTAATCCTTTATTAAAAAATGCAACGTTAACAGTCATCTGAACATTTGTTTGTTATATGATATTCATGGTTCAGCACTTACGAAATAAGTAAGAACATTCTTTATCATAAATCAATTGCCAGTACTCTTTTTTGTAGATCTCCAAGAAATTACTGTATGCACTACGACACGTGTTTATTTATTTTAGGATAACATTTTATTATGCGACGTTAACAATCACAGGCCTGTTATTGAATCGTCTAACTTTTTTTAAATAAAATCAGTTTGTATTGACTTCAGGATTACATTTTTTTCATGATCTGACAATCACATTCATAGATCTGTAACTTTGAAACAAATAAAAATGGCTATACAAGTTTTGCGTTTTTGTTACTTGAAATGAAGTCTACTTTACACTCCTAAAATTTGAACATAACGATACGGGACACTTGTATAAGTAGTTTTGTTGTATACTTGTATGTAATATATTTTATTTTTCTTATTCATTTATTTCCTGTTTACAAACATTTACATTTAAATATTTTTCTTTTATATTCATTACCGTATTTACTGTAATTAATGAATAAATATTTTTTATTAATTATTCAGCAATAGGTTAAATTTCGCGCAACACATAGTAAATATTTATTTGATACATTATTATTTCATTTGCATAGAAGTACGTCTCCATAAAGCATATATATATATATATATATATATATATATATATATATATATATATATAAAACCGATCGTCAACAGCATCGTATTAATTGTATACCAAAGTAGCAAAGATGAAATACAAGTATAGTTATCGACTTGAGTTGAAAGAAATGTATTTGCATAGTCAAGATCATTAATTGAAATAGTTAAGAGTGAACGATATTTATCGCAATTAGTATTGTCATCATAGAAATTATTGCTGTAAAATTGTCACTAATTCGAAAAGACACATAATGTACAAAGAGGAATTTGACAAAATATTCGAGTAAGACTTTACACACGATAGAATTGGAGTCCCTAAAGCTTAAACAAACAACTTAAAATGCATATGGATTATTAACTTGAATTAATAGTCATAAATATACGACTGAAGTGTATCTTATGCCAGGTATTTGAGATAAATGAGTAGGAAGCAAGTTTCCACGAGTAATCTTAAAATATCCGTGCTATTGAGATATTTAATTAAACATTAGTTAATAGACGTGAAATACAATAATATATACAGTGTGAAGATAGGCGTGCTATTCAGTAGTAACTGGACTTCCACTTAAATAGAAGCTCAATAGCACACTCGATTCTGAAACAAATGTCAGTAGAACCCAGAAATACGTAATTTGAAGTAGAGGTACGCTTTGAGTACTAAGCTTAACATTAGGAGGGCAAATACTTTATGTAAGTGAAATACTTAAATGTGATAGTTTGGGAGATTCCATCAAATCCAGGACCAAAGACTCCAAAACTATACGTGTGTTGTTCACAAATAAAATTTGTACAAAATTTCTTATTGATAATTTAAGTGTTTAAGTTAAGAATGTGATATTTTAAGTTAAACCAACATGACTTCTGAACATAAATAATAAAAAATAAAAGAATTATTAACAATTTACCTCTTGTTGTATTATTTTTTTACGTTTACTTTGGACGCTAGGCCTATTTACGTAGAACCCAAAAAGATCGCTCTGAGATACCCAAATGTTATACAGAGTCCAAATAAAAATATACTTGAGCAACTGACCATACAATCAGTTATTTTATATTAAATCATATCGAGCTAAAACTCACAGCAATATGTGTCAAATTATCTAACTACAAATCGCCATCATTCCTCATTGTTTGGGGTAATAAGTACAATAATTCCATGATCTTTGCTTTAGTAGACAAAAACAATTAGACTTGCAACAATATCTGTCATTTCACAAAATAATTTCACTATATTTAACAAACAAACAAACATATACGAATATTACAAGTATACCAACACTTGATATCGCTATTCACAAAAGGAATTTTTAATTTTATTTGCTTGCTGAGGCAGCGAACATTTTTATGAATCATTTAAAACAGTTATTGCGATGACCGATGTTATATACCAACTACGAAATCACCATCCATAAAATTAATTGGCCCTAACTCGTAAATCTATAAATTTATAATTTCCTGTTGTAAATGTTGACCGTTCGGGACGCATTATGTCCACTCTGGTTTCGATTTTATGATAAAACTATCGGTACGGTCGATAATAATTCGAAAAGCAGACGGTGAAATAAAGGCAGGCAACTTTGTTTCAATGCGTTCAAATTTTGATTCTATAAATAATAGAGTTCAAAATGAATTAATATGTAAATTTTATTTTTGAGACTCCCCGCGTGCATTGAAGCACAACATAAAACACACGACAGACGCTTGTTTAGTATATATATATATATGTACATACGTAATTAGAAATCGCGATAATTGAAATAGGACATGGGCAACAGGATGGTTACTATAGAACTACCAACGATGACCGCAAAGGTTTTCTTTTCTTTACAGCATGGAAGGGAGAATTTACACATAATTGTCAGTCGCCTAACCCTACATCATCGCTTTAAAATTTTTGGAGGGGTTAAATTATGGTTACATTGTACCGACAAATCAATTACTGAGACAATAAAATTTACATAAATATTACATTTTAATCCTCGCCTGGCGTTCTCTGTTTTAAAAGCATTTCGTTTGAACAATTAAAATTAATATTTATGCGTTTTTCAATCCCAATTCCTGAAGGCAAATATGCAGACATATTTGAAAAGATTTCCTTGTGGGAATATTAAAATGTTTGTATGCTTTTGCTACAACAGTTTAAACTACATTCTATATTTATTTGCTTCCACATCTTCTTCTTAAGTGTTATTGGCTGAATTTTAATCAACTCCATTACTTCAGCACCACAGGTGTAGGTAATCAATTTATATGGTTATATTCTGGATTTTGAAATTAAAAAAATACATAATCATTTCAAGAGAAGACAATTAATTCATAATTCGATTAGACAAGTATGTATATAAATGTATAGCATATGTTCTAGCCTGTTATTATGTGCAGAACCAATCCATCGTGAGTTGTGAAGTAAAAAAATCAGCCATTGATTTCCAAAAAAAATATATTTAAAATATTATCCCTAGAGTAGCTCTATTTAAAGATCTTGAAGTTCTTTTTAATACCAGCCTACGATTAGCTCAGCGCTTTGCTGAAACGTGCTCTTCCACGTCTACACCTTGGGATTCCTTATAAAATCCTATAAACACTTGTCTAATTTGGATATCTTGAAAGTCTTGTTTTATTCACTTGTTTATTCTATGTAGAATTTTATCGGTCCTTCGTCTGATAGAAACCGAAGCAAAAGAAACAGATACAAAATTTACACATTTTCTCTCGTAGATCAGAGGAACGACCGACAGAATTGGATGTATTTTGGACAAACAACATAAATACAATTTATGATACAGACTGGTGGATCGCACAAACTATCAAGGAAAACATAAAATTAGAAGACTAAGGATAATACGAAATTTCATGTGGCTGTTGTTATGTTACATCGGACAAACCAGCAGATGCGTCAACGTGTGAAGGGACGAATACCTAAACGGGGTACTAATATCAACTATAGCCCGATAGAAACACACAAACAAAAGAGATGGCTGACAAAGGCTATCAAATATACATGGACAACCCTTATCACTAAAAAACGTCCTCCGGAAACAAATATAATTAACGGTGACCAAAATACGTTACAATCTGATTCGTTGAGCCCAAGCACATCAAAAATTTCAGTTACGGACTCATATCATAAATCACATCCAGAAACATTGATAGGTAAATTTATTTCTGTAAACTAGTACGGAATGAAGGTTTTTGATCAATAATACGACTGTAGTTTCTTAGGTGACATTTCGGAAACTTTATTTACTCCATCGGATCTATATGTAAGAGAATAGTCTATGTTAGCCAAAAAACGTTAGCTTGAGAATTATAATAGTTAAAAAAGCTGTTGGTAACTTAAATTAAGATAATAATACACTAGTTTCCTCAGAAACACCTTTCCGGAAATTGATAGACTTGTATCCGCTTTTAAAAAAGTTTTCGGAAAAGCACCGTTGAGAGTAGCTCTTTACAAGGAAAAACTTCCATCTTTGTCATTGCCTCCCTCTCCAGTAATAACTAGATGAGGAACATGGTTGAAAGCTGCTAATTTTTATGCAGAGAATTTCTATCGTTTACAAAATTTTGTTACATGTCTAAATGGCGATGCTCGAAGTATTTCTAAGTGCAAGGAACGATTATAAATTCCAAATTAAAAAAATTCAGTTGTACTTTCTTCAGGAACACTTTGGAAATTTGCCAAAACTAATCACTTATTTTAAAAATCAAAATCTCCAATTAAATGATGGATTAACCGCATTAGATGTGGCTATTAATAATTTGAAAAATTTTCCAAGTGACTTCGGATGTGGCCTTCGGCAAAAGTTAGACACAGTTTTTAATAGAAATCCATATTTAATAAAATTGTGGCAATTGTGTATGGGGACAATGCCACAAAATCTAACTGCTAAATGCGCTGAAATAAAATATTTTCAGTATGCACGTATAACCAGTTACGATGTAGAAAGGACCTTTTCTATTTACCAGGATGTATTTCATTCAAAGAGAACAAATTTTACAGAAGAGAACCTTGAGAAAGTATTGCTAGTTAATATTATTACTCCTTTACTCAACTAGAACCACAAAATGAACAAATAAAAATGTATTTCGTATTTTATAAATCACCACTCGTTTGCTTCCAATTATATAAATAAAATTAAAAACTCCTTAAAAATACAAATTTTCAATGGTACGCCCTTGGGCGATGAGTCATCGGCCTCTCGTTTCCGGTCCCTAGTTATAACTGAAAGTGACCCTTGACTTCGAAATCTTCCTGAACTTCCTCCAGCCGTTTTCTGTTGCCTTGTCCTCTTCTTCTTTTCCTCCTTTTTTTTTCATTAAAAGTCTTTTCACCATCTATCGTCAAATATCATTGTTATGTGTGTCAACCATATAGCTTTTTACATTTTATCACTAGAACAATGTTTATTTTTTTAGCCAGCTCTTCTATTTGTTTGTTCTTCTTATAAATTGTCCGTCTACTTATAATCCTCCATAAATTTTTCTTTCCGATATTTTGAGTTTGTTTTCATATTTTCTGTTCACTGTTAAGTGTAAGTAACCGGGGAACGTAAATCGGTTAGTATAATATTATTTTTGTAGATTTTGATACAGATTTCGTCATTAGAATCTTTATTAACATTCCTTCATTTCTATTTCCTTCCCTTAACCTTTTCCTATTTTCTTTTCTTCATCCCCTTTACACCTTATCGTTACTGCTGGATATTCAATTTGTTCCTTGCAAAGTTGATGACTAAATTAAGAATGGCTCCTCTTTCATTATCTTTAGTTAGCATCTTCATTTTCGTCACGTTAATTTTAAAATTATTTATCTTTGCTGTTTTTTCAGTGCTTTTTTTGCTCATGTGCTTCTTATTTTTTTCTTCGATGTAACCATAAAACAAAACTAAATACTATATATTTTAAATCATTATTTTAGTTTTCTTTAATTAAAGTTGTTATTAATAAAGGAGTATAGTAGTTTCCTGCTTATATGAAGATTCTTCCATGTCCTTTCTCAATATCCATTCTACTAAAAAAATAGCATATCCAGATGTAATTATTTGAATATCCACTGTGTTAAATGGTTACATGCAATACGCAAATCTCTTGACAACGTTCAAAATTTGCATTACATTTAAAGTGTAAATTGATTTCAATATCTATTATGTGGATTGGTAAAGATTTCTTCTCAGTCACATGCACTAAGCGTTCATCTTAAGAAATAAATTTAATTTCTCTTACAAGAAGAAAATAAAGAAGCAACCTAATTTAAATTATGAACTCTTATTATGCACATTTGCAAAAGTTTTAGACTAGAAATATTACCTCTAAATCGAAAGCAATCGAATACAATTTTCAAACCTCTATGGCAATTCCCAATGGTAACATTTACACTTCTGCCCCGATAGTCAATTACTTTAATGTGTTAAATTACGTTAATTAATTTGACTAAATGTTCCATCAACAGCTTCTAATCCATTTTCTAAATGTGTACTTATTTACATTTATTTGAAATATAGGTACAGAAATCTTAAATAATTGTATAACTAATTAACTTATTTTTCTGATAGATTATATAAACTGTATTGTATTTTATATTTCTAACATTTTATTAAGCAAAGAAGCTGCTATTACTATTCTTCTTTACTAATATTATTACATATTACATATCAGAAGATGTTTGAATGAAATAAACAATGGTAAATTTTAACAATGCAAAGAATTTCGTAAAAGTTTATTATCTAATTGATGAAATTATAATAATATCGTTTTTGGACAGACAAACAGATGTGTTTGCCGAGAAAGAGAAAATTTATTATCCAAGTACCTAGAATGTAGTGCCTCGACCCTTTACTATATAGCATTCCTCTAATCCATCAATCATGTTTGTTCCAACTACCGGTTTAGTTACGGTGCGTGTATTGTTTGGTGATTATTTTGTGCGCAAGCGTTAGTTTTGCAATGGATTTGGACCAGCGATAATTATAAAGAAGTTGGAACGTATTTCTGATCTTTAGTTATCAATCTAGTATTACAAACAGTAATAATAATTGTAATAATCAACTTTGTTTTGTCCTATGATATTGCTATTGCCAACTGTAGGTATTTCTCACAGGATGAAGAATGTAATGCGTAAGTTAGTACAAATGGTACCTGCTTCAGTTTATGAACTGTTTTGACCGTCCAGTGACTGGTTCCTGTACGATCAAAATTTAGTTGGAACACTTTTGGTATCGTTCTATGTACGGCCCAAAATGAAGTTGGAATGCATTTTCTGCAGTGCGCATGTCCGGTACCGTCATTGTACGACTTTTCTAGAGAGTTGGAACAAACCTCATTTATCGCTATACCTAAAGCATAGGTATAAATAAAATAAAGATATTGTTACTCATAATATATCATGCGTGGACGTATTTCTTGATAACTTGGGTTTATTAACTGAAGGTTGATTTTAGGCAAAAAATTACGGTTAGCTAATTTAAATAAGGAAAATATACATAGAACCACTAGTGCCTGAGTATTCATGAAGTAACGATCGCGAAATGTTTAAAATCTCCCTTCTTCAAAATTGTTTTCTTTATAATAAAGGCATTCGTCACATTTTTAAAATAAAGATAAATATCATAGAGAATGTTCCATAAGAAGTTTAAAAAGCCTAAATTAACAAGGCGAATGAAAATAAGTGGAACACAATTAGGCTCCATAGTACAAATAATATTCAGTTGAAAACTGGCAAAATGTAAAATCAATGCCATGCTTTTGAGGTAATGTAACTATCAATCAACTTTGAATTTTTTGTAAGACGTATTTAGCTCCGATTCGAAATTGAAAGGTCTCAGCTTGTTAGAAGATGTCCATTCCACCATCTGTATGATTTTGTCATGTTACAGTAGTAGGACTTGCACCACTTTTCTTTGTAGAAAGGTACAATGAACGAGAGAGTATAAAAGTGCTTTCAATTTCAGCACCAAATGTAGAGAAAGCTCCTTAAAACTATATCAAGCCTTCTAAGGAACAAAGCTACTGAAAGTCTGCGAATAATTAATTGATCTAGAGACTCTCCAGATCAATTAATTATTCAATCAGTATAAATGCAAGTAATTTATGGCCTAAATATGTGATATTCTTAAATAAATAAATATTCAACAATCCAAAGCAACTATACAGAAATTAATAAATGGTGGCTCAAACTGAACACCGGATTCAAATTTCTGGCCATTTCACATTTAACATCTAAATTGGTTAAAGGTTTTCTAGATAGTGGACCAGAATTAAAAATAACTCTTCAATAATTTCCTATGAAAAAACTACAAGTATATTGAATTAGATGTATGTATAACACAACGGGAAATGTTCTTCTACTAGACGAGTTACATATCTTAATACCAATAGCTTCTAGCAACAAAATATTCTTTTGCCAGAATTAATTAATAGAATTATTTACTTTTAACCCTTTCTTTTTGTTATGTCAATTAAGATTATATAATGAAAATAAATGCTTGTAAATTCATTTTTGTATTATAAGAGGATAGTCTTTTAGATTTTGCATATAGACGTGGAATAAAACATGAGCTCGAACCAACTCTGGAAGCAGTTATTCCACTCGTTTGTTGGTACAGTTAAAATTGCGTTTTTGAAGGCATCGACTGCTCCTTCTGATGACTAGAAGTTTGACCACGCAGTCCGTCCTTGATTTTTGGAAAGGTAAAGAAATCATTGGGACTTATGGTGGAGACTATACGAACGATGGTCTAACAATTCAAAGTTTTATTGCGTTAAAAATTCAATTGCCTTGCGAGCTGTGTGCGAACTTGCATTGTCTTGGTTGAGGATGATTCGTCGTTGTGGGGTGGTTTCTTGGAGCTAAGCGATAACTTACGGCAAACAAATTATTGTATACCAATCGCGGCAGTAACAGTTCTTTAATCTTGTAGAGAAATTGCTGCTACATGATCTGCTTTCGAGACATATGTCGCGACCATCTTTTTGGAGACACTTCGATAAGCGATGACTTTTGTTGCTTTTCTTCACCTTGGAACACACAAACAGACGACTGGTGTTTATTTTCTGGCTCGTATGAGTAAATTCAAAATTCATCACCACTCACGATGTTGTACACGTTTTTAGAGTTTCCTGTGTTGAAGTGGTGTAGAGTTTTTTGACATCAATTCACCCTAGGTGTTTTCTGTTCTTCGGTCAACCGATGTGGTATTCAACGGGAAATTAATTTTTTACACACAATTCTTCATGCAAAATTTTTGGAATTAAGATCTTTGAAATCCCCAATAATGCTTCAATTTCGCGATATGTCACACACAGCATCGACGTTTTCCTGAATGACCACCGTTTTTTGGTGCATCTGCTCTTGGATTGTCGCTAAGACTAATCCGTCCACGTTTGAATCCTCCATACCAACGAGAAATTGTTGACTGATGTGGTGCTTCATTACCGAAAGCAGAAACCAACTTAGCGAGGCATTCTTGTTGAGATAATTGTCTTCGAAAATTATAAAAAATTATTGCGCGAAAATTTTCACGGTTTAATTCCATTTTCCGACTAATTTCTCAACTTTGACAGTTCGTTGTAACTACAACACTGCACGTATCGCACTGAAACTTTGGATTTAGGCTAACTAAAGATGGAAGTTAATTTTTAGTACCGACATTAGATTAGAGGCGCCCTCTATGTCCCAGTATGCAAAACATAAAGAATATCCCTCGTAATGTGTTCACTTAGTTTATTTTTCGAACGTTTTGTTCAGATTCTTTCTTTGTTTGAAACAAAGGAAAATATATTTAATATACTTTGATTGAAAACTTAAAAGTCTCATTTAATATTTATTATTAAACTGATAAACTGATAGTTTTTTAAGTTTTTGTCAACATAGATTAATGTAAAAATCAATACTTGTAGACTACTACATGTAGTATTATGAGAGATTTTAAATAAAGACATGGACTAGCACTTTCAGAACTAAATTTACTAATTTTAAAGAACGTGTTCTATAAAGTTTCCTGTAGTGAAATAATTTTACCCCAAAACATAACGGAAGCTGTTTCAAAATCATCTCTAAATCCTCAAGAGCATCCAATTTATGGAGCAATGTAGAGGTTGCGGTACGCACTTAACATTTTTGTTCTTCAAAAATAAATACTATCACATTATTAGCCAAGTGCAGACTAGCATTATTGAGCGTTTATTGAAGTTGTGATCTTTCATTAACTAACGCAAAACTTATTTATAGTAGTTGGCGGTTATTATACCATTATATGCATACATATAAGAATACACTTAAATAATTCAAAAAAAGAAGGCCATATGGCTAAATTATTATACAACAAATTGATTATTAATGGAAACATGCATCCAGTAGAAACGCTGGGATATAAAAGAGAGAAAGGAGAAAAACACTATCCAAGTCCAAGCATTAAAACATAGAGGGAGGAAATATAGCGAAAGGTCTTCTGAAGGGGAAACTGAGGAAACAGAAAATACAAATAGAACCCACAAAGTCCCAAGATACATTACGACCATTCCAAAAAATTTATAAGTATAAATAGTAACGACATGAAGGGCGAGGGCGATACAACACTGCAAGGGTTAAAAGAACATGAGAAAGATAAGGTAAAAGGAATGCATGAGACTGGAGAAAACGCTGACAACGTGGCAATGAAAAAAAGGTTACGCACAGAACAAGATAAAAGGAACAGGAATAAAAATAAAAATAGAAAGCGGAATAAAGCTAGGATCGGAACTTGGAATATAAAAACAATGCTGCAAGTAGGGAAAATGGAGGAAATAGCGAAGGAAATTATGAGATACAACATTGGAATACTAGCACTACATGAAATAAGATGGAAAGGGCAAGGAAGAATTGATAATGAGAAATATACGATGTTTTATGGAGGGGAGGACAAACAAGGCAGTAACGGAACTGACTTTATGATAGATAAAATATTTAGGGACCATATTATGGAGTTCCAAAGAATAAATGGAAGAATATCCTACCTAAGAATAAGGAATAATGTAGCGAACATAACAACTGTCAACATCTATGCACCAACGGAAGATGGGAGACCAGAAGAAAAAGAAATATTTTACGAGCAATTAGAAATGACATGTGAACAAATACCTAAACACGATACATTAATGGTAATAGGAGACTTCAATGCCAAGATAGGCAAAGAAGAGTACTTGACCAGTGTAGCTGGACGAGAAACAATACACGATCTAACGAATGAAAATGGAAGCCGATGCTGTAACTTGGCGGCAGGAATAGTTATGTATATAATGAGCATAAGATTCAAACACAAGAAGAACACAAAGTAACTTGGTTATTCCCTGGGCAAACAACTGGTAACCAAATAGACCATGTTTTAATTAGTAAAATCGACATAAAATGATACAAGATGTACGATCTTATAGAGGTGCAAATGTCGACACAGATCACTATCTAGTAATTGCAAAAATAAACTTAAGAATAATTAGAAATGAAAGAAAGAAAGCAAGGAGGAAAAAATGGAATATGAAAAGCCTGGATGTAAAAGAAGTGAGGAAGAGATATGAGAGGGAAATGGAAGTGCAACTAGTGGAAAAGTATGAAAATGAAGATATTGAAGCGGAATGGAGTAAAATAAAACAGTATCACAACAGCAGCAGAGAAAGTATTAGGAAGGAAACAAGCAGAGAAAAGGAATGCATGGTTTGATATTGAATGTGAAAGAGCAATGAAGAGGAAGAAAGAAATGAGACTAAAATGGTTAAATACAGGAGCGAAAGAAGACTATGAAGAATATAGTAAAAAGAGAAGAGAAGGTACGAAACTGGTAAGGCGGAAGAAAACACAATGGATTGACGAAATGATGGATGATATTGAGAATGATAGCAATAACAACAAGTTATATCAACAAGTAAGAAAAGAAAACACGAGAAATCTAACTGCGAATATCGATAGTGAAGAATGGGAGAAATACTTTAAAGGGCTACTAAATAAACATAAGCAGTTACAGCAAGATGAATATAGCGACTCCTTTGGCATAGAAGAGTATGAGAACCAAATGATACCCTCTGAGGAAGAATGTTATGAGATGATCGGAAAAATGAAGCAAAGAAAATCCCCTGGCCTAGACGAAATATGCAGTGAGTTGATAAAACACGGAGATGAGCTTAAACAACAAATATATAAATTAATCTTACAGATATGGAAAGAGGAAGCGATAAAAAAGGAAATCCAATGCTATGTGAAAACTATAGAGGAATATCACTATTGAGTGTATGTTACAAGTTAGTGACATCCTTAATATATGAAAAAGTGAAAAATCAGACAGAGGACATCATTGCAGAATATTAGCTGGGATTTAGACCAAGAAGATCAACTATCGATGCTATATATATATATACAAGGTGTGTATAAATTGGCGGACCCACTACACGTGGCGACATTCTTGGCCAAATTTTGAGTTAAAAGTCTTCCTTTGTCTTCAGAATGAATTTGACAGTAGTAATGTATTTGACTAGAACAACATTAGGCTGCCTACTTATTGTTTTACAACGTTGTCAGATGTGTTTTTCGTCAAAATAAGTTAATAAACAAATATTAAAAACAAACTTTAAAATCAAAAAGAAAACTTTAACGAAAGGATAATAACAACAATTCTTCTTTCTTCTAAATTGTAGCTCTTTCTGTCAACAAATATCGAGTAATAATGCTTATTTCAAGACTGAAAGTCCGAACTTTAGGAACCTCGTGCAAAGATATGGAGCATGGTACAACATTTTCGTATTAGGATTTTGGACTCCGAATTTAACGAAGAACATCGCCGCGTGTAGTGGGTCGGCCAATTTATACACACCTTGTATATTAAACCAAATTATAGAGAAATGCTATGAACAAAACATCGAACTTCTAATATTATTCATTGATTCATTTGACAGTCTGAGACGTGATGCGATCTTCAAAGATGCCGAAAATTTAGGAATACCTAGAAAGTTGATAAAACTACTGAACATGACGATGAAACGATCCACAGCAGCAGTTTTGCTGCAGGACGATGTATCAAAAGAATTTGAATTTAATTCGGGGGTACGGTAGGGAAATGGATTAGCTTGCGTCAATATTCAATATAGCTGTAGAAGGAATTATAAGAGATTGTGGTTTTAAAGGGACGATTATTGAAAAATCAATGCAAATCATAGCGTATGCAGATGATATAGCATTAATAGCAAGAGATCCAAATAGTCTAAGAGAAGCCTTGCTGAGACTCGACTCGGAAGCAAAGAAGAGAGGGCTTGAGATAAATCAAGTCAAGACAAAATATATGAGAATCGCAAGACAAGAAAATATTGGGGAAAGCAAAGAAGTAGCGATGGGAAATTACAATTTTGAGAAAGTGGATACATTTAAGTACCTAGTATCCATGATAAGTAGTAAGAATCAGAAAATAGACGAGGTGAAACATCGAATTCATGCAGGGAACAGAGCATATTATAGATACAAGAAATATATGAAAAATAAGAAAATCACCATTAACAGAAAAATAAGAATATATAAAACTGCCATTAGACCGGTAGTGACATATGCTGGAGAAACAATGAGATTAACACAGAAAGAGGTGAAGAAGCTCTACGAACATTTGTGAAGAAAAATAATCAGAAGAATTTATGGACCAAGGAAAGAAGATGGTGGTCATAGAATCCTTATGAATCATGAGATAGAGGAGTTATTGGAGAGAGAAAACATAGTAAGAGTTATTAAATCGATGAGAATAAGGTGGTATGGGCATGTCAACAGAAGAGAAGAAGGGTCAAGGTTGAGACGAATTACAAGATGGAAGCCATATGGAGCACGAACAAGAGGTAGACCAAAAATTAGGTGGGAGGACCAAGTAGTGGATGATATCAAAGACCTGGGGACCGTAGCAAGGAAAGCATTAATGTTAAATAGGGAAGAATGTCGAAAAGTTGTGAAGAGGGCAAGAACATATCTATAGACCACAGAAAATGGAGTGACTCACCACAAAACGGGTCTTACGGGCTCAAAGAGCGGCTGCAATTCCAGACTGGAATGTATAGTCTTGTATATATATATATATGTATATATATATATATATATATATATATATATATATATATATATATAAGGTAAACTTAATAAGTCGACGATTAAAGGTCTGGTTTACTTCAAAGTATATATATTTAAAACAACCCTACATGTTTCGGCAATATGCCTTTGTCAAGGGAATACAAAATATAAAATTTTATATTTACTTTTACTACATTTTATTTACTATATTTACTATATTTACTTTTTTTTACTATATTTATTTTATATTTATATTTTTTTACTATATTTACTTTTACTACATCCCTCGCACTAAACTTTGACATAAGATACAGATCAGTAGCCAGAATATTGAAGCACGAAAAATATCATCCGTATAAACCACACATTTAGTGCAAGAATTACAGGAGGGGTTATGATCGTTGCAAAAATGACGGATATTTACATACAATTTGCTGTTTCCCGACGAGGCTACTTTTAGTTTTAATGGTACAGTAATTGGCTTTGGTGCCCGCGTCAGAACTATCACGAACTGTCGTTGGTAAAACTTTGAGAATGTATAACTTTACCGGAAATGTTAGAAATTACTGAAAAGCAGGCGAGCAAAAGTTGCAACTAACGAATTATTGCTCAAGATATTGCTATAGCATAAGAATAATTCCCACAAACTTTTACTACATCCCTCGCACTAAACTTTGATATAAGATGCCGATCAGTACCCAGAATATTGAAGCACGAAAAATATCATCCGCATAAGCCACATATTTAGTGCAAGAATTACAGGAGAGGTTATGATCGTTGCAAAAATGACGCATATTTTACATACAATTTGCTGTTTCCCGACGAGGCTACTTTTAGTTTCAATGGTACAGTAATTGGCTTTGGTGCCCGCGTCAGAACTATCACGAACTGTCGTTGGTAAAACTTTGAGAATGTATAACTTCACCGGAAATGTTAGAAATTACTGAAAAGCAGGCGAGAAAAAGTTGCAACTAACGAAGTTATTGCTCAAGATATTGCTATAGCATTAGAAGAACTCCCACAAACTTTTACTACATCCCTCGCACTAAACTTTGATATAAGATGCCGATCAGTAGCCAGAATATTGGAGCACGAAAAATATCATCCGTATAAACCACATATTTAGTGCAAGAATTACAGGCCGGGGTTATGATCGTTGCAAAAATGACGGATATTTTACATACAATTTGCTGTTCCCGACGAGGCTACTTTTAGTTTCAATGGTACAGTCAATCGCAATAATTGTCGATATTGGTCAATAGATAATCCTCATTGGATGCCAGAAACGCATACAAAACATCCGCAGAAATTAGACGTTTGGACTGGTATTCTTAGAAACTGTATTGTTGTTCCTTTTTTCATTCATGGTACACTAATTGGACAGAGATATTTAGATCTTTTACGTGATAAGGTTGTTCCTAATATTGAGGACGATGGGTTACGTGTTAGGAGTTAGCTGTAAGTGTTTGGTTCCAACAAGATAGAGCACCCCCTAACAATTCCGTTAATCTTAGAAGTTCGGTAGATTGCTCGTAGAGGCACGGTCTCCAGATTTAAATTTTTTTTATTTTTTCCTTTGGGGTCATTTACAATCGTGGTTTATACTAGACGACCGCATAATCTAGACGTTACGACAGAGAATAATTGAGGAAGTGCAATTAATTTGTGAGGAGGCTTTGGCAAATATTATTCAAGAATTTGTTGACAAACTTATATATTGTCAAGAAGTGAAGAATCATCATTTATAAAACATTCTTAACTGATATTGATTTTGTTTATATTTTTTGTGTTAATTTTTCTTGTTCTCAATAAAATTTGCATTATTAGATTTAATTAAATATCTCTGTCGTTGTTGAGCAAAAGGGTGCCAAATCTTATTATTGCTAAGCTCCCAGAGCAGAGCTCTAACACTAAATAATGAAATGCATACATTATTTAATTCTTATTTAAATTTTATAAAATCACACAAAGTTTTTACGATGCCCTAATAATAAAGTTTATAATTCGTTAATTTCTTGTGATGGACAACGTATCTACAATTAAATTCTAACAAATTTTAGTATAGAACGTGATTATTGTGACAAGGTGCATCTATAATGTTTCTGGTTTATTGCTTATACAAGTGTCCCGTATCGTTATGTTCAAATTTTAGGAGTGTAAAGTAGACTTCATTTCAAGTAACAAAATCGAAAAACTTGTATATCCATTTTTATTTGTTTCAAAGTTACAGATCTATGAATGTGATTGTCAGATCATGAAAAGAAATGTAATGCTAAAGTCAATAAAAACTGACTTTATTTAAAAAAATTCAATTAATAATATTTTCGAAATGTCCACCTCCATGTTGGATGCAGGCTTGTGCCCTTAAGCCAAAAGAAGAAGTACTTATCCGAATTTCATACTTGTTTTGTCGGATTTGCTCGGCAACCAGGTGAATACGATCCAACAACTCTTCTCTTGTGTTCGAAACTTGCGCGTAGACTAAATTTTTCATGTGCCCCCATAAATAAAAGTCAAGAGGATTAAGATCGGGTGATCTGGGTGGCCATGCAACAGGACCACCTCGACCAATCCATCTTGGATAATTGACGTTAACCCAATTTCGGACAGCAATTCCGAAATGTGGTGGTGCCCCATCCATGTGAAACCACATGTCTTATCGAATATTCAGTGGGATATCCTATAAAAGACCTGGCAGTTCGTCAATAAGAAATTGAAGGTAATTCTCCACATTTAACCTCCCAGCAGAAATTAAAATGAAGCCGTGACTTAATATCCAGGTAGAATAAACTAGACGGCATAGTGGTCTGCCTCAAGGAAACCGTGTCTCCTGCGATGATATGGATATAAGCCCTCACGTTCTAAAATTCGCCAAACTGTCGTTTGTGGCACTCCTAGTTGTCTAGCAATTCGACGTACACTGAGAGTTGGATCCCTTGTAACAATAGCTACTGCTTCTTCCTCTAAGTCTGCTGGCAAATTTACTCCTCGGTCGAAAAGATAATCACGTAGTCCGCATTCCCGAAATTGTCTGTGTACTTCCAGAAACGTTCTGTAATGAGGAATGCTCCTATCGGGAAACCGATGTCGGTATTCAATAACTGCTTGACGTGCACTGCCGTTACAGTAGCCATACACAAAATGCATGTCCGCATACTCTTGAGAAGAAAATCGGTAAGGCATTTTGAATAAAGAAAACGTGTCCACTCACTAATAAGCTGTTGTATGAACTGAAACGTAATGTAATCCTTTATTAAAAAATGCAACGATAACTGTCATCTGAACATGTGTTTATTGTATGATATTCATGGTTCAGCACTTACAAAATAAGTAAGAACCTTCTTTATCATAAATCAATTTCCAGTACTCTTTTTTGTAGATCTCCAAGAAATTACTGTATGCACTACGACACGTGTTTATTTATTTTAGGATACCATTTTATTATGCGACGTTAACAATCACAGGCCTGTTATTGAATCGTATAACTTTTTTTTAAATAAAATCAGTTTGTATTGTCTTTAGGATTACATTTTTTTTCATGATCTGACAATCACATTCATAGATCTGTAACTTCGAAACAAATAAAAATGGATATACAAGTTTTGCGTTTTTGTTACTTGAAATGATGTCTACTTTACACTCCTAAAATTTTAACATAACGATACGGGACACTTGTATATTTCTAACGCTAACAATGTTATTATATATTTACTATCAACTCGCATAAAGGGCAGCATGTTTAATTTACGTAATGTTAATATGATAGATGAACTTTAGAGATCATAGGTATTTAGTTTATAGTACAATACATTGTGTGCAAATTGTATTAGGGTATAAATAACCATTATTTTCATGTCCCAGATACAAATAAACGTATGTGTATGAACATACAATCTTGCATTGACAATGCAATACATTTTTTCACAGTACCTTTCTTGCCAAATAAATTATATTTCGCCTGTCAGATAAGTATAAATTTCAATATTTATAGTAACGCATTTGTTGATTGCCAAAGTATATTCTCCATAGGGAATGATTGCCGCCGTGCCTTTTTACTGGCCTCCGTAACAACAGTGAACTATTTAAACTGTCACAAGAGGAATTAACTGGTAACGTAACCGACTACCGAAGCATTCTCGCTCAACTTCTTGTTGTTCTTCTCCGCCTTCGTGTTTCTTTTCCATTTCTTTCTTTTACAGTTTTACCACTTGAAATATGAATAATAAAAGTCAAACGCGCGAGCAAATGTATGATTTCAGGACGTAATTAAGTGTTTCTTTTTTTCTACTTCTTTTTAGTTATTGACCAGTCTATAGTGGTATAGTTTGAACCCATACTTGCGACTTGTACAACAATGTTGATTGATTTCATATGTAATGCTCAACGGTGAGCGTCGAACCGTGGAAGTCTTTGATATGGGCGAATTAATACGTCGGAGCATTTCAATTATGTTGGCAATGCAACTGTTTGTTGATTATGTTCACACGAATAAAATAGCATGTGACAAACAATATAAGATTAAAGAACTGAAGTGGAATAATTAGAAAATATCCTTGATAAAACAAATATTGTAAATACAAAGGTATTTTTAATAATATAAAATATTATTAAAAATCTGGTGTGAAGAACACAAATGCAGGTTCACTATTCATATTTTCTGTGAACGTGTCCGAATATATCCTGTCTCCAGACACGTAGATACGTATTTCGCTTTTCTACAAGCTCATCGGTACGCCCCTGCTGGAGAAAGGATATTTCCAGACACATTCACAGAAAAGAACCACCTCGCCCTATCACCGTAATTATCCAGACCGAGCGCAGAAGTAAATTCGGCGCTACCTGTTGTCAGACAGCCGAAGTACCTCGCATACCGTCCACATAATTAATGTGAAGTAACGACGCCCTTCCAAAGAGGTTAGCACAGCCAACTCTCCAGAAAACTGCATTTTGTTTGTGCCTTCACTCATACTACGGCTTAACCGCATGTGTAATGTATCAGAATAATTGAAACATACATGAGTAGGTAAACCCCACCAGTTTTGTATAATACAAAGGTATTTTTAATAATATAAAATATTATTAAAAATCTGGTGTGAAGAACACAAATGCAGGTTCACTATTAATATTTTCTGTGAACGTGTCCGAATATATCCTATCCCCAGAGACGTAGATACGTATTTCGCTTTTCTACAAGCTCATCGGTACGCCCCTGCTGGAGAAAGGATATTTCCAGACACATTCACAGAAAAGAACCACCTCGCCCTATCACCGTAATTATCCAGACCGAGCGCAGAAGTAAATTCGGCGCTACCTGTTGTCAGACAGCCGAAGTACCTCGCATACCGTCCACATAATTAATGTGAAGTAACGACGCCCTTCCAAAGAGGTTAGCACAGCCAACTCTCCAGAAAACTGCATTTTGTTTGTGCCTTCACTCATACTACGGCTTAACCGCATTAAGCCGTAGTATGAGTGAAGGCACAAACAAAATGCAGTTTTCTGGAGAGTTGGCTGTGCTAACCTCTTTGGAAGGGCGTCGTTACTTCACATTAATTATGTGGACGGTATGCGAGGTACTTCGGCTGTCTGACAACAGGTAGCGCCGAATTTACTTCTGCGCTCGGTCTGGATAATTACGGTGATAGGGCGAGGTGGTTCTTTTCTGTGAATGTGTCTGGAAATATCCTTTCTCCAGCAGGGGCGTACCGATGAGCTTGTAGAAAAGCGAAATACGTATCTACGTCTCTGGGGATAGGATATATTCGGACACGTTCACAGAAAATATTAATAGTGAACCTGCATTTGTGTTCTTCACACCAGATTTTTAATAATATTTTATATTATTAAAAATACCTTTGTATTATACAAAACTGGTGGGGTTTACCTACTCATGTATGTTTCAATTATTCTGATACATTACACATGCGGTTAAGCCGTAGTATGAGTGAAGGCACAAACAAAATGCAGTTTTCTGGAGAGTTGGCTGTGCTAACCTCTTTGGAAGGGCGTCGTTACTTCACATTAATTATGTGGACGGTATGCGAGGTACTTCGGCTGTCTGACAACAGGTAGCGCCGAATTTACTTCTGCGCTCGGTCTGGATAATTACGGTGATAGGGCGAGGTGGTTCTTTTCTGTGAATGTGTCTGGAAATATCCTTTCTCCAACAGGGGCGTACCGATGAGCTTGTAGAAAAGCGAAATACGTATCTACGTCTCTGGGGATAGGATATATTCGGACACGTTCACAGAAAATATTAATAGTGAACCTGCATTTGTGTTCTTCACACCAGATTTTTAATAATATTTTATATTATTAAAAATACCTTTGTATTATACAAAACTGGTGGGGTTTACCTACTCATGTATGTTTCAATTATTCTGAAATATTGTAAACATAATAATTAATAACACTCATACTAATATTTTAATAAAATAGAGTATTTATTTTACTGTTATTCTTGTAACGCTTAAAAATTTTTATAAGGTTTAGATACGTAGGAGGGTAATTTGCAATTTAACAGGAGAGTGATTTTTCGAAATCTGGCAGCACTTTTGCAGTGATAAGTATGTGGCTAACTTCTGTCAGGTTTAAGAGGCCTACTGTTAAAGTTTCACCCAAATGTCTCAGACAGATAAGTTTTTAAAATCGTTTAAAGAAAAGCATTTGTTGTTTTTGTGTTAATATGAAGAAAAAAGGAATTTAATGCAGAAGTCGAAGAAAAGTTACATAAAATATTATGATTAAAGGGCGGATTATATGCAAAGCGCATATATGAGTTAATTAACGCTAATCAGTTATTGCATATATTGCATATTTGGGCATGCTCATGCATATTTCATCGAATGTTGCATCTTCTTGCATATTTAAGTTGTCCACTGGATGGGCAATCATTGTACTCCGTCTCTCGAAATACTATTTCTCTCTCTTCATAGCTCAGGATCGCCCATTGACCAAGTAGGGCTAATCCTATTATTCAAAAGCTAACCAGACGATAGATGCCGCGTTTACTTATCGTTGAGCAAATGGGAACTCATTTTACAATTTCAAATGGCTGTGAGACTAAGTTCAAACGAAATTCAAGAGAATTCGTTTGTCGACATGTTACCGTAAATGAAACTTGGATACATCCAGTGATAAAAACACAATTAAAACAATGGATTTCTTCTGAGGAACATGCTCCAAAGCAGCCACAAAATCCCTTTTGCGACAATAAGATTATGGCCACGAGTTTTTGCGATTCCATTAGCGCAATCTTTATTAACTATTTACAGAAGGGAAGTACAATAGCCGTCCAATATTAGGTTGATGTACTGACATGTTTCGATGTCGAACTGCAGAAAGATCGACCTCATTCATTCAGAAGAAAACTTTCGCTCCAACAGAATAACGCGCCCTCACATTCATTCGCCATGGCAACCGTTAAATTTGTCGAATTAGGATACGAATTGCTGCCTCATCCACCATATTTACCAGATCTGGCTCCTAGTAATTTTTTCTTGTTCCCAAACTTAAACAAATGGCTTGGTAGAAAGAAATTCGGGAAACTGAGTAGGTAACAGTCGCAACGAATACCTATTTTCACGAACTTCCGAAATATACTATTTAGAGGGCTTTAAGTTTCATTCGGTGAGCTAGGAGCGGTTTCCATGTATGCGGCAAGCGCTGACAGGGCACTCTACCGACTTTGAAAACACGAAGATCCTAGCCAAAAGTGAAAACCTAACGACGAGAATTACAAGAGAAGCGATAGAAATAGAAAAGCGTCCTAAGTGCTTAAATAAACGTGACGGCGGCCAGCGCTTGCCGCATACATGGAAACCGCCCCTAGCTCACCGAGAGATAAAAACACAACCAAATCCCGACAGATCGCAACCCCTACACAGACACACGGACCGACCAGGGAACTTACAGGCACTCGGACCAATTACACGAAGCCGCGCACGCATTACGTCAATAGTGGGACGCCCCCTCCCGACACAGCAGCATATAACAAGAGGTAGTGCTAGGCGCACATCAGACGATCTCCAGCTCTAACCAGCGACCGACCGACTAGCTCCTGAAGATGACGAGTGCGATCTCGTTAAAACGTAGAGTAAATAGTCCTTTTCAGGACAAAACTCACACGCGGCCAAGAACCCGAGAAACTACACCTTCATATATATATATATGTATATATATATATATATATATATTTATATATATATATATATATATATATATATATATATATATATATATACTGCCTCATTCTGAGCAAACGCAACGATCCGAATGTATGAATATTTCTCCCGCTTCGAATAAAAATCCGCTGAACGCTTTTAGCCAATCACAAAACAGTCTGTCGCGCAACCATTTTACAATTAATGTCACAAATTAGTGTCACCACTGTGACCCTATACGGAGTCTCTTAAGCGTTTGAATAGTGATCATGCCGCGTTATACACTAGAAGAGAAAGCCGAAATGATGAAATGGTATCACGCTGATAATTCTTATCAAAGAGTATGTGACTTATTTGCCGGAAGGTATGCCGACAGGCCCATCCCGAACAAAGCTACAATTTGTAGACTTAAAAAGAAAATAGACATTACTGGTTCTGTACAAAATTTAAAACCATTATTCCCAAATCGCAGAGTTCCTAATGATACGTCCATTTTAGTATGCGCTGCAACAGAACTAAATTCAAATTTGACACTTAGCGATATTTCCAATGATTTAGGCATATGCTGCTCTTCCGTTAACCGCATACTAAAATTAAATGGTTTTACGGCGATGAGTTTAAACGGATGAATTTCCGTTATTATATAATTAATTTCTCATTATGAGCAATTTATTTTATTATTTGTAAGAGTAAATTTTTCTTTACATTACTAGAATTTAATTTAGTTTTTATTAGTTCTGAAATTTATTTAGTATACTATGAATAGTTTTTGTGACCTTTATTACTAAAATTTAATTTATTAAATCTCTTGATGCCTTATTTGCAATTTTCTTAATCGCTTATTAATAATATCATTACGCTTTGTGTGACCATCGTCAGTATAACGTATTGCAATTTACTCATTACCATAACACATGACTAAACAATTTATAGTCCTTTAATAGTAATTTGGTAATCAGATAATTTTTCTTACGCGGTTCCATAATATGTAAGTATGTATGACATATGACATCGATGTTGACGCGCCTACAGCATTCAGGGGAATTGTATTCGAAGCGGGAGAAATATTCATACATTCGCATCGTTGCGTTTGCGCGGAATGAGGCGGTATATCAATTGATAAATTATTGGAGTTTTACGGCTTTTATATGAAATATTTACAAATATCAAATTAGTATGTATGTAATTGCAAAGTAAGTGGGGATGTAAACATTGCTGTCTACAAATTACAAAGCAAATCATACGGAACTTTTTCAATTAAAAAAATTCCGTATGATTTGCTTTGTAATTTGTAGACAGCAATGTTTACATCCCCACTTACTTTGCAATTACATACATACTATTTTAATATTTGTAAATATTTCAAATAAAAGCCGAAAAGCTCCAATAAGGGTAAGAAATTATCTAAACACTTATATATATATATATATATATATATACCGATAGGTCCAACTCGCAACGGGCCATAGGCAACAATATACGTATGGAACGTAATGCGATGTGGCAACGTGTACGTGTACGTGTACGATGCCTATATTGAGTGACTATCTTAAAATTTAAATTTATTTTGCAGAATTATTGATTTTTTTACATTTATCTTTAAGAAAACGTTATTGTTTTTTTATTACTTAAAATTACTTTTACGTAGCAGCTAAGAATACAATAATAATAATAACTTGGAGATATAACGACCTTATTATACCTGAAACAAATGGGCAAATTACGTATACAGAACGAATATGCAAACGACTATATCCTTGCGCGGTTTAAGTCTCACTAAATTCTTAACTGCAATGTGCTGCAGTTGAAGCAGCGTAGAGGGGATACGCTGTTGCCACACATTGGTGATATGGCCCGTTGCGAACTGGACCTACCGGTATATATATATATATATATATATATATATATATATATATATATATTGCTAGTTGATAAAACCTCTTTTTGCTTATTTGCTACTGATAATACGGTGGTGAGATGATGGCGCGAATTATATACAGTGCATTCGTAAAGTAGCGGATAAATTCAATAAAAATTAAAACGGAAGTTTTTCAAAAAAACCCTCGGACCCATAGATTTTTATTTTTAGTTTAGAGTTTTCTAAGTAATATTATCGTAAACATTAAAAACGAAAATATAATCAACTAAATTAAATGGTCGAATTGAGCACCGTTAACAATCAGACAATAGCCAAGGCGATTAAAAAAAATATTTTTAACGTTGTCGATGACATCTGCGTAATGTTTCTAATTTCTTGGCGTATTCGTGCTTTTAAATCTTCTTAGAGCGCCCCCACATTACGCTTCATCGGTCCGCGCTTATGATTAGAAATTAGAAATATTACCGCTGATGTGATCGACAACGTTCAAAAAGAATTTCTTAATCGCCTTGGCTATTGTATGATTATTAACGGTGCTCAATTCGAACATTTAATTTAGATGATTATGTTTCATTTTTAATGTTTACGATAATATTACTTCAAAATCACCTTGTCATATGTAAAAAAATCTACGCTTTTTATTTATGTAACGAAAAAGGGTGTTTAAATCAAAGAAAAAGACCTTATTTTTGGAGACACCTGTATATTTCAGTTTTATGTAAGAAAACTCTAAACTAAAAAAAATCGATGGGTCCGAGGGCTTTTTTGAAAAACCCCACTTTTTATTTTTATTGAATTTATCCGCTACTTTACGAATGCACTGTATATACAAGTGTCCTTTATCGTTATCTTCAAATTTTAGGAGTGTAAAGTAGACTTGATTTCAAGTAACAAAAACGCAAAACTTGTATATCCATTTTTATTTATTTCAAAGTAACAGATCTATGAATGTGGTTGTCAGATCATGAAAAAAAAATGTAATCCCAAAGTCAATAAAAACTGATTTTATTTAAAAAAAGGTCAATTAATAATATTTTCGAAATGTCCACCTCCTTGTTGAATGCAGGCTTGTGCCCGGCCAACAGAAGAAGTACTTCATACTTGTTTTGTCGGATTAGCTCAGCAACCAGGTGAATACGATCCAACAACTCTTCTCTTGTGTTCGAAACTTGCGCGTAGACTAAACTTTTCATGTACCCCCACAAATAAAAGTCAAGAAGATTAAGATCGGGTGATATGGGTGGCAATACAACAGGACCGCCTCGACCAATCCATCTTGGATAATTGACAATTACGGACAGCAATTCCGAAACATGGTGGTGCCCCAGCCATGTAAAACCACATGTCCCGTCGAACATTCAGTGGGGCATCCTTTAAAAGACCTGTCAGTTCGTCAATAAGCAATTGAAGGTAATTGTGCACATTTAACCTCCCAGGAAGAACGACAGGACAAATCATCGATTAGGTCAAGTCATCGATTAGGGCCGCCCAAACGTTAATAGAAAATTCGTGTTGAAATTTAGATGGGCGTATAACTTTGGGATTTTCTGATGACCACCTGTGCAAGGTTTCTCAGATTTGTAACACCACTTCTCGTGAACGTAGATTCATCTGTCCAGAGGACTGTTCTGCAGAAATTAAAATGAAGCCGTGACTGTCTTAATATCCAGGTAGAATAAACTAGACGAGCATAGTGGTCTGTCTCAAGAAAACCGTGTCCCCTGCGATAGTGATATGGATATAAGCCCTCACATTTTAATATTCGCCAAACTGTCGTTCGTGGCGCTCCTAGTTGTCTAGCGATTCGACGAACAATGATAGTTGGATCTCTTGCAACAATAGCTACTGCTTCTTCCTCTAAGTCTGTTGGCAAATTTACTCCTCGGTCGAAAAGATAATCACACAGTCCGCATTCCCGAAATTGTCTGTGTACTTCCAGAAACGTTCTGTAATGAGGAATGCGCCTATTGGGAAACCGTTGTCGGTATTCAATAACTGCTTGACGTGCACTGCCGTTACAGTAGCCATATCCAAAATACATGTCCGCATACTCTTGAGAAGAAAATCGGTAAGGCATTTTGAATAAAGAAAACGTGTCCACTCACTAATAAGCTGTTGAATGAACTGAAACGTAATATAATCCTTTATTAAAAAATGCAACGTTAACAGTCATCTGAACATTTGTTTATTGTATGACATTCATGGTTCAGCACTTACGAAATAAGTAAGAACCTTCTTTATCATAAATCATTTTCCAGTACTCTTTTTTGTAGATCTCCAAGAAATTACTGTATGCACTACAACACGTGTTTATTTATTTTAGGATAACATTTTATTATGCGACGTTAACAATAACAGGCCTGTTGCTGAATCGTATAACTTTTTATTAAATAAAATCAGCTTGTATTGACTTTAGGATTACATTTTTTTTCATGTTCTGACAATCACATTCATAGATCTGTAACTTTGAAACAATAAAAATGGATATACAAGTTTTGTGTTTTTGTTACTTGAAATGAAGTCTACTTTACACTCCCAAAATTTGAACATAACGATACGGGACACTTGTATGTATATATATAGATATATATGGCGAGTGAAATACCTCAGGGTTACATTTTAGAACCTATAATATTTCTAATACATATAAACCATCTAAATTCAGATTTAAATAATTACTTTTGATTTTATTTTTAGTTTAAGATATAAAAATCGAATTATATAATATAATTAGTCATTTCATGTATTAATTAAATCATAAAATCGAATGAATCTTTAAAATACGCTATAAATAATTTATACCTAGTAATAGTTTGAATTTGCATACGTATATTGAACTAAGAGTGAATTAAAATAATGATTTATAGCACATGGTTGAAAGTAAAATACAAGAAATTGTTTGGTGCAGTAAGCAGGCTGTTGCAGACAATAAAATTCGAATAAGTTTATAATAGTGAATAATAATAGGTACTGAGTTTCTAATCGTCTTTAACGTAATTCCGTGTTAATATTATGATAGTTAATTGACATTATTATTCAGTAAACGTGGATATCCGTCTAGTAGTTAAAATAGTTAGCTAGTTAATTTCTTACTGAATAAAAACATTTTTGCAATTATAAATAAATCCGGAGATGCTCTAACTATAACAACACTGATAAATAGATTATGAAAAATATTCGTTGCTCCGCCAGCAAATAAAATTCAAAACTGCCATCTGAATGAAATAAGTACTTCTGTTGCTGCCAGGGGTGTCTAACTGGGTGAATAACTGTATATAAATTTGCATATCGAAGGTTATTTTTACTTCCGCCCCTATGTTGTTTATCATGTAACCCTTTAGCTGCGGTCATTACCAGCGCATTACAATAGTGCGGCCTGAAATGCGGACCACGAGACGCCTTCGCTGATTCATGCGGCGGCCACGTTCATGCACAAGTTAACATTTCACATAATAAAGCACACTATTGTTGATGTTGATAACAAATAACACCCCTCATACAAACATCAATTCGAATATACAGTATACTTAAACTGATCCTTAGAATTCTAACCTTTAAAAGAAAAAAAACATGCTAAAATCAATAATGTGTTATTTGATTTTCTCTCATAGAGTGTGATGCATGATAGTTTTGTAATTTAAAATATCGCTGATTAGATGCGGTCTTACATTAAATGGAATTATTTGAGGAAACAGCGTATCTGTATCTAGTTCTCCTTTAAACTCGGTAAGAGTGCCGCAGAAATATACAAAATGTTAAACAAGCATTAGTGTACAATAGTTTGGCTCAAACACAAACTGGTTTAAACGTTTCAAAAATGGTCGAATATCAATTGATGACGAATTATTATTACAACCATAGATTAAAAGACTAAATAGATACACAATTCTGAATAATTTATCAGTTCCAAATACCAGAGCCATCCCATTCCTAGACCGAGTATTAACACGAACGAACGACTGTAAGCACTGTAAAAAAGGTTTATATTCATAACTAAAAACCTATGAAAATTATTGGAATATTGCAGTGTATATATATATATATATATATATATAGTGTTTAAAGAATTTTGTTTTTCTTTTTTATTTTATTGGCCGTGTTTTAATATTAAAAATAATAGATTTTTATTGGTTTTTGCGACCTTTTATTGAATTTAGATGTTTGTTTGCGACGTTTCGACTTTTATCAATTCAGTCTTTTTCAAGCATCTGGAAACAAGAATCATTACAATGAACATGAGAACTGTGTTTGTTTTGTGTGATATAACAATTGAATTAACCATTTTAAATTTAACATTATATTAAGAAATGAATTACGGATTAGGTTAGTGTTTTACGTTGAAAATTAAATAACATTAAATTAAAATAGCTTAGAATGGTAGGGGGACATTTATGTGATTAATATCTTGTCTTTGTCAAGGTAATAAAAAATATAAATATATTTTTTATTCCCTTGACAAAGGCATCATTGCCGAAACATGTAGGGTTGTTTTAAATATATATACTTTGAAGTAATGAACCAGACCTTTAATCGCCGACTTATTAAGTTTACCTTATCATACCAAGGTCACGGAAATATTATATTTATATATATATATATATATATATATATATATATATATATACATTTATATATATATATATATATATATATATATATATATATATATATATATAGTTAATATGTAGTTGAATTTTTTTTGGAATTCGGCTTAATAAATTATTATAGAAATAAAAATACTCATTTTAACGTTTCCACACTTATTGTCTTCATCAGAAAAAAATATTGATTATATACTAAATGGTTGGAGAATTTAGTTTCAATGCATAATTTTTACATTTTCTACTATTTTGTACTAAATATAAATGTGATGTATTTACGTTGACTTCTCCACAAATTTATTTATACACTAGAAAGGGACACGAACTGGATTTTAAAAGACGTCTCAAATACTTTTGTCTAATAGAGTAAGTTACAAATCATCGATGCCACTGTGTTGGCGAAGCGATTGTTATATTATGATTATATTTGAGGGGACTTTCTTATGTTATCTACCTAGCTATGAAAAACGAGTTAGAAAATTAAAAAAAATGTTTCAATGTAAGAACCATTAACACTAACACACTTACTCCAACGTTTTGTTAATAATACTATGTCTTCGAAGAAAAATTGTTTTAGTAATTCCACAAAATATCGTCATTCTATAAAAATCGACGCACTCTCAGTTGTTTTATTGAGTTTTGAAAAGAGCTAATAGTCACATGGGGCGAGGTCAAGACTGTAGGGTGGATGTTGTAATTCGTCAAAGCTGCATTTATTGATTACTTCTTGAACAATTCGTGCCTTATGCATCCTGTAGTTGTCGTGCAGAAGTATAATTTTCTGAGCAAAATTGTGAGGTCTCTTTCCGCGCACAGCCATGTTCAAGTTCTTAATTGCGTTATTGTAGACATTTTCCGTTATTTTAGTTCCTTTTGGTATAAACTCAATTAAGAGAATCCCTTTCGTGTCCCAAAAAAACTGTGGCCATCACTTTTCCTGCAGAAAATTGCGTTTTCGCTTTCTTGGGCAGTGGAGAGCTCTGTTTCGTGGGAGGGTCCCAGTAGTGTACCCAAGCTTCATCCCCAGTTACAATTCTATTTAATAAGTCTTCATCTTGGGATAAAACAAATTCTCTTCACAAATTTGTCGTCTACACAATTTTTGTTCGGGATTGAGCAGCCTGGGAATCCATCGTGCCGACACTTTACTCATTCCCAAATCTTCTTATAGATTTTTAAAAACAGTCGTTTCTGATACTCTAGCAATAATTGAAACCCTTACTCGGTGGTTAGTCAACATCAAATCTTCAGCTTTGTTGATGATTTCTTCAATTCTTCAATTCAATTTCTTTTGCTCGCAGAGGTCTTTCACACTTTAGGTCATCATGAATGGATTCTCAGCCCCATTCAATCTGCTTATACCAAAATATGACTTGGAAATAGGACGGGCTATTTTCCTTGTCACTGCCACTATTCTCTCATGAATATTCTTCGGGCACTGCCTTTTTTTGATAAAAATTTCATGACGCTTCTGTGTTCAAGTTCCAAATCACTCATTTTCTCTTTTTTAAACGAATGTAAAAGTAACAAATGTTAAACGATTCGAACCAAACTTGGAGATGACACTATAAAATGTCACAGAAACTTGACGTAACCAAATTATCACGATAGCGTATTGTTTTCATAGCTAGGTAAATAATATAGAAAACTCTCCTCGTATTAATAAAGTGAAGATTTAATTTCCATTTTGAATTATGGATCTCCATCAAATAAAAACCGAATCAATCTAATATTGTTAATTCTTAAACGAATTGACTTTCATTGTAAATGTCAAAATAGATATTACGCTAATTATGGTGGCTAACAAGGCAGAATGCTAATAATTTGTTAGTTAATTTGATGTTGCTGTAAAGAATCATATACTAGTACGTTACATCAATGAATTTAATGACTTTTATAAGTGGAGTAATCAGTCTTTTGCTAAGTTCGTAATCATTTTTAAATATTTTTTATTTTTACGTACGTACGCCCTATAATCCAGTATAAGTTAATATATCTAGACTATAGGTACGTATTATAATAAAAGACGGCAAACTATGTGCCCGAACAGTAGCGTGATGTCGAGGGATCGAGTAGAGGCGTACGACGATCAATTCAGTTGCCGTTGAGACGTTGTAAGCGATACATTGTTAACACGATCGTGTTGAAAATGTCGGGAATGCGTAGAAACAATGCATCGACTCGGTTGCATGCTAACGTAGTAAAGAAATTTTTACATCGGTTTCCCGATTTAATATATGACGGTACCGTAGTGAAATGTTTAGTTTGTGAAACAACTTTATTAACTTGGAAAGCAAGTCGGTGCCAAAGACATATAAATAGTGACAAACATAAATCGAATAATAGTGGACGCAGATCATATAATAAATTTGTGTGTGATTTAACAATGATGTTAATTGCGACCAATATACCAATGCAGAAAGTGGAACACCCAATGTTTCGTCAGTTTTGGAAGAAATACAATCCTACGTGGAAATTATCAGCAAGAAGTACGCTACGGAATTACGTGCCGTTAGTGCGTGAGAGAATTGTAAATTGTACGAAAAATACGGTAAAAAAAAAATTCCTGTGGTTAACAATAGACGAAACTACAGATATTAAAAAACAGTCCATCCTAGCCATTCTAGTACGGACGCTGACTCCGCAAGGACCTTCTCCTCCTTATTTACTAACCTGTAAACGAATGCAAGGGTGTACTGCCAGAGCGATATATGATGTATTAATAGAAACACTACACAAATTTGAGATTTTACCGAAGCAAGTGTTAATGTTAGTTACCGATGCTGCCAAGGTTATGTGTTCCACGGCAAACTTACTCAAAACGATACAACCAAACCTGCTGCATGTCACATGTTTGCTTCACGCTTTACACCTTGTAACAAACACTATACGTACAACTTATCCTGATGTGGATCAACTGATAGGACAAACGAAAGCGGTTTTTCTTAAATCTCCGAAACGGATTCGGCTATTTCATTCGCTGTGTCCTGATATACCCGAGCCGCCGCAACCAATTCTTATACGATGGGGTACTTAGTTAGAAGCAGCATTTTTTTCTTATAAACATTTTGAAAAAATTAAATCAGTGATTTTACAACTAGATGCCAAAGAAGCAGCTGCAATACGGCTCAGCCAGGTTCAATTTAACAATCCTCAAGTTGCAGCAAATTTAAAAATTATTTACGACAGTTACGTTCCAATACTGGACGCAATAAAAAATTTACAGAACACTGCGCTGTCCTTATCGGACTCATTAGCAATTATTGACCACGTAAAACTAGTGCTGCATATCATTGAAGATGAAAAAAGTGATTGTGTCCGTGAAAAATTTAACAGTGTATTAGATAAAAATGTAGATTTTACAAAATTAGGACAACTTTTTACCAATACTGAAGATCCGTTGTACAGATACAAAGAGCGCTTTAACTATGCAAATATAACATCTCTCAACGTCGAACAATCCTTCTCTGTATATAAACATATATATACGTCGCTACGTACGAACCTTTCCGAGACTAATACAGAAACATATATTATGGTGCAGTTTTTTCATCGCGCATATCCGCATTTTTTTGCAACAATGTAAAGATGTTGGGTAAGTTATTTATGTTTTTTCTTAACGTTTTGTATAGGGATTCGATATATTTATTTTTAAGTAAGCGCACTGTTATTCTGCTAAACTCTCCACGCAACGCCACTGCTGGGGCACATAGTCTGCCGTCTTTAATTATAATTGCTAGTTGTATCAAATAAAAATAAATATTTTCCACGAAAAAAATATTTGAAATATATATCATAATGCATTTCCTGTTGCAAATAACCATTAAATTCGATTAGAAAATGAAAATTTTCGACTATCATTAATTGGAAATATTCATATTACACAGAAGCAGTTCGAAATACCCCATCATACATATTTTCATATAATTCTCGATCCAGTAAATGCATAAAGCTTCCGTTCAATTTTGGGTGGTGATTGATTATGATTTGAGGCATGAAAAAGAGTGGTGCATCGGTATACCGATGGATTTAATTTGTTTTCGAATGGCATTCAGTGCAATGATGTATTAGCGTCGATAGAGAGTAGAATACAGCGTATTTTATTTAAATATGAGAGCCTAGGCGTAAAGCCAACATGATTTGGTACCTCACCTGGGCGGACTTTCCGTACTATTAACAATGTTTCATTATTGGTCATTTATCACTATTGGCGCTTCATTACAATCGTAATCAAACCAGAAGCCACAATCCGCGGCTTGGGGCTTGACGGCGCTCTGTATACACTGTATCACTATCGACGCCACTAAAATCCGTCGGCACATTGTTGCGTCAAGATATAAATTGATGGTCCGCTTATTGTATTCAACAGAATTAACCGTAACCACACGTACGTCACCGTTCCTGTAGAACAATAACAACGGCTACCACGAATTATATCAATAATATTATCGGTTCGACCAGTGGAATGGATTGTCTTGGAGGACCCCCTATTAATTCGGCAATGGCCAGGGATGAACATAGAGAGGGGTCTTCTTGTATGTATTTCCGACCATTTGATGTTTTTATATCGGTGATTTGGGGCGGCAGTTTCTCTCTACCGTTACGATTGCACTGTTCCCGTGATGCGGGTCATTAATCAATATTTTATTACGGCCTCGTTGAGTGACGGGTTTTGTACAGAAGCTGTTAATTTAAGATATTTGGATTTCCCCTTACATTATCTAGTTCTAATACCTAACTAAGATTGTTAATTTCATCCTACTGAAACACGCACGAATTACAAAAAAATAAAATACCAACAATAATTAGGATTAATTTTCTACCAACTAAATACCAGGCACATCTATAACTGTTTCCTTTAATAAATGAGCTTACGAGCGCTTAGAGTATTGGGGCATTAAAGTAAATTAAATATTCAAATTTAGGAGTATATGTATTGGTGTTCTTTAGTACCCGATTGTGTGCTACCCTTCTGCACATATACTGGTTTGGAATTTGCACTAGCGGTTCTCTTGAGTCAGCCTTTGAATGATTTCAATATTCTGTATTGCTATACATTTGCGATGTTCCTAAATTAAAAAGTAATCTCTTAGTTGCTTTTGCCGAAGATACTGTAATACTAGCCACTGGAAGAACAAATAAAGGATCTACTAGAAGGGTATTAATGAAATCAATGCACATCAATTTTATGAACAAGAGATTTTGATACATCGCCGATAAAGCAGTAATGTATTCCAATTCCAGTTGCTTGTATTGGGCCAAGATACCTTGGCATGATGTGAGATGTAAAACTTAATTGGAAAGTTCACGTCAAAACAAAACGGAAGACTCTTGGTGCAAAATCTAGAAAAAATTTAGTGGTTGATTGGAAAAAAAATCGGTTTGTCATTGCATAATAAATTGCTTAAAAGCTGTGGGGCTGAACTAGATACCTATATTTTGCCTTTTGGATGTTGATGTTTTATCCCAAGTTCTTCAACTATTTCAAGCCACTTCTCATTGTACCAATATATTTGCTTTCTAACCTACGTTTTTTCTTGGCCTCTATTAACGCTGTTTTTGATTTGTTTATAACTAATCACATATCTTGTTCACCATATTCTTTTGAATTTTATTAAATTTGTAATGGCTTAGTTTCCATCCAAAAGATACATTTCAAAGTACATTCTTCTTTCTCATACATTTGTGGTAGCACTCCTACCAAAAAAACTCATCCTAACCATTTTTCTCCTTTGATTCTGTTTGTGAGTTTTCTTCAACAATTATAATTCACTACTGCAAAGTACAGTCGGTTTTATTATTACTTCATACATCCTCTGTTTAGACTTTCTCGATACGTTATCAGAAACCTACTGATTATCATTAGTTGTTCGAATAACCAGCTTTTTCTCCATTTTATTTGTATACCAATTTCTATTCCGTGCATACGTTTATATGTGATAATGTCCAAATGTATAGTGTATTTAGAATTACAAGAAACTAACTTTTAATGTGTTCACAACAGTTGCTGCACCCCCCTGTGGCGATAATTCTTTCATTGAATGGATGCGGTTCACCTACCTGCAGTATACGAATCCATTGGCCGTATTGATTACAAATTACGGCCAGACAAATTATCGTTACAAGGGGGTACAACAACAGTTGTAAACACATTAAAAGTTAGTTTCTTATAATTCTGAATACACTATACTCCGCTATCTTTCATACTGTAAAAGTAAATATCACTGGATGCATGTGCTACCTTTTTTCAATGATGTGAGATGGTTATTCAGCGGTAAATTGTTTAAAATATCGTATTTTGTGGTGTGCGTTGATCTGTTTTTGTTATTTCTCTTTATACTTTCAAAAACATATCTTAATTGGTCTGGAGTTATGCCTTGTGCAACATTCGTGATAGCATTACTTAACACCACTTGATGTCCGTTAAGATAAATTTTATTTTTTAACTAACCAAACACAAAGAAGGTGATCTCGAGAGCCATTTTTCTGCGTCAATGTCTCTATTATCGTAAATATGTTGGATATATTTACGATAACGCTGAACCCGGATTATCAAAATGAATGATGAATAAATAATCACTTTTCAGATTTTAAATTTTATGAGATTTTGTGCGTCTAGCTTTATCCTCTAAAAGAATTTAGGCGATCACTCTTTCACTTCATAAGAAATTAATACCGCTAAAAAAGAGTTTTTCGATTCAATTTCTCTTGAAAAATACGTCAATGATGGAGAAGAATACTTTAAACACATATTTTGTGAACTCCTCGTGTTAAAGAAAACATATATCTAATCCCCATTTTATTATTTTTAATAATAATATTGTTTGTTAGATACTTCAATAGACCTTCGGTATATGCCTTTGTTACTGTTTATCTACACGGAAACCTCATTAATGTACAAAATCACTTGAGACAAAGATCAAGGGGATGTAGTGTAGGCGACCATAGATGTTTTTATGTCGTTGTGATTTGGGGTGACGGCTAGTTTTTACGCAATTACGATTGGCAATTCGTCGTCAACAACGTTCCCGTGATAAATCAATATTTTATTATGGAACTGTTTGTGAATGATGCACATTTTGTTTTGGAATTTGTTAATTTAGTGTTGTGACACCCGTTTTCCGTACAACCGAAGTGCCCGTATATTCGGGTCATTGGTTTACACAGGCATACAACACACAGGATAAATAAAATATCACGACTTGCCATTCCGGTTTATGGACTATGGAAAAGTGCTCAGGCAATATGGGATGCAAAATTTAAATTCAACTCCGGCAAACGTCAACTATAAATGACACGATATAATTCGATTTATTCCTTTTTATGTACTACATATACATATATGAGTCTACATCATAAAACTGATTCCACATAACGTAGCAAAGAGAACCTAAGAAGAAAGGACAATGAAATCTAACCAAAAACCATAAAAGAAAAACAAAATTTTCTTATTTTTGCGTTTCTTTTTTTAGAAGGAAATACAAGCTGTCCCGTATCGTTATGTTCAAATTTTAGGAGTGTAAAGTAGACTTCATTTCAAGTAACAAAAACGCAAAACTTGTATATTCATTTTTATTTCTTTCAAAGTTACAGATCTATGAATGTGATTGTAAGATCATGAAAAAAAATATAATACAAAGGTATTTTTAATAATATAACACAAATACAGGTTCACTATTAATATTTTTGTGAACATGTCGGAACATATCCCTCCCCAGAGACGTAGATACGTATTTCGCCTTTCTACAGGCTCATCGGTACGCCCCTGCTGGAGAAAGGATATCTTCAGACACATTCACAAAAAAAGAACCACATCACCATAACACAGAAATTATCCAGACCGAGCGTATAAGTAAATTGCGCTGCCTGTTGTCAGACAGCCGAAGTACCTCGCTCTGTCCACATAACCAAAGCGAACCAACGACGCCCTTCCAAAGGTGGCACAGCCATCTCTCTAGAAACTGAATTTTGTTTGTGTCTTCACTCATACTACGGACTAACCGCATGTGTAATGTATCAGAATAATTGAAACATACATCAGCAGGTAATCCCGGTCTGGATAATTTCTGTGATATGATGATGTGGTTCTTTTTTGTGAATGTGTCTGAAGATATCCTTTCTCCAGCAGGGGCGAACCGATGAGCCTGTAGGAAGGCGAAATACGTATCTACGTCTCTGGGGAGGGATACGTTCGGACATGTTCACAAAAAATATTAATAGTGAACCTGTATTTGTGTTCTTCACATCAGATTTTTAATAATATTTTATATTATTAAAAATACCTTTGTATTATACAAAACTGGTGGGGTTTACTTACTCATGTTTGTTTAAATTATTCTGATAAAAAAAATATAATCCTAAAGTCAATACAAACTGATTTTATTTAAAAAATGTTATACGACTCAATAACAGGCCTGTGATTGTTAACGTCGCATAATAAAATGTTATCCTAAAATATATAAACACGTGTCGTAGCGCATACAGTAATTTCTTGGAGATCTACAAAAAAGAGTACTGGAAATTGATTTATGATAAAGAAGGTTATTACTTATTTCGTAAGTGCTGAACCATGAATATCATACAATAAACAAATCTTCACATGACTGTTAACGTTGCATTTTTTTAAATAAAGGATTACATTACGTTTCAGTTCATACAACTGCTTATTAGTGAGTGGACACGTTTTATTTATTCAAAATGCCTTACCGATTTTCTTCTCAAGAGTATGCGGACATGCATTTTATGCATGGCTACTGTAACGGCAGTACACGTTAAGCAGTTATTGAATACCGACATCGGTTTCCCGATAGGCCCATTCTTCATTACAGAACGTTTCTGGAAGTACACAGACAATTTCGGGAATGCGGACTGCGTGATTATCTTTTCGACCGAGGAGTAAATATGCCAGCAGACCTAGTGGAAGAAGCAGTAGCTATTGTCACGAGGGATCCGACTCTCAGTGTACGTCGAATCGCTAGACAAACAGGAGTGCCACGAACGACAGTTTGGCGAATTTTAAAACGTGAGGGCTTATATCCATATCACTATCGCAGTGGACACGGTTTGCTTGAAGCAGACCACCATGATTGTCTAGTTTATTCTACCTGTATATTAAGACACTTAGCTTCATTTTAATTTCTGCAGAACAGTCCTCTGGACAGATGAATCTACGTTCACGAGAAGTGGTGTTACAAATCTGAGAAACCTGCACAGGTGGCCATCAGAAAATCCCAAAGCTATACGCCCATCTAAATTTCAACATGAATTTTCTATTAATGTTTGGGCGGCCCTAATCGATGACTTGTTGATTGGTCTTGTCGTTCTTCCTGGGAGGTTAAATGCGGACAATTACCTTCAATTTCTTATTGACGAACTGCCAGGTTCTTTAGAGAATGTCCCACTGAATGTTCGACGAGACATGTGGTTTCACGTGGATGGGGCACCACCACCATTCGGATAAGTACTTCTTCTGCACAAGCCTGCATTCAACAAGGAGGTAAACATTTCGAAAATATTATTAATTGAACTTTTTTAAATAAAATCAGTTTTTATTGACTACATTACATTGGATTACATTTTTTTCATGATCTGACAATCACATTCATAGATCTGTAACTTTGAAACAAATAAAAATGGATATGCAAGTTTTGCGTTTTTGTTACTTCAAATGAAGTCTACTTTACACTCCTAAAATTTGAACATAACGATACGGGACACCTCACACATACATGTACGTGCAAGTATTCAAATGCAAATTCTTGAGAAGAACCAAAAAAATAACAGAACTATATTAAGTTAAATTCAGAAATCACACACCCTACCAGTTACTGACTGTTTAATAGTTCCTGATAATAAAACTCTTTCGAAAGGTATCGTTCTGAAACAGTTGAATTGTGCAGGGCATAAATCATTTAGTGAACAAAATTAAAACTTCTTTTGGTATGTTTAAAAGATTTGAGTTTGTTGACTGCTCTATTTTGATTGATAAATTATATAAATATTGTATTTAGAGGGAGCAACAAAGATCCAAGTTAAGCTCGATGGCATATCCTCGTATACTTCCAAGATACAAGCGTGTCAGAAGATTTGATATTGGGACCGCTATTTTTTAAATTTAGCCATTTGAATTCGGATTTTATGTAAGAAACATATTTATTAGTTCATAATATAATCAATCAGATGAGAAGTGAAATCATATAAAAACATTGTATTAGATTTTTTCTGATTCAGCTGAATCAATTATAAAATACAAGTTTATTCGACGCTAGATTCTAGATCAGTTGACGTATATTAAAGCCCATTATAATTTTTTAAGTGGATTAATTAAAAAATTAGAGAGTGACCAAATATCTTTAATTAGAGTCAATTTCTATTGTAGAATATTGTGAAAATTTATTGAAAAATGTTGCAGGTCGAACTGGCAAAGTTATACTATATAAATTTTATAGTGCAACAACAAAGAATGATGGTTTTCAAAAGTTAAGAGAAACATCAAGGATTTTATCATCATCACTAAGTTCGACTGTTAAAGATAATAATTTACATTTAGACCTCAAACATCTGGCGTCATTAAAATATGCATCAATAACTTAAATTGAAGTCGAAGGTTTTCAACATATAAAAATATTTTATGCGGTAGAAGACAACATTTTAGTGTCAAAAATCTAGGAAAGCACTTAATTATTAATTAGTACAATAATAAGTTAAGTAGATCTCACTGCGAAAGTAAATAGTTATTAATAATAACTACATATAATTCTATTGATATAGGTATTAATTTTAATCTAATGCTATAATATTATGCAATGTTCTTATCCATATATTGTGTAATAATAATTATTTTTTATGTATAAATGTAATTTAGACCACTTTTTGATGTTTTACTACTCTTTTCTTGATTTCCAATACATCAAAGATAAAGTGCATAAAAATGAATAAATGGTAAAAATTATGCATATACTTGACATATTTTTGGGAAGAACGTGACATAATTATGCGCATATTTAAAGTATTTCCTGTGCATAAAAATAATGCATAATTACACTGCTTTACAGTGTATTTGGGGTTTAAATAGAAGCATGTACAAGTGTTTTATATATCTTTACTGATGAGTGATGACTAAACCGAAGTCCATTCTTTCCACCCGTCATAATAAACACATGGCCGAAAACGGTCTACCTGCCAATATAAAATGAGTTTAGTTATATTTAGAAATGCGAAACAAATATGTAACAATATATAAGCACCACAGAAATTTAATGTAAGTAAATTTATTATAATATCCTCTCTTACAATTTTTTAACATTGAAATAAATTTCATAGTTTTTGAAAAAGATACTATATATAGTATCGAAACCCCAAATTAAATATTGTTCTAATTACCCGGCTGCTACTCCCAAAAAATATTTAGAACAAATGTGAGAGGGATAATTGGCGAATCCAGCAAAATTAAAATCTAATATTTTCTAAGTCAGTTCTTTATTTCTTCATCCAATATTTCGCATATAAATTGTATGCTCGATCATTGTCACTTTAGAATAGAAAAACAAATCAACTCTTAGTGAAATTATACAAAAAGGCAAGCAACAAATACTTACAAATGTGAACTTTTCTTTATGCAAGGAGAAATTACCAATTTATCCATACATAACCCCTATAATACATCACAAATAACAATCTGACTGATAACAATTAAAATCATCTTGATCAATTGTGAAGTTACATTTTAAAATGAAGGACAACACACTTAAAAAAACACGGTTAATAGAGAGATTTTCCTTGTTTGCTCTATTAAACGTGCTTTTTAAGTGTGTTGTCTTTCATTTTAAACTGTAACTTCACAATTGATGAAGATGGTTCTAATTGTTATCAGTCAGCTTGTTATTTGTCATCTATTGTAGGGGTTATGTATGGATAAATTGGTAATTTCTCCATGTATAAAGAAAACTTCACATTTGTAAGTATTTGTTGCTTGCCTGTTTGTATAATTTCACTAAGAGTTGATTTGTTTTTCTATTCTAAAGTGACCCTGATGAAGCATACAATTTAAATGCGAAATATTGGATGAAGAAATAAAGAACTGACTTAGAAAAGATTAGATTTTAATTTTGCTGGATTCCCCAATAATCCCTTTCATATACAAGTGTCCCGTATCGTTATGTTCAAATTTTAGGAGTGACTTTTATTTATGAAAAATTTATTCTACGCGCAAGTTTCGAACACAAAAGAAGAGTTATTGGATCGTATTCACCTGGCTGCCGAGCAAATCCGACAAAACAAATATGAAATTCGGATAAGTACTTCTTCTGTTGGCTTACGGGCACAAGCCTGCATTCAACAAGGAGGTGGACATTTCTAAAATGTAATTAATTTAACTTTTTTAAATAAAATCAGTTTGTATTTACTTCAGAATTACATTTTTTTTCATGATCTGACAATCACATTCATAGATCTGTAACTTTGAAACAAATAAAAATGGATATACAAGTTTTGCGTTCTTGTTACTTGAAATGAAGTCTACTTTACACTCCTAAAATTTAAACATAACGATACGACACACACACACACACACACACACACACACACACACACACACACACACACACACATATATATATATATATATATATATATATATATATATATATATATATATATATATATAAGTGTTTAGTGTTTCTAATCTGACGTTTGCTTTCATAACTGACACCTGCTTTCAAATCAGACATCTGCTTTCATTAACTGACATTTGTTTTCACTAACTGACATCTGCTCTCAAAACTGACATGAGCTTTCAAAACTGACTTCTGCTTTCAACTTGACATCTACATTCAATAACTGACATCTGATTCATTAACACTGTTACTTTATAATGCATTTCTAAATAGCTTGAACCTGGGTCTATTGTGGCTTAGTGGTAAAAGCGACAGCCCGGCAAGCTGTAGACTTGGGTTCGAGGCCCAACGTAGACCATATTTTTCAATTAAAAAAAAGAAAAAAATTCGTATTATTTGCTTTGTAATTTGTAGACAGCAATGTTTACATCCCCACTTACTCTGCAATTACATACATTCTAATTTCATATTTGTAAATATTTCATATAAAGGCCGAAAAGCTCCAATTATTTATCAATTGTTATATATACATATATATATATATATATATATATATAAATATATAATATTTTCGTGACTTTGGTATGATAAGGTAAACTTAATAAGTCGGCGATTAAAGGTCTGGTTCATTACTTCAAAGTATATATATTCCCTTGATAAAGGCATCATTGCCGAAACATGTAGGGTTGTTTTAAATATATATACTTTGAAGTAATGAACCAGACCTTTAATCGCCGACTTATTAAGTTTACCTTATATATATATATATATATATGTACATACGAGATAAAAGAAATATTTTTTGGTCACCCATTTTATATTTTTAAATAAAATATGAAGTAATGTTAACGAAAATTAATATATAATATTTTGCGGATAGCAATATTGAATGTTGAAAATGCTAAGTGTCAATGTGACCAACTGCATACTTTATATAAAAATAGAACTCTGAACTTTCAAATTAAATAATTTAGATTTATTAATATAAAAAAAATGCAAAATATTATAAAAAACATAAGGCCTTTTGTCGCACTTGTTCATTAGGAAACTCGCTGCTATCGTGACTCGTTTTCTAGACTGAACTCGTGCGACAAAATGGTGCCTTATGAAGCTTGTGTTTTAATATACTATTTGTTGATAGTTATGTACTGCTTATTTGATACAGCCACTTTTTATATCATACAGATAAGTTTCTGCGAGTTATAACCCGATTTTACATGCAGTTGCGTGATTTAAATATATTATTCTTGTATATTGACCCTTCGGCGGACGCAATCGTATACCTTTCTTTGATACGAATGTCACGATGTAGAATATGCATCGTTGATATTGCATGAGATCTGTTAGGACACTTGTGTACACACATACTACTCATATGTACATTACATACGCAGTAAAAAATTAACAATCACCATTGTCGATAAAATTATACCTCGGTCATAATTGCTAATGCATACAACAAAGGCGACTGATTCTCTATATGCACGTAATCATGGCGAATTCACCATTCTTCTCGTACCATAAGTGGTATTCGAGTGGTAATGGAGTTATGTCACGGATGTGTAGCCGGCTACCGTAATAATAGATGTATGTTTTATCAATATTAATAATCGGGTGTGTCTTGATTATGATTGACGGCACTTGTCACACAGAGCGTCGCACCTGCAACTACTAAACCCAACACCCAGCACGCACACTGATTTTACTGCTGACGTATTTATTATTATGTACCATGTGCTGTCACATGTGATTCTATCTTTACTATTATCGCTGTCTTGTTTTATATCCCGCATTAAGTTTGATAATTTATGGATACTGTATCCATTTACGTACACTTTTCTTTTTTATTCGATGGGCGTTAATTTTAAAATCGTCATAAAGCTACCAGTAAAAGTAATTAAATATTAAAACGCATACTTGTGTAAATATTTTCATACAAAATAGAAGGATTGTTTAATTCAGAGTTCCCTGTTTCTTAAAATTTTGCTTACAATTACTGCTTTAGTTTACTTACGTATATTTAAACAACAATTAACACTTCGTCCGTTGCCTTTTAATATTTTTATTCATTGATATAAGGGCTGTAGAGAAAATGTCTGAAATCTAATACTTTATGTGGTTGTACCCGTGTTTTTCAATTGTCATATTCGTAAAATTCAAGACTTCTAACCAATAACACAGGCCTGCGTTTTTTAACTTTCTAAAAATTGTTTTAAATTTGTTAGCTGATTCTTATGTGTTTTTTGGCGCTGAATCCAAATATGAACTCTATTTTTCTCCATCACGTAAGGATTTTTCACAAAAAGGCTTCAAATTATATTTTACATTTTGAATTTATTTACAAAGGATATAAAAAACAAAATTACTTACAAATATCATTAAATCTAATGAAAAGAAACAGTAAAATACTATTTATGTTTTACAAGTCCTTATAATATCTTTTTCTTTGTCTTTCCATACTCCTTTTTGTGCTTTTTCTTCTGTAATCTCGTAGTGGACCATCCCTTTTTAACATCCAACAATAATCAGCTATCATGCTTATATTCCATCTTCCTTGGTATCTTCTCTCCATCTCTTTTAGGTCTTGGTGGAACCTTTCCCCCTGCTCCTCACTTACTGCACCAAGATTTTCAGGGAAGTAGTCGAGATGCGAATCTAGAAAATGCACCTTCAAACTCATGTTACAGCCTAAGGTTTTAAATTTTTCTAACATATTTTGCACAATATTTTTATAATCTTCATGTTTTTTGTTGCCAAGAAAATTTGTAACCACATTTTTGAAGGCTATCCATGCTTGTTTTTCTGCTTCCTCCATTTTAGATTCAAAATTTTCATATTTCATAAGATTTCTTATATCCGGCCCAAAAAAAACATTTATCTTTGCTTCCGACAAGCGAGGAAACAGGTTGCAAAGATACTTGAAGCACCCTCCATCTTTTTTTAATGTCTTCACAAATTGTTTAATTAACCCTAGTTTTATATGTAATGGAGGAAGCAAAACTTTGCTCGGGTCTACTAAACTTTTTCTTTCAATGTTTTTCATTCCAGGTTTCATTCCATCTTTTTACAATAGTGCTGCTTTCTGTCACGACTATCCCACTCACACAAAAAACAAGGATATTTAGTATAACCGCTTTGTTGTCCAAATAACAAACAAAGAACTTTCAAATCACCACAAATTGTCCAACCCTGATCCTTGTAACGAATTTTAATTAAAAGTAGCTCAAGATTTTCATAACACTCTTTTAAATGAACTGAATGTCCCACTGGTACAGAAGCATATTTATTTCCATTGTGTAGAAGAACGGCCTTAAGGCTCCTTTTTGAAGAGTCAATAAAGAGTCTCCATTCAGAAACATTATATTCTACGTGGAATTGTTCCATGAGCCCGGGTACATCATTACAGAAAACTAGTGCATCATCTTCGGAATAATATCGAGCAAATTCTTTTTCTCTGTTCCTAAACTAGTAAAATGTTGTGCTAGGTGCTAACAAATTTTTTTCTTTCAACCTTGAGCCTAAAAGCTCAGCTGAGTCCTTAGGAAGGTTTAAGTCCCTCACCAAATCATTTAATTCAGATTGGTCAAACAGTTTTGGCTCATCACTTCCAGTATCATAGTAATCACTTCCCTCATCCAGTTCACTTGCGCATGTACGTGAAACCATTTCGTCATCAGATACATCATCTAATGTATCTGGTAGTGAAGGAACAGGTACTTCTGATCCATGAGGTAAAGGACGTGTTGCGGATCAAAGGTTTGGGTAAACGATGTCCTTCTTGTTTTTTAAATTGAATCCGTGTACTACACACGAACAAAAATAACAATCATCGCTATGATTGATCGGTTCTCTCCAAACCATAGGCACTCCAAAGCGAAAAGACTGTTTTTTTCCTTGTGACCACTGGCGAAGCTCTTCAACACACACTGAACAAACCTTATGAGGAAGCCCAAGGTTTGTCTTGGTCTCCTAATTTCACACCAAAATATGCAAAATATACTTTTTTTACAAAATCTGTAATGTTTTTGTTGTTGTTTTTTTACTGTAAACTTTCCACAAATATAGCAGAAGGAGTTGGGTACATTGACACAGCCTCTTGATGCCATTGGAATTTAATTTAAAAAAAATTAAATTAACACAGCAACTAATCACAAATGTCAACTAATTACACAAATTCAATCCACAGTTGTAAAGAAGATATTGAATGAACTAACTGTTTTGTCTAGAATAGCAATATGTTTGTAGTGGAGGTGGGGAGGTAGACATGCAGTAACAGGAAGATGATGAGTCATGTCTTGCGACATGCTCAATTATTTCTATTTGTAACTTCTTTATCATAAATCTAGTGTATGTTTATTCAGAATATCAACTTCTTGCATCATCATAAGTAAAAAAATTATAATAGTTTATTTAAACAACGGTTTAACAAAATTGTAATTTACAAAAAGACTAATACATGCAGATAGGTCAAAGAACCCCAGATTGTAAAAAAAACCTTACGTGATGGAATGTTTTAAATAATTTTCCCATTTTCAGCACCAAAAAATCTATTGAAATCACTGTATAAAATCCAGACAATTTTACCATCGCAGGCCTGTGTAATTAACAGTTCCTACTTGAGTTAACTAGTTTTGTTTATACAGCATTTAAAAGAAAATGTTGTTTGAAATCTTTCAACTGTTCCAAACGATGTAAATTACTCCCCACGTATTTTATTTTTGATGTTTGGAAAAAAGTACAAATAACAAGTTGTTAAATCTGGTGAATACGACCAATAATAATAATTAGAAAAATATCAAATCAAATAAAACAAATGCTACATAAAGCAAATCATTTAATGTACATGGATGATATTAAACTTTACGTATTTATAATGACACAAATAAGAGAATTAATAAAAATCACGTAAAATATAACCTCCGATATTAAGATGGAGTTTGGCATAAACAAATGCAAAACACTACACATTGAGAAGAGAAAATAGAAACAGCCTGTTACAAAAGAACCACAAAACAATGTTGCAATAGACTTTACATAAGAACAAGACACTAACAAACACCTTCGCTTCCGTACAAACCACATGCACATATAAAGACATAATTAAAACAACAGTATACTCGTAGACAAATCGCCATCCTCATATCATACCAATTAACACCTTCGCAATATCCACTTTAACATACTCATTTGGAATAATTAGATAAACACCACAAAGACCTTCATAGTATTAATTCCACAAAAATAAAGAAAAAAACTACCCAAACTCTTGCGTTGGAAGAATAACACTAGGTAACTGTTTTGTCTAGAATAGCAATATGTTTGTAGTGGAGGTGGGGAGGTAGACATGCAGTAACAGGAAGATGATGAGTCATGTCTTGCGACATGCTCAATTATTTCTATTTGTAACTTCTTTATCATAAATCTAGTGTATGTTTATTCAGAATATCAACTTCTTGCATCATCATAAGTAAAAAAATTATAATAGTTTATTTAAACAACGGTTTAACAAAATTGTAATTTACAAAAAGACTAATACATGCAGATAGGTCAAAGAACCCCAGATTGTAAAAAAAACCTTACGTGATGGAATGTTTTAAATAATTTTCCCATTTTCAGCACCAAAAAATCTATTGAAATCACTGTATAAAATCCAGACAATTTTACCATCGCAGGCCTGTGTAATTAACAGTTCCTACTTGAGTTAACTAGTTTTGTTTATACAGCATTTAAAAGAAAATGTTGTTTGAAATCTTTCAACTGTTCCAAACGATGTAAATTACTCCCCACGTATTTTATTTTTGATGTTTGGAAAAAAGTACAAATAACAAGTTGTTAAATCTGGTGAATACGACCAATAATAATAATTAGAAAAATATCAAATCAAATAAAACAAATGCTACATAAAGCAAATCATTTAATGTACATGGATGATATTAAACTTTACGTATTTATAATGACACAAATAAGAGAATTAATAAAAATCACGTAAAATATAACCTCCGATATTAAGATGGAGTTTGGCATAAACAAATGCAAAACACTACACATTGAGAAGAGAAAATAGAAACAGCCTGTTACAAAAGAACCACAAAACAATGTTGCAATAGACTTTACATAAGAACAAGACACTAACAAACACCTTCGCTTCCGTACAAACCACATGCACATATAAAGACATAATTAAAACAACAGTATACTCGTAGACAAATCGCCATCCTCATATCATACCAATTAACACCTTCGCAATATCCACTTTAACATACTCATTTGGAATAATTAGATAAACACCACAAAGACCTTCATAGTATTAATTCCACAAAAATAAAGAAAAAAACTACCCAAACTCTTGCGTTGGAAGAATAACACTAGGTAGAAAATTAGGAGGAAGAGGAATGTAATAATAATAGTAGTCTTTATTGTCCAACGGTTAACTGTTACAGGACAAATTGAAGAAATATACAACCCACACAAATTGCAAAATACATAAAATATAGCAAATATTAATTACAATAACAAAAATTAATTATTAAATTAAAAAGAGAAAGTCCACGAGAAATAAACTAACTGCAATTGATTAATGAAATTAAAGAAATGTGCATCAGCATTGCGGCACATTGTTGTCATAGGAGAACGATGGAGCAGAAAATTAGCTCTGGGATATGGTAAGGCAAAGGTGGGACAGGACCGAGAGGATAATCGAGGAACAAAAAAAATAATAGAGAGTAACAGTGAGGAATCAACAGCTCCATGAATGAGTCTCCACAGAAATCTTCCTCCCTGAATTTCACGACGATATTGAAGGGACTGAACATTATGTCTTCTCAGCAGCGAATTATAGTCGATGTTACGTTCCGGATAGACATGATCAAATTTATAACGCAAATACTTCAGAAAACGTCGCTGCGCTTTTTCCACAAATAATTTCAAGTAAATATAATATTGTGACCATACTGGTGAAGCATATTCCAGTTTGGTGACAACAAGACTAAAGTATAACGTCTTTAGCAAAGACACGCTTCGAAAGAATTTGCAGGTTCGTAATACAAAACCCAAAATTTTGGATGCAGCTATACAGATGTTGTTAATATGTGCAGCAAAACTTAGAGTAGAATCAAATAAAACCCCGAGAGCCTTAACACTATCAACCCTCTCTAGATTGTAATCATTAATGTAATATACTGCGTCAATAGGATGAACCTTTTTCGTATAAAAAACAAAACAGCACATTGTTTAATCCCAGCTTGTATTTAGAACACCATTGAGTAATTATTAGAGACTGGAAAATATGCACTAAAAAGTTTGCCAAATATGCATGCAATATGCACTTAAAAAATCCCTAAATATGCACTTACAATATGCAATTTGCATTTATGATGTGCATTTATTTATTATGTTTTAGAAAATTAAAATTCATTTGTCGTATTTACAAATTGTATATTTATTTATTACAATAAATTGTCGTATTTACAAATTATATATTTATTTATTACAATAAATAACCATATATTTCTTTAAATTTTCCATAGTTAAATTATGTCTACGATCTGTAAGTATATGTTTACATTGGCAAAATGTTCTTTCAACATCGCAAGAGGTGATTGGTGCATTCTTAAAACTAGGTATTAATGAGGGGCTTATATTAATGTCTTCATTAAAATTGCCATTAATTACATTATTTATAGATTTTAATGTAACAAAACCTCCATTTTTGCTTAGAATTGCGGCTAATTTTTCTTTAATTCTTTCTCCAGTCAATCCGTTGACTTTTCCAATTTTCTCTTCAATATCATTTACAATGCCAGCACCATCATTTAAAGATAAATTTCTATCTTCTAATCTAGTAATTGCCTGCTCAATTATCGCAAAATTATATTTAATATATGATAGCTGATTTTGTATTGTCGAATTTACACTTTTCTATGGCAAGACAGGTTGCTGAATCAAATTGAGTTACAACATTTTTGATGCCTTCGTAATTATCGGCAAGAAACACAGCACATTTAAGCCATGTTTCCAATCTTGTTAAGATAGGTTCTGGTGGCAATGGAATGCCGGGAAGCATTTCGTTATATAATTGCACTCGTAAGGGCGCTTTTAAAAATACTTTTTTGATATTACTAATTAAATTATTTACATCTGGAAACTCTAATCTAACTTTCTCAGCAACCCTATTTAAACCATGAGCCAAACAAGTGCAATGGATTATTGGGAAAAAAAATTTTCAGACTTTGAGCTGATTTTAACGTATACGAAGCGGCGTCAGTTACCATTAGCAGAAATTTTTCAAAAGGTACTTTGTCGGGTAAAAAGAAATTCGCTAAGGATTCATTAATAAACCTGGCTATGGTAACATGATTTGTTTTGTCTAAATTACCTACATTAATTAAATGTCTTTTAGATTAAGTTGAACCATTTAAGGTTCCAATAATCAAATTAGCAACCTGACGGCCCTTCGTGTCGGTAGTTTCATCAACAGAGACCCAAAGATTTTGGTTTTTCAACTCCTTTCTAATACCATCGGTAACATCTTCATAAATTTCGTTGATGTATTTCTTGCGTAGAGTTGAGGAACTGGGTACATAAATGGGTTTATCATCGACTTTGCAATAAGTTTTCAGGAATTCTTGAAATATCGGATTGTCCAATTTATGTAAAGGAATATTACAACCCACAAAAAGATTACACAAATCTTTGGAAAATGCTTCTTGTGGATTCTTCGAATTATTGAGAAAACTTTCCTCCAAATAGCACAGACCTTAACACGTTTACGAATGAACAAACTATGAAGAAAATTATTTCTTTTTCTTATATTGATATTAGTCGTATGGTATAATATACCTGCATTAATACATACATTTCTGAAAAGGATTTCTTACGTAAGTTCTAATTGCCCTGTAAACCGATTATCAGTACAGTTAAAAATCCTATTTTTGGGAAAGTCCATCTCATTATTAATAAGATGGACTTTTAATGAGTCATTAATGCAAAGTTGAAGGAATGCTAATCCCTTCACGTTTACACAAACAAATTAAATATCTTTAGATATCAGATTTTATTATGGTTCTTATGAAAATGACGAATATATGCATAAATATGCAGAATAATTATGAAATATGTACGTGCATATGCAGTTATGGTAAAGTGTCCAAATATGCATTATATGCACTAAAAAAAAATGGTAAAAACGTATTCTGAGGGTGGAAAATGGATAAGTACACAGTATAGAAGGAATATACCAAAAAACAACAAATATGCATTTTGCATAAAATCCAGTCTCAAGTAATTATATCAATATTAAATTGTAAGTGACGTATATCATCCCATGTCTTGATAGAGACAGATTTTCAGGTCATCCACGTAGGTGACTACGGGACACAATAACGACGTCAATAAGTAATTGATAATGAGAAGGAACAGCAACGGTGCCGGATGAGATCCTTGTAGGACACCGGATGAAGGATAATATTCAAAAGATTTATTTATAGCCAATGTAATAAACATAATTAGAGCTGTTAATTAAGTATGTGCACGTGCATCAAGGTGTTCACTGATAAATTGACATACTGTCACAAGATTTGCTACAGTAGAACATCCACAGACAAAGCCGTGCTGGCACGATGAAATGTAGGATTTGTATTCAGGAGTAGACTAGAATAAATAATGCTTTTGAAAATCTTAGCAAAATTTGATAGAATCGATATCGGTCTATAATTATTAACATAAGTATTATCACCTTTTTTGAAAACAGGACTTATTCTAGTGCGCTTCCAAATCGACGGAAAAGTAGAAGTCTAAATTGCCATATTGATAATTAATGTCAAGGGTTTGCCAAAAGAAATCTAGCATCATGCACGAGAAAACCAGGAACTAAGTCATCACCCGCAGCTTCCCCTTGAGGAAATTTAGCCAGTATATTGATTACTTACACTTCTGAAACCGGAAGCAATGTGAAAAGCATATGGTTTGAATGTTCCGTAAGAAAAGAAAAATTCATGCTTGGAAGGTGTGTGGAAGAGAACTTATTGGCAAAAGCGTCAACTATACTCTGAGGAAAGTCGAGAGAAGTCTCCCCATAGAATAACATTTTAGGTATACGCGTTGTACCCTGTCTCGCATGAATATATTGGAATAGCCTCCCTGGATCAGCTTTAATAGATTCCTCAACTTGCTTGAGATATATAGAGTAATTAGTGGCAATATCCTCTCTGCAGATTGTTCGAAGTCGTTAAAACTGGTTAAGGAAGAAAATATTGTGTGTACGTTTTCACGTGGATAGTACTCCTTTAATTTCAAATTGGAAATTATATTACTTGTGAACCATGCTGGACATCCTGATCCAGTCAACAAAGAAGGATACTTCGAAATGTCTTTGTTAAAAATATCATAAAGATGGGAGTAAAAATTATCCACAGCACAATCAACATCAGCAAAACGTTTCACAAATGACCAATCTGCATCAAGTAAGTTGGTATATATTGATGGAGAACGGCTCAGTGGCAATTGTATCGAATATTTATGTTAGATGAAAATGCAGGCTGATAAGTAGGAAATGCAGGGAACTCCAATGATATGCGCAAAGGTGGATGGTAAACGTCAACCGGAACAAGTGGAAAATCATCAGCTGTTACTAAAGTACTACAAACGAGATTGGAAGACAAAAGATCAAGAAGTCGGTTATCACAATTAACAATTGTATTGTATTGTATTGCTTAAGATTAAGCACACTACATATGCAGTTAAATGAGCAACATTTAGCGCAAGAAAGGTAATCAAACACAAACTTGGGCAAGTTAAAATCGCCAAGTAAAAGAATTGGTTTATTAAGCAAGATATTTTCAAGGGCTTCACAAAAAATATCAAAATCGTGAAGAGAAATATTCGGTGGAATATAAACAGCCACAAGAAAAAACAAAGTTAAACCGAATTTACAATTACAAATAACTACATCAATCAAAGGAACAACAGACGAAAAGTAAGTATTATCAACTACCTCATTAGAGATTTTATTTGACAAAGGAACAGACACACCACCACCCGTAGAGTGATCCATAAGAGAAAATTTTCTGTCACACCTTACAATATTATATGAAGGAGGTACTAACTCGGAGCTCGAAACTGAATTATTAAGCCAACTTTCCGTAATGACAATTATATCATAAGATGATTCACAGATTGCGGTAAAAAAAGAATATCTGATGTGCACGCACTCCATGGGAAACAAATACGCAACTTTCGACGACAGAGACGATAACCTAGATATCGCAACAATAAAAACAGACCAAAAGTACACACCGTTCAATCTAGCACTAAAAAAACACACACACTACTCATATAACGTTTTAACGTACATTTAAAAAAAAATATATGGGAAGGAAAAACCTCCATGAAAGACATTGCTCCAATATAGCAAGAAAAAACATAAGTGTTGCTGATAGTTAAAAATGGCTAGAAAGTGGACAACTTTTCCATAAACCGAAGGTTTCATCTCAGCGATACAAGATCAAGTAATATATACAATAAACTATAGGAAATACATAATTAAAAACACAAACATTCTCAAACATAGCTGCAGGATATCCTGAAACCGTAAACCATGTTACTGCAGGGTATAAAGCACTAGAAGGAACAGAATATACTAGTAGAAATAATAATGCAGCGAAAATACTACACCAAGCAATAACACAAAAATACAGCTTCATTAATAATAAGAGGTGCATTCAAGTTCTAAGGCCTCCGATTTTTTTTCTAACTAACTACTCACCCGAAAACTATGAAACTGGTGTTACTTCTCGACGTAATCTCCCTGCAGACGTACACAATTTTCACAACGTCGACGCCATGATTCCATGGTCGCGGCGAAGGCTTCTTTAGGAGTCTGTTTCGACCACTGGAAAATCGCTGAAGCAATAGCAGCCCGGCTGGTGAATGTGCGGTCACGGACAGTGTCTTTCATTGTTGGAAACAGCCAAAAGTCACTAGGAGCCAGGTCAGGTGAGTAGGGAGCATGAGAAATCACTTCAAAGTTGGTTTCACGAAGAAACTGTTGCGTAACGTTAGCCCGATGTGCGGGTGCGTTGTCTTGGTGAAACAGCACACGAGCAGCCTTTCCCGGACGTTTTTGTTGCAGTGCAGGAAGGAACTTGTTCTTCAAAACATTTTCGTAGGATGCACCTGTCACCGTAGTGTCCTTTGGAACACAATGGGTAAGGATTACGCCCTCACTGTCCCAGAACATGGACACCATCATTTTTTCAGCACTGGCGGTTACCCGAAATTTTTTTGGTGGCGGTGAATTTATGTGCTTCCATTGAACTGACTGGCGCTTTGTTTCTGGATTGAAAAATGGCATCCACGTCTCATCCATTGTCACAATCGACGAAAAGAAAGTCCCATTCATGCCTTGGTTGCGCGTCAACATTGCTTGGCAACATGCCACACGAGCAGCCTTGTGGTCGTCCGTCAGCATTCGTGGCACCCACCTGGAGGACACTTTTCGCATTTTCAGGTCGTCATGCAGGATTGTGTGCACAGAACCCACGGAAATGCTAACACTGGAGGCGATCTGTTCAATTGTCATTCGGCGATCCCCCAAAACAAGTCTCTCCACTTTCTCGATCATGTCCTCAGACCGGCTTGTGCGAGCCCGAGGTTGTTTCGGTTTGTTGTCACACGATGTTCTGCGTTCATTAAACTGTCGCACCCACGAACGTACTTTAGACACATCCATAACTCTATCACCACATGTCTCCTTCAACTGTCGATGAATTTCAATTGGTGTCACACCACGCAAATTCAGAAAACGAATGATTGCACGCTGTTCAAGTAAGGAAAACGTAGCCATTTTAAGTATCTTAAACAGTTCTCATTCTCGACGCTGCCGCTACAATTTCATCTGCCGTACAGTGCTGCCATCTCTGTGACGTATTGACAACGAACGTACGCTCATTTTAAAACAATGCGCATGCTTATATCTCTTTCCAGTCTGGAGAAAAAAAATCGGAGGCCTTAGAACTTGAATGCACCTCGTACATCTACATCCTACTATAAACATACACTTACAACGATTCTTGAAAAGGGTCCGTTCAAGTATTACGTAAGCAGAATTTTAGTAATTTTTAGTACGTAAATTATTACAAATAGAATAGAATCGCTGATTAAATACCCCGATATAGACCTCTATAATCTCAAGAATGATGGAAATGACAAAAAAGACAATAACAATAAATTACATCATAGTACTTGTACTAATAGCCGTTCTATGAACTATACCAACACTGCAACATCAGTCGCGTACCACCGAGCTCGTGCCCTCAGATATGTGGATAGAGTAAAATGTTTTCCGGCTACAGGCTGAGGAATTGCGAGATAACTCGACGCCATAATAATAATAAAAAAACAACAACAATAATTTTATTATCAAACAAGTAAAAAAAAAAATTTAAATAATAGAAAAAATAATTCAAAATTAAATAAAATTTATAAAAATATGTGAAAAGTTGATAAGAGTTTATTAAATAAAGAACAATAAAATGGAAAAGAAAAAAAAACAATGGCAACGTCACATGAAAGGATCTAGATACTGGTTGTTGCAAATCAGCATCCCTAAATGTTATAATTTCTGTGGATAATGGTTAAATGTGAGTATATTAGGTTAATATGCGGGCTAAAATGCCACATCTAGTGCTGAATTTTGCACGGTTTCATTTTATTTGCAAATCTAGGAACGAGTTAATATATTATGGTAGTTCGCTTATCATTTAAACTTGTTAACTCGTGTTAAACTTTTAAAAAAATAGACTTTTCTGACCGTGTGTCCTGCAACTTTATTTAAAGTATAGTATTAAATTGGGAACTTGGAAAGTACAAAGTTTATCGGGCTTGAAGCCAGAGCTTGTTTGTACGAATGTATATTGCTCGTCACGAAAATTATTGAAAATACATTTTATTTCTTTTGAAGTTTGACAGAATAATTGGAATTACAAAACCAAGTTATTTTATTTCTTATACTGTCCTGTTGTTGACTACCAGCAGGGGGTGCGACAAGATATATTCTACTACAGTCGATATCAGTCTTTTCCATAACAATACTACGAGTAATTACTTAAAGCGATAGTAATACGGGATGTCAGTGGAGATTGAATGAAAATGTCTAGCATCATTACCCTTAAAAAACTAGGAAAAATACTGAGACAGGAAAGCGTCAGTGGAAAACGAAGAAGACGTAAATAAATCTAGAGACCTCTGGTGGTGAGAAAAAGGTCTCCACTAAAGGAAACTAAACGGATAATTCCATCTGTCGACAAGAGTAACGGCAGCGGAAAAAAAGATCCCAGAGACACGGCGTATCACGTGACAAATAACGTAAATTGTTTCTTCAGCATCGAAAGAACCGCGCTTTTATCTCCCTCTCTTATTCAATTTTTAACCGCGTCGACCCATGTTGTGTTTAATAAAACAGTCCAATAAATAAAAATTTCCCCATGCCACTGCTACTCCTCTCGTTTTCTTTCATTTATTAGAAAATTTATGATTTCTTATTGTTAGACTGTACAACACCACTATGTCGCTTTAAGACTGTATATATGTATATACGTTAACGTAACCGTACGAAAAACGATTATAATCCGTATATAAAAACCTCTACGCCTTGGAGCTTAAATAGAAGTCGCGATAAAATATTTTATTACAGCAAGGCGAAATCACCTTTTGGGACAATAAAAGGGAAACTGATGGAAACACTTCCCCAACGATAATTTTATCTTCGGGGACAAAACATGCAAATATTAGCGAAAGCCACCTTTACTGTTTACGCACACGATGCTATAAAGTGGGAGTGGTTATCTCTCAAATCTATAAACAATTTTATTAAGCTTGAAGGGGCGCCATCGCAAAAAAACGAGAGATGTTTAAAACAATATTTAAAAAAATAATGCCACTATTTCTTGTTTTTATTTTTACTGCGAAGTATGCAAACAGTAGCTACGAAATTAATTTCATTCCAAAACTACAGGCACCTCGGATTTCCGAAAATGAAGATAACGTTAATCAACATTAAATAAGTTAAATAATGAAGAAACTCCATTAATTTGGATTGAATGAGGATTTTCTTTATCTTATGACTTCTTATATGCAAGGAAGAATTAATTATGTATAATATAATGGATCTAAATCCTCCGCAATTCTTTCTTATACTGGTGTTCCTCAAGGCTCTAACTTGGGGCCGCTTCTCTTTTTGTTATTCATTTATGATATTTTTGAGTCCTTGACATGTCTTGGATTGGCTTACGCCGACGACTTAAAGATATATATACCACCTAATTCTGAGCAAACGCAACGATGCGAATGTATGAATATTTCTCCCGCTCCAAATAGAATTCCCCTGAATGCTGTAGGCGTGTCAACATTGATGTCATATGTCATACATACTTACATATTATTACAGCTTGCCGGGCTGTAGACTTGGGTTCGAGCCCCAACGTAGACCATATTTTTCAATTAAAAATTTCGTATGAATTGCTTTGTAATTTGTAGACAGCAATGTTTACATCCCCACTTACTATGCAATTACATACATTCTAATTTTATATTTGTAAATATTTCATATAAAAGCCGAAAAACTCCAATAATTTATCAAATGTTATATTTAATAAACGGCTAAGAAATTATTTAACACATATATATATATATATATATATATATATTGTTGTGATGCATGTTATCCATATAGAGCTGCACCTAAAATAGGAAGAATAAGACATACAAAGTGAAAAAGGGTTATAATATAATGGTTATATAAATAATATTATTAAGTCTTAGTAGTATCGAAGTGCATATGTATTTTTATAACGATCATTTCATTCTTTAAATTTCTATATACATTTTCCTTTCATTATTTAATTTTATTATATCATATTCAAATTTTCAAATATTAGCGCGAAAAACATATTCAAATCCATATGCAACTTTGTATTATATCGACACTAGTAAGACACGCCTACAAATTGACATCTCGCTATGTTTACATTTATCATGCGCAGTATGCGATTTGTATCATTCAAATTTATCTTAACCTAACTTGGTAATTTATAATATAATTTTTAAAATCATTTAGATATTCTAAATTAATCAAATTCTTTTTATATAAAATTGTTAAAAGGGTAAATCATCGAGATTATTGATATCAATAGATAGCGTGTTTGGTAATATTCAGACAAGTGCTGTCGAATTATTAGATCCTTGAATTTGAAAAATAGACGCATCTTTTTAGACCAAGCCTTAGAAATCTTGTATAAAACACAAATTTAAATTATAAATTCAGCTAAAAGTGATAAAAAGTATCCAGAATATTAATTAACTCGATCGTCAAGTGAATTACTACAAGAATTTTCGGTAATAACGAACTTTCAAATAACATAGCGTCACAGACGTAGTTCCACCGAAAACGATAGAAAATCAGAAGAAATATATATAAGAATCCATCGCCGAACTTCAACAAAATAGTCTAACGTACATCAACAACGATACCTGAAATTCTACAGCCAGAAACGAGCGCAGTGAGTAATTAGGCACCGAAGACGAAGTCCGAGGAAAATCTTCGATAGCGTCTGCGTAAACAGCCACCTACACCGCCATCATTTTGTGCTGCACCCGAACATTTTCAGATCACCGAGGATCTTCCCAATTCACACAGACGATCTACAAACATACATCAGCATCATTATTATAACAGGTTTTCTGATAATATTTATTTTTTTAAAAAAAAAATTAAATTCTTTAAACTTTTATTTAATAAACTTCTCGAATTATTTACCTAATCTACCACATCCTGTCATGATCTTTATATTTAATTAAACAACCTATTTATATCTTAGAGATAACAACAAAAGGGTACTCACCATTATTGTAATAAGAGTATTCACATTTATATTCATATTATTTATTAGTTTAACACACATAACCTCTTTTCACATTAGTAACACTTTGTTGTTTATGCGTATATGCAGTTTCGTTAATATCACTTTTGTAATACGTTATATTTTTACAGTTTCCTTTAATTTAATAAACATAATATTTTTAATTTTACTTGAATCTTTTATTTGTTCATATTTATTTGTAGGAGTTATTATATTAAACGTCAACATTAACATTATTCTCTTTTTTGGAAGCAACAACCTAAAACTCACAACGAGCCCGAGATCACTCACATTTAGTAAAGTTTTATTAAAAATAGTTTCTTGCTTTCCGACTAGTTGGCTATTTGAGATAAAGATAGCGCAGTCTGGGGTTAGATTTTATGAATTAAGGCGCCCGACAAATCTTTTCAAATACATAATTTTATCTTACACTTTTATTTCATTAACATTTCATAATCTCACCACAGCCGCTGTTCCGGGTATATCAATTGGCTAGCCTAACGTAGAGGCCTATCTCAGCGCCAATATATCAATTGTCGCCGACAACGTGGACCTGTTGCTTCTTGTTGATAACTCATCTACAAAGTTAAATATTGCAAATAATTGATACTTTTCAAATTGTTTCATATATTATATAGACAAAAAGGTGTAGATTATTATTGTCGTTGTGTGTACATGTTTTTCCTATTATAACAGCAGATTGTTACCTTTATTTCACTACATCGCAGACTTTGGAGGATTCTAGGACATATTAAAGGTTAGTGAAAGGGAAAATATCACCTTGTGCTTACGTTATTTTATTTAACTTTTGATTCACTAATAAAATTACGGTGTCTCGAGTATTATTATTCATATTTTGAACATAACTTTGTATTTTTCAACTATTTATTATTATCATACTTTTAAAATAAAGGATACATCTTTATATAAATTCATTAAACTTTATAAATTTAATAAATATCAAAATGGATACTCGTCATAGAACCAAAGCAGTTAAAGACAGTACTGAAGAAGATAGGGTTGAACAGGGAGACATTCCCGTGACACAAGCGTCTACAACTGAAGGGGTAAGTTCACCAGACATTGGCCAGGTGATGAATATGTTACAGATATTAATGACACAAATGACCGATTTAAAACAAGACAATATAAATATGAACAACAAATTAGATACAAATAATAAGGAGTCAAAACAAGATAACAAAGACTTAAAACAAGACTTAACAAATAAATTAGACACTAACAATGAAAACTTAAAACGAGAACTAACTAATATGAAAACAGACATAAGCAACATGAATAGTGATCTAACAACTAAATTAGAGACAAACATGAACAATATTAATCAAAAATTTGAAATAAATAATGCAAACATCGACAACAAATTAAGTGCTTTCAAAGTAGATTTAGAGGGTAAGATAGCAGAAATTTCTACAGCTCAGAAAAACATGGAAGAAAACGAACTTAAGTACTTAATTAAACTTGATGAAACCGTTAATCTACAGAATTTACATTGGGCTAAGCAGTTAGAGACCGCAACTACGGAAATTCAAAATAATACTGAACAGAGACTTAAAACTACAACACAAGACATACAACAAAACATAGACAAAATGATTTCTGAAAATAATAATTTGTTTAATACAAAATTGACCAATTTTAACAAATTAAATAATGATAACACAGAACAATTAAAATCATCGTTAAACCAATACAAAGATCATAATAAACAAGAAATCAATATTGTCAGACAAAATTTAGATACTATAACTATAACTAATAATGAAAATTATACGACTACACAGACTAACATTAAACGATTGGAAAATAAGATAAAAGGCTATTTTACATCAACTAATTATATTAATACTAATAATAGCTCTATAAAGATAGAAAATTTACATCATTTCGACGGGGATATCACACGTGTACATCCTATGACGTATCTTAGTTGTCTTTTACGCTACTTAGAGGATATACCTGAGGAGAAGCAGAGGATGGAGGTCATACGAGTAACTTTACGTTACAGTGCACAAGAGTGGTTTCAAAGAATTGAGGACCATTGCAATTCTGTTGACCAATTTGTTACACTCTTTAAGAAGAATTATTGGGACGAAACGCAACAAAACAGAGCTAGAATACGGTTGTTGACAGGCAAATATCGATTGGGACAAGTATCACGCGAGACATACGCTTCCCGTATCTATAACCAGTGTAAACACCTGAATGACATGGAAGAATCAATGATTGCCAGGCAGCTCCTAAATCATTTCATCTACACCGATACACAGGCTATCATATGTCAAAGAGTTACGGATATGGACTCTCTCATAGACATAATGAGACGTCTAGATGATTATTCGGAGAACAACCTTCAGCCACAACACATATATCGCAATCCCAACTCTCGCAATCATCCGTCACAAAATTCAAATAATCCGAACAATAACCCAAATAACTCACCACCGCAACGTTATAATAATTTCAACAACAATAATAGAAATCAAAATTTTACAAGATCATATAATAATAATAACAATTCTAACAATAATATGTACAATGATCGTGATAATAATAATTCAAACAATCCATCAAATAGACCTAATTACAACTACCAGCCATCCAGATATAACAGTAATAATTATTTCAATAATTACAATCGCACTACGGATCGACAAACAAACAATAACAATACAAACCATAATACTAATCAACAAGGAAGAGGATTTAATCATATCCGTAATCGTGGACGTGGTCACGTAAATAATATTAACAGACGTCATCGATCTGTATCGCCGATACGAACAAATATGGAGGAGGTATTAAAAAAAAACGCCAATTTTAACAGAGGACCTCTACACCAACCCAACACAAGGCCCATCATCAGCACAAAATTAAAAACCCATGACGACTGTAACATACCTTTTAAACTTGAAAATATTACTTTCTATCAACATCCGGAAGAATTCATCACTGTAGAAGATGCAGGCAACCAAACTACCCAAATATATACTTTACCTATTGTAAAATTAAAATTCGAAAATATCTTTTTATATTGCTTAATCGATACAGGAGCGGAAATAACTTTATTAAAGGCAGAGAAAGCTACGAATATACGGGGATACGAGAAGAACATTGTAAAAACGAAAGGGACAGATATCATTGCAGCGAACGGAAAACGCATGGGGACGGTAACAAAACAATTATCAACAGAAATATTAGTCGACAAATCAAAATACATCATACATTGCTATATTATAGACAAACTACAATACGACTGTATTATAGGTATTGACAGTATTAAAAAACTCAAAATGATCTTAGATTTCGAAAATGGTATACTAAATATAGATGTGAATAAAGTTATATTTGAAAAACAATTATCAGAAGAAGAGTTAAAAGGTTATAACCTATATAAGAAGGAAGTGCTTACGAGTGAAATAAATAATATTATATTAAATAATGAACCGTGCAATAGAAGAGATTACGAGGGGAACAATGAAACAGATGGAGAAATAATAGAATTTAATAATACAAATATTGGAATAGAGAGAATGGTAGTTAGACAAGGAACGAAGGATTGTCACGAGCGAGGAGATGTTATGGAAGTTAGAATGGATAATCAAGTAGTGAAAACAATTAATAATTATGATGATATAAAGAATTTTATAGAGAACTCTAAGATACCAGATACAACTGTCATATCCGACTTAATAGCAATTTTATACAATAATATTACTCTTATTAACAATGATGTAGTGTTTGCAAAAGGATATCAGCATCCGATTAAAATAGATAACGAAGACCCACTAATTAATAAAAATTACCCCATTCCGTATCATTATCAGCAGAAAGTAAGTCAGGAACTGGAACGATTAGAACAGACTGGCATAATAGAGAAGTCAAATACCTACTTTATAAATCCGATAGTAATAGTCCAAAAGAAAGACTTATCTCTACGCATATGTTTAGATGCAAGAGCATTGAACCGAAGAATTAAACCCGAATTCGAAATGCCGCAAAATATCGATGTAACAATTTTTACTGGTCAGCCACCGCAGAGACCTTGGACAGATCCAGAAGCCATCAACTTCAACGAACGACTTATAGAAGTAAGAGAGAAATTATTGACAAAGAAAATTAAATGGGAAAGAAAGAGGAATACCGTTGATAAGAAATATAAGACATATAATCTTAATGATAGGGTAATAGTGAAAAGATTGAGAGTAACTGATCTTAAAAATAAAATAATGGGAAAACTGCTAAAACCATATCAAGGACCTTATATTATTAATAGAATTTTAGGCAACAATACCTATGAATTAATGGAAGAAGAAACCGGGTACATAAAGGGTAGATACCATATTTCGATGTTGCAGGATTATTTAACGGAACAGTAATATACAATTGAATAAATACAGTCATTAAAATTATTAATTACATTGAAAGGTATGTTATAGCTCGCAAAATACATCAATTAAGTGAATACTACAACTAAACTATTTTTATATAATTACAAATAAATATACTTAAACAAGAAACATTAATTTAGACTGGATAATTAGAATTTGGACAGCTTGAATAAATAAAGAGAAGTTACAAAGAAATAATAGAATAATAGTTGATAATTAAAAAAAAAAAGACTTTGGTATACTAATATAATGTTAAGGAAGTCCATCACACAAACAAACATTTCGTTTTTACAATTTATAAAGTTTTTATATTAAGGTGTTAACTGATTTTTCTTTCTAATTGTTTAATTCGAACGACACGTAATAAGTTTAGAAAAACAAGGTTGTTATCTTTCATTTCCTACATCATCTTCAGCGAAAAGAATGTCCTCATTTGTACATTCCGACATTTTTTCGACGGGGACATTGTTGTGATGCATGTTATCCATATAGAGCTGCACCTAAAATAGGAAGAATAAGACATACAAAGTGAAAAAGGGTTATAATATAATGGTTATATAAATAATATTATTAAGTCTTAGTAGTATCGAAGTGCATATGTATTTTTATAACGATCATTTCATTCTTTAAATTTCTATATACATTTTCCTTTCATTATTTAATTTTATTATATCATATTCAAATTTTCAAATATTAGCGCGAAAAACATATTCAAATCCATATGCAACTTTGTATTATATCGACACTAGTAAGACACGCCTACAAATTGACATCTCGCTATGTTTACATTTATCATGCGCAGTATGCGATTTGTATCATTCAAATTTATCTTAACCTAACTTGGTAATTTATAATATAATTTTTAAAATCATTTAGATATTCTAAATTAATCAAATTCTTTTTATATAAAATTGTTAAAAGGGTAAATCATCGAGATTATTGATATCAATAGATAGCGTGTTTGGTAATATTCAGACAAGTGCTGTCGAATTATTAGATCCTTGAATTTGAAAAATAGACGCATCTTTTTAGACCAAGCCTTAGAAATCTTGTATAAAACACAAATTTAAATTATAAATTCAGCTAAAAGTGATAAAAAGTATCCAGAATATTAATTAACTCGATCGTCAAGTGAATTACTACAAGAATTTTCGGTAATAACGAACTTTCAAATAACATAGCGTCACAGACGTAGTTCCACCGAAAACGATAGAAAATCAGAAGAAATATATATAAGAATCCATCGCCGAACTTCAACAAAATAGTCTAACGTACATCAACAACGATACCTGAAATTCTACAGCCAGAAACGAGCGCAGTGAGTAATTAGGCACCGAAGACGAAGTCCGAGGAAAATCTTCGATAGCGTCTGCGTAAACAGCCACCTACACCGCCATCATTTTGTGCTGCACCCGAACATTTTCAGATCACCGAGGATCTTCCCAATTCACACAGACGATCTACAAACATACATCAGCATCATTATTATAACAGGTTTTCTGATAATATTTATTTTTTTAAAAAAAAAATTAAATTCTTTAAACTTTTATTTAATAAACTTCTCGAATTATTTACCTAATCTACCACATCCTGTCATGATCTTTATATTTAATTAAACAACCTATTTATATCTTAGAGATAACAACAAAAGGGTACTCACCATTATTGTAATAAGAGTATTCACATTTATATTCATATTATTTATTAGTTTAACACACATAACCTCTTTTCACATTAGTAACACTTTGTTGTTTATGCGTATATGCAGTTTCGTTAATATCACTTTTGTAATACGTTATATTTTTACAGTTTCCTTTAATTTAATAAACATAATATTTTTAATTTTACTTGAATCTTTTATTTGTTCATATTTATTTGTAGGAGTTATTATATTAAACGTCAACATTAACATTATTCTCTTTTTTGGAAGCAACAACCTAAAACTCACAACGAGCCCGAGATCACTCACATTTAGTAAAGTTTTATTAAAAATAGTTTCTTGCTTTCCGACTAGTTGGCTATTTGAGATAAAGATAGCGCAGTCTGGGGTGAGATTTTATGAATTAAGGCGCCCGACAAATCTTTTCAAATACATAATTTTATCTTACACTTTTATTTCATTAACATTTCATAATCTCACCACAGCCGCTGTTCCGGGTATATCAATTGGCTAGCCTAACGTAGAGGCCTATCTCAGCGCCAATATATCAATATATATATATATATATATATATATATATATATATATATATATATATAAGTATATATATATATGCGCATTGATGAACCAGATAACGCAATTCTCCTGCAGACTAACATTATTTATATTATTATTTAATATGGAATTGGTGTCTGCAAAACAATCTTAAACTTAACATAAGTAAGTTCTGTGTGGTTCGGTTTTCTTGAAGAAAGGAACTTTTAGGTTTTAATTACAACACTAGCAATTACCTTCTAATATGATACTCAAAGATTTAGGAGTTATTTGGCAGTGGTCTAACCTTTGTCGATATGATATGTGCACGATACTGAAATGTGTAGATTTGCTTCCGCGACTCTTGGTTTTTTGATGCGTTGTTCCAAATATTTTTCGAATATGCAAACGAAAAAAATACCTCTATTGCTCGCTAGTTCGAAGAAAACTGGAATATGCTTCAATAATTTGACATCCTATATACACTTGTCATAAGGTCAATACAATACTCAGAATGTTGCTGTAGAGAGAATTCAGCGTCGGTTTTTAAAGTATCTGAGTTTCAAAACATCTGGCATTTATCCGGATCGTGGAATGGCCTATTCTTTTTTGCTGGAATAGCTTGGCGTTTAATCACTGTCTGATCGCAGGATGCTACAGAACGCAGGTTTTTTGTATAAACTGATGTGGTCGGTTCCGCGCATTGCTTCAAGGCAATGTTCGGCATTTGCTCATCGCACACCAAACACGAACATCTTCTGGAAGACCCCACTGACTCCCATGATGCAGAATGCCGAGGCAATATACTTCGACATATTTACTGGGTGTCGGCGTCAGGGGCGCGTTGAGTCTGAAGACCTCAGTCTTTCTTTTTCTTATTGTTTTAAATTTATATTATCTTTACTGATACTCTATTATTATTATTATTTAATATGTATGTACTCGCATTTGTTTCGCGTTTCAAAATTTCTGAAATTTAAGGTTATTGGGCAGTATCCACCTGGAAATACCGATCACAATAGTCTAGTGCGTGATCATGCTTTAGTTTTGTTAGATACTAGACGAGAAATCGCCAGTGCTAACTTCTTGTATCGTGTAATGCATAGTAGGACAAGCTGTCTCTCTTTACTTGAGAAGATTTGCTTTGCAGTCCCTTTTACTGTTTAGGTACACGATGCTAATCCGAAACTCTGTTTTTTGCTTATCCGATGTGTAGGATTAGGTTTCGACTTCATAGCTTTTGTCGTTATCTTATCTATACTCTTTGGATGTTCCTAAATCACGTCAATTTTTAATTTTCTATGAATTTAATATTAGGAATTCTATAAAATGGCATCTGCAATGCCAATTGCACCGATTAGGAAATTTGTAGCTTTTATTAATGAAATCTTTGTACTACACTGCTCAACTTTTGAACTGGTACACTTATATAGCATGCAGTAAAAGTAAACAACCCTACGTAGGCGTTAGACATGACTTCCTATATGATCAGGGCTGTGTTTCGGAATGCAAACAAATGTCTATCGAATGACATTTGCGACTACATTGTTGTTTGCTGTTATTATCTGTCATAATTGCAGTTACTGAGCTCGCGGACGCTTATACTTTTATCAAGTTTTAAGAGAATTTTTGCTAATTTCTCGAATAAGTTTTAATGCAGTGTTGAGTGCATTTTAGAGATGCCATTAAGGCTTTTAAGTATTGAAGAGATGAGTTAAACTATGGGAATGTTTATGACTGGTGCATCGCTAAGAACTGTTGCTCATTGTGGTTCACATTTAAATGGGCAGCATTTCAATGTGAGCCACAATATGATCAGAAGAGTTCGAATGCGTTTTAATGATACTGGATCTGTCAAATATTTACACGGTGGAGGACCAAACCGCATTACAACAGTCAGGGAGGATCATTTTATTACGGTTCAGTGTCGAAGGTATAGATTTTCTACTGCAAGAACACTCCAAATTCAGTTATTGAATGCAACAGGTACTCGAGTATCCACTCAAACAGTAAGAAGAAGGTTCCATGGGGTAAATTTAAGGTCCAGATCTTCTAAAAAATGCCCATTGTTGACCAGAGCCCACAAAAGAAGAAGGCTAGAGTAGGCACATCAACATGCAAATTGGAATGTTGAAGATTGGGGTCGTTGTTTATTCAGTGACGAGACCAAAGTGCGCCTCCATAGCTCAGATGGAAGAGTTAGAGTTTGGAGAAACAGAGGAGAACGCTATATTCAGAACAATGTGACTTACCATCAAGCTTATGGAGGTAGTTCAATTACTGTTTGGGGAGGTATTTCTGTGACGCGTCGTGCTGAATTGGTTATGCTTCGAAATGCTACAATGAATAGGGTATCTTAATGAGGTATTACAACCTGCAGTGTTGCCATTTGCTAATGAAATAGGCGATGGTTTTGTGTTTGTTGATGATAACGCGCGTCCTCATAGAACATGACAAACCAATGCATTTTTTTAAGATAACAATATTACGCACATGGATTGGCCAGCGAACTCTCCATATCTTAATCCCATAGAGAACGTATGGGATTACCTGAAGAGGTTGACAAGATCAAGGAGTGGATCCAAACAATCACCATTAGCTTCGAACTCCCGTTTTGGAAGAATGGCAAAATATTCCTCAGCATTACATTCGGAATTTGATTTCCAGCATGCCAAGACGTTGCCAGGAGGTCATAAGAGCTAGAGAAGGTCCCACGCAATATTAATCTTTAAGTGTTTGGTTATATTTTCTTTCCAAAGCAAACTTTTCTGTAATTCTAAAATGAAGATTTTGTTATTTTTCTATTACAACATTTGAAATTCGTTATTTAAGTTTTATTCTTTTAATTCTTCGTCTTAAAAGTGTTTCCCAGAACCATATACTGTCAATTAAGCAAGAAAGTGTTGCTCAAAAAGTAGTAAATTGTTATTTATATATGTTCTTGTAAGTGTACCAGTTCAAAAGTTGAGCAGTGTAGTTATAGACATGCAATTGCCTTAGCTTTTATTGTGTCTAATGTAAATCTAATGTAAAAGTCTAATTTAGTAAGTGTAAAATCAATTGTAATTTTATTAACTGTCGTGTTTATTTTATGTCATGCTGCATACTTTATAATACATTTGTTTTGTCGAGATTTTATCTTATTTCAATTTTACCTTACAATTGTTTTTGATATGCAGGGCCAATACGATAAAAAAAAGCATCAATAAATACCCTACCACCCACCCCTCGTACGTTACGCAGTTTGAACCGTATATGTATTCGTGAGACATTTGCTTAGTAAATTTTCGTGTAACGTTTTTGAGAAGGCCCTCTTTTTTTCTATTTGGAGGGTCGTGAATGCGTTGATTATTAAAAATCATGATTGGTAGATATAAATCTAAAACAGGACCCAAATGAAATGGCTAGTTTCCGAAACGATGAGGTAATTTTGACAGAACACGCATAGTTAAAAGGCGTGACGATTACCCGTGTCGATAATTTACATTGTACAGCCACGAGAAATATGGTAACTAAATTGTTACCCTGTTTAATAATGAATTAAGTGGGAAATCTAACACAATATCAATTCATAATAAATTTGATATGTTATAGTTAGATAAAGTAACTACTAAATATTTTAGCTTACCTATGATTATATGGTACATTAAAGATTATTTAATAATAGAAATCACTAAAATGATCCGTAAAAATTTTCAAATGACAATGAATTAAAATAAAATCTATTTTCATATTAAAATTCAAAACTATATAAATTACATCGACTAAAATAAATATAAATTAAACATTTCTCACGAATTCATTACAATATTTTTTTCCTACAAAGACGTAGCGCGGTTTTCACCAAAACCTTCTTCCCAATTTATTGCATATTCAGCCTGTTCAGCAATGCCGCAATCAGGGTGATATAAAATTCCTTTCAAACGAAAACATTTTTAATAATGTTGAAATATGATTAAGAACCGGGCGTGGAAAACACAATGCAAGTTAATATTTTTGTGAAAATTGCTTTCCAGACATACAGACACGTGTTTGGTCTTGCTACAATTTTAGCCAGTTCGGGGATGAACCATCTGACGTATAGCTCCGATCTCGCACTTTTTAATTTTATGTGTTCCCACAGCTAACTCTAAAATGCATAGTCTATTGTGGAAGTGTCAGTGAACGCATATGAATACGTGATGGAGGAACTTCATTTAGAAAATTGGCACTCCTGTGTTCACAACGTGGTTTTACCAGATGCAATGGGTGAATACTTTGAAAACAATAAAAATATTTCTCTTACAGGCTGGAGTATTTTCATAATGAATTGAAAATACAAATTGAAGAACCTTGACGCTTACGGGTATAAGACGATGTATATTATAATGATAATGGTCATATACCAGTGTGGTTATAAATTGAGTGTATTACTAATGCTTTTACCTATAAAAACTTTAATGCTTACCAAATTATGTAATTATTTGCGGCTTGAAATCCTGAAGGAACTTATCAACAGTAAATTACAAACTTCAGCATTTTACTAGATCTTTGAATTAACATGAACGTTACTGTATATTTATTATGATATTATCTGGAACATATTTTCTAAATACTTATTTAAATGATTTATTATACTAGTTCAATAACTTTCACTAATAATAAAAATTCGAATCGGTATTCTCTTGTATAACTGGAGTATCAGTATTGTATGTGGATAAATCGACTTTATTTAAAGAAAATTGGATGTTAAATTTGGATAGGCATACGCGTTCATATGTCACGTAAAGTGATTTCCATTGACCAGGCAACAACAGTTTCTTCATATATCCTTGTTGTTACCGCTTCTGTTGGATATACCTGGAAGTATTCGGTTTCACCCCAATCAAAATGTAATCCGATATATCTTGCGGACGAGATTTGTTTTTCGGTCATCACAAAAATAATGATACCGAAGCTCCTATAAGGATTTGCTTTTCCTATAATTGCGTATAACATATAACCGTATAGATATGTCCAAATATACCGGTTGTACTTATTTCTAATAATTTAAATTCGATAATTTGTGGCATTTTTTTATGGAAAATGACTTTTTTCAAAAGACTTTTTTGCTTTTAATTTTGATTAAATTATTATGTTGATAAATCTCGTTGATCCGAGTTGCCATGGTTTTACTTGACTTTGATGTTATTATGTGTATTTGACTTGCATAATTTATTGACTATTGAAAGCATTAAAAATATTTTTAAGTTCAAAATGGCAGGGTATACTAACAGAGAATATGATAAAGCTTTAAACGCTTGTTATTATCACGCCTCTGCTGCCGAGCGCTTGTACAGAGGACGATTTCCGAACCGTTGTCATCCAGATCACAAAACGATACAAAATGTAGCAATATGTGTTGTGGAGATATGATGTATCACTCCAAAACGTTCTTTGCATGCTGGTCAAAATCGAAAACTTACATGGCAACAGGAGGAACAGTTATTGCAGGATGTTGAGAATAATCCTACCACCATTACACGTCTGTTGTCAAGAAGTAGGCGTCATATCCAATCCTCTATTCAAAGATGTCTTCGAAGATACAACTTGTATCCATACCACCTACAGCCTATTCAAATGCTGCATCCCGGAGATGACCTATTAAGAGTAAATCTTTACACGTGGTCACATTACTCAAAATTCAGAGCAATCCTGATTTTTCCATAATATTTTGTTTACCGATGAAGCTCATTTCAACCAAAAAGGAGTTTTCTATCACCGCAACCTTCATTATTGGCACTATTAAAATCCCCATATTGTACATCGGCGGAATCAACAAAGATGTTGGTCCATGAATGTTTGTATAGGTATTTTGAGGAAAAGAATCATCGGTCCATACTTTCTGCCAAGAATACTGAATGATGAAAATTACAGTAATTTTTGTGAGAACACTTTGCCAGGTCTTCTAGGGGATATTTCTTTATAAGAACATGCCACAATGTTTTTCAACACAATGGAGCGCCTGCACATGCTACGTTACAAGTACGAGAAATTTTGAATCGCCGTTTTCCTAATAAATGGATTGATCGGGGTGAACCAATAGCGTGACCACCGCGGTCTCCCGACTTAAGTCCAACAGATTTTTGGCTGTGGGAATACTTGAAAGAAAATGTTTATTTTACTGTACGTGTGCCTGTCGAAGTGGATTACGTTATTGCCCGGATTCACGAAGTAATAGCAGATATAAATGAGGATAATTTCAATTCTGTCGCCAGAAATTTTAGTCATAGGTTACATACGAGTATTAACGAAAATTGTATTACTTTTGAAGGTTTGTTAAGGAATTAGATGTTTTGTTTCCGTTTTGCTAAGCTTAACCCAGATAGTTTTGATTTTTGTAATTTTAAAAGTTTTTTGTTTGTATTTGGATTTACTAAGAATAAACAAAAATTTGGAAAATGTTAATCTTTTATTTCAATTTTAACTCAAAAGGATTCGTTTTCGGGATTTTAGTATTCTTAATTTTTGTCTTGTTTTTAATTGTAGAACATATATCAGAGGGCTGGGGAGTGAATATTGACTCACCCTGTATAATTCAATATTCAGAATTTCGAATATCTTTACACTACTGTACAATAAAGTGTCCCAATTAATTCAAAATCTGAGTGTGGCGAATCCTTTGTGTTACTTTAATAACTGATAAATTGACATGAAAACTTGGCAGGATAGCCCCAGAGCATTCGGTTTTCACCAAGTGGTCAAGCGGTCAACTCCCGCCGGCCGACGCGGTCTCACACAATAACGGAAAAAGGGGTGAACCGTCCCGGATAACCATGACAAGCGCACACTTGAGGGATGTTCTTACTCTTCACTTCACGTATAATTGTTTGTTTTCTCACGGTCGACGTGATTTACTAATTGATGTTCTGTATTAAAACGCACTCGTCTGTCCAATTTCTGCTTTCCGATATGACTGAAAGCGCGGATCTCCCTTCATTGGACGCTTTGTTCGTCACTGAAAACGGAGAATTTCGCTAAAATGCCAAATTATCCCCCACGGCCGATGCGATTTTCCACAAATAGGGGACGCATTTGCCCCGAACCACACCATACAGAATATTTAAGTGCATTTTAACATAACATCAATCTATATTGACTATTATGAGAGATCTGTCTGTGTTTAAAGTGTCATGCAATTCATATACATATATGTACATTTATAGCGGACAAACATTAATATTTCGGGTTCATGTGAATTTCCTACTATTATTCTCGGCTACTGGTGTTATAATCTATATATTTACATAAAAGTCAATGTTCGTATGTGTGTCCGTTATAGACTAAAAAAAACACTGGACCGATTTATGCGCGGTTTTTGCAAAATGATTCGCGTTGTCCGAAGAGGGTTTAAAGCTGTTGAAATCCTTTATCTGACCAGTAGAAAGAAACTTAGGAGCCTAGTAATATAATATCGACAGTAGCAGTACTATTATTTAAATGTAGATGGCGCCACATAAAATAATAATGTGTATGTAAATATCTAACTTTAACTAAATACAATTGATATCAAACTTTCAATTATGTTCATTTAATATATATATATAAGTAAAAGTAAAAATTCATTAACGGGTGAGCGGTCTGAGATTTATATATATATATATATATATATATATATATATATATATATATATATATATATATATATATATTTCATGCCGCATCACTTTTTTGACTTCCAAAAAGCAGAGCGAGTAAGAATATGCCATGAAACTTTAAACTTCTTAAATAATGGCGGGCACTAAATTTTTTTCAAAATAGTGATAGGTGATAAAACTTATATTCCCTTTATCGACTTTCCTACCCGCTAAGGGAGTCGTGTACGGATTCACGAAGATGAGGAAACTCCTACAATGACTAAGAAGCAGCGGGCTATGAAAAAGGTTCTGTGTGCGGTATTCTTCAGAAGTACGGGCTTAGTAAATGTAGTTAAGCTAGATGCAGAAAAGACAATTACAGTTGAGTGGTACGTACACCAAAAAATGTTTGCCTGAATATTTAGTAGAGTTCCAGACAAGGGAATTATGCTCCACCATGATAATGCATCGTCCCATACGGCAGTTTTAGTCCTCCAGCTTTTGGGTGGAAAAAAATATAAAAGTAATAGAACATCTGCCGTATTCACCTGATTTAGCAATGTGTGACTATTTTTTGGGCTTAAACGAAATTTGCGAGGTAGAAGATTTTCATTTGAAGAAGAGATTGATACCTCAGTTCACGCTTATTTTGAAGGTATTTTGAAGGTATTGGTTGGAAGGTTTTAAATAGTGGAAATAAAGAATGATCAAGTGTACCATTGCTGAAGGGAATTACTTTGAGCATATTTAAAATAAAATTCTAGAAAATATTAACTGTGTTTTTTATTTTCAATAATTTCAGCTTATCCCGCGTAATCAGCTTTTTCGTAGTACCTTTCACATAGTTTCGGTATGTACAAACCTATCCATAGACTTCTCTACCAATTTTGACGAACATTATCTAGGATTATTTTTAATTTTTCTTAACATATAATGTTTAGCGTGTTCACTAAACAAGATTTGTTTCTTTTGTATTACATCATGAACTGTAGGATGACTTCTTTCAATTATTTCACTGACTTTTTGCACCCACTTTTTCTTTCTCCAGTGTTCAACCATTCATTTTCTTATATCACATGACGTTTCTTTATGTGACATTTTTTTACGTGGCAAATATCTCCTAAGATTTCCCAAGTTTATTTAGTATCATCCGGGATTCCCCTATTATAAGACATAATCATATAAATCGGTAGTTTTAATTTTATTTATTTAAATTAGAGAAACTAAAATTTTTATTAGTACATTGTACCCGTTACTAGACTGTACCTAAGAAATAAATTACAGTTTTAAGGCTTCGTTGTTAGTAGAAATTTTTCATTTTATTTTTTTGTATACAGATGTCCAATGATTTATGTGAATCACTGTATATATTTCTTACTAAATTATATTATTTATAAATACGCTTTCCTTAATTTTTGATAGAGCTTTCGGCATGGATTGCGAGAAGAAAAAATAATACTTTCGTTATTCTTTACTATATAGTTAAAAATGCTTGCATCGATTTTCGAATAGTTTTCAATTAATCTTCCTTGACAACAAAATCAATCATAAAAATAACACCTTGTATTGTTTCAATCTTAACAATTTATTCAAGCACGGAACAATTTCTTAACTAACCACTTATTTCGCATATAATTCCATTCCATTAAAAGCATCTCTTCAGGCAGTTGTCCAATTAAAACAGCATAAACATAATTTTGGAAACCTTATTTTTTAAATCCACTAACGTTATTTGTCAAACTTTTTCATTTCAAGTTACTTTCATCTACGGTCCAGTTCGTTCGGATAAAGTAAAATATTTAATTTATGAAGCGTATTTTTATTATTTATTTCTATTGAATTTCAAGTAATGGTATTGTAGTAGATGTGAAGTTATATATTTAGATTTTAAATATGTATTTTACAAAACGTGTGGCCTATTTATTATTTAAATCATAATTTGTGTGTTGTTATTGACCGCATTTTATTATTTTCTAACAGCTTTATATTATCGAATGTTACACTCCGATAGAATTTTCTGTCACCCCGAACTACCACCGCATAGAATTTTATTTGTATTTTAACGAACGAATTTTAACGTTTAAAGTTTAAAAATACAGGGTGAATCAATATTCACATCTCAATCTTCGGATATATATTCTACAGTTAAAAATATGAAACATGAAGTATACTGAAATCACTAGAGCGAAACCGTTTTCTGGTAAAATAAAAATAAAATATTAACAAACGATTCGATGACAACGGTGTAGACAAAACCACGCACAAGAATTCATAATTATAGAAAGTAGAACTGTCCCCAGAACCCATTAGTACGTTAATAGCGCATACGGCACTGAGTAGCGTGTTCGCGTCCTCCCACTCTACCCAACGGCGGATCAAAACTGAGCGAGGAAGTGTTGATCCCAGTGCTCATGAATTTACTTGATTTTAACGTTATTATGTGTTTTTGATTTGCATCATTTATTGACTATTGAAAGCATGAAATATATCTGTAATTTCAAAATGGCAGGGTATACAACGTCGACATGATAAAAGTTTCAGGCGCTTGCTATGATAACGACCGTACTGCCGAGCGTTTGTACAGAGAACGATTTTTGAATCGCCATCATCTAGATCACAAAACAATCCAAAATGTAGAAATATGTCTTGTGGGGACAGGCTTTATCGCTCCAAAACGTTCTTTGGATGCTGGTCGATCTCGAAAATTTACACGGCAACAGGAGGAACAGTTATTGCAGGATGTTGAAAATAATTCTACCACCAGTACACGTTTGTTGTCAGGAAATAGGCGTCACACCTAATCCTCTGTTCATAACTGTCTTCGAAGATACATCTGGTATCTATACCATCTATAGCCTGTTCAAATGCTGCATCCCGGAGGTGACGTACTGAGAGTAAATGTTTGCAAGTGGTTATTACATCAAATTCAGAGCAATCCTGACTTTTTCCATAATATTTAGTTTACCAATAAAGCTCATCCATAACTATCACTATTGGCACTATGAGAATTCTCAAATTGTACTTGTGCGCAATCAGCAAAGATGTTTGTGTGTGAAAAACAATTATCGGATCATATTTTCTGCCAAGAATACTGAATGGTGAAAATTACAGTAGATTTTTGGCTGTGGAGATACATAAAGGAAAAGGTTTATTTTACTGTGCCTGTATGAGTATGATATTATTACCCGAATTCACGAAGCAATAGCAGATATAAATCAGAATTATTTCAATTCTGTTGCCAAAAACTTCAGCAATAGGTTACATACATGCTTTATGTTATAATAAATAATAATAAGAGTATTGGACACGTAAATTAACAAAAAAAAATTGGCAGAGAATTCCAATATCGTATCGAACAATATGCGAGAGATATGCTTATCGAAGTCAGTAACCTTTAACAGCGAAGAAGAAATAATAATTTCAGATAATATAGATTATTAATTTCATCTAATCTCGCAGTACATATGGAAATTTTCCCATATTCTAGTTTCTATGCAAGATAAAAATAATAAATTTAAATCTAATAAAATAAGTTTAAAAAATATTTTAACATATCATTTATGAGATAGTGTAATCAAAGCATACACGTTATACAATAATTAATAATTTTAACATGAATAACAACCACCAATCGGGGTTTGTTTAGAACGTAGAATCAATATAACACATTGAGAACTGTGCATCTGATAAAATATTTATTAAAAATTATTTTGCGTTTGCATGAGGGCGCTTCAAAACTACGTCCATTTGCTCAATTAGGCCGTGCCAGAGCTTTAAAGTTCATGTCCAATTGATGCGATTTATAATTTATCAAATGACCAGTTCAAACCCTGATCTCCGGTTCATTTGCATTCACATCGCCGGAGTTATACTCGGAACACACCAACCCGCATTACCGCAACATTTAATATAATTGGCAACGCCTAACACCAGCATAAGTTAGTCACTTCTGTTGAGAATATTTTTCCACGTGTTAGATGAACGACAAACACTGTTACCTAACAAAGAATATACGATAGTGTCTGCATTTAATTAAAAAAAGCGCTGAAAATTCGTGTTCGCATACAGCCTGGCATAATTCGACAATAGAAGAATCAGTGTATGAATCTTGCAATCTTATTACTAGCATGCCATTTTAAAATGCTACATTTTACATAGTTTATTATGTTAGCAAAGGTAACGATCCTCCAATGTTTTTCTACGTATTTGCAACATTTGAAAACCTGAAAATATTTTCTATCACAACAAAACTGAATCTCTTATTTGATAGAATTTATACAAACCCACCATAGTACTAATGTTCATTTTAATAAAATAAATTTTTACTGTACAAATGTAACACATATTTTATATTTTAACAATAATTTTTAATGTGTATGTAACCGTAATTTTTAACGAAAATGAAATTTAATTATATATAAAAATAAAACATGTTCTGATGAAGGTACGATTGTCTGTATGGAACAAAATAGTTATCGAAACGTAAACAAACTCATTTATTTATTTAACAAAAAACGAAATTCCAAGAATTTATCAACATTGATATATTAATTAAACGGCTAAGAAATAGATTCTTCTCTATATTATATATATATATATATAAGGTAAACTTAATTAGTCGGCGATTAAAGGTCTGGTTATTACTTCAAAGTGTATATATTTAAAATAATCCTACATGTTTCGGCAATGATGCCTTTGTCAAGGGAATAAAAAATATAAATGACAGAATATTCTGTCATTTGTATTTTTTAGTTTACCTTATCATACCAAGGTCACGAATATATTATATTTATATATATATATATATATATATATATATATATATATATATATATATATATGGTAAATTCAATCAGTTGGCGATTTAAAGTCTGGCTTACTTCAAAGTATATATGTATATTTAAAACAACCCTACATGTTTCGGCAATGATGCCTTTATCAAGGATATAAAATATAAAATATAAATGACAGTATATTTTATATTTTATATCCTTGATATATTTAACGTTTGCTTTCATAACAGACATTTGCTTTCAAAATAGACATCTGCTTTCAATAACTGACATTTGCTTTCAATAACTGACATCTGCTATCAAAACTGACATCAGCTTTCAAAACTGATTTCTGCTTTCAACTTTACATCTACATTCAATAACTGACATCTGATTCATTAACACTGTTACTTTATAATGCATTTCTAAATAGCTTGAACCTAGGTCTATCGTGGCTTAAGTGGTAAAAGCGACAGTCCGGCAAACTATAGACTTGGGTGCAAGTCCCAACGTAGACAATATTTTCAAACTAAACAAATTCCGTATGATTTGCTTTGTAATTTGTAGACAGCAATGTTTACATCCCCACTTACTTTGCAATTACATACATACTAATTTGATATTTGTAAATATTTCATATAAAAGCCGAGAAACTCCAATAATTTATCAATTGATATATATATATATATATATATATATATATATATATATATATATATATATATATATGTTTTCTTTTAGGTTTCCGCGGGTAGTAGTGTGTGTTTTAACTGTATTCCGGGTTTTCTTCCGCTTTCCTTCCTTCCGGTTTTCTTCCACTGTTTGGTCTTCGTAAAGACCGGTGCTGGTTTCTGGACGACTCGTAAACTCGTAGTTTACGAGTAACAAGAAGCAGAAGCAGACAGTTATCGCAAACCTGAAGATGGCAAATGTAATTTTGCCGAAACTTCGTCCAGAAACCTGAACCAAAGACCGCTGCTGGTTTCTGGACGACGTTTCGGCAACATCACATTTGTCATCTTCAAGGTCTGCGATAACTGTCTGCCTCTGCTTCTGGTTACTCGTAAACTATGAGTTTACGAAGACCAAACAGTGGACACGCGGAAGAAAAGCCGGAATCCAATTGAAACACACACACATATATATATATATATATATATATATATATATATATGTATATATATAATCTTAGTCTTGAATAGAGACAAAGAAAAAAAGGAATGAAAGATAGATATGAGTAATGCCTTCATACAAAACATCGTGGACCAATGTTCATGTAGTAACGAGAAAATAATTAGTTAATTGACGAAGGAGATACTTGTTGAAACTTCATTATAACGCTAAGAAATAAATAATTATATTTCTAGTTTCAAAAATTCTTTTATTGTAAATACACTACAATATTGTTTTGCCAAACAATGGCTTCATCAGGTGGGTGAAATACTGAATATGTACAATACAAGTTTGAATATTTATGTAAAAATTGAGGAAATGGTGGTTTCCACCACCATTGAGGAGATCATTGGTGTAAATGTTGAACATTAGAGGGGCCAGAACCGATCCTTAAGAAAAGATATTTTTGAAGGTTTTGCCATTACTAGTTCGCTAATCTACGATTCGGTGATTACAGTATTTTGGAGTAATATTCTATATAATTACATCTTTCCATTTTTCATACGTTGTCTTTTTATTTCAAAGACACCATGTATATGCGTATCTTGATTATATAAATACCCATATTATAAATTTAATTTGGAAGCCCAGATTGTTCGAATCACTACCTCATTCCCCTTTCTGTAAACTACTTCAATTATTAGACACGATCTTTTGTATGTATATTGACCAGTTTGCGATGGACGGCAATTGACCAAATACATATACGCGAGCACCCACATGTGCGAGCTCAACTAATTTAAATAAATAGTATTTCATTCGATTCATAACTACATATTTTTCCCTGTTTGGTAATTAAGTAGTAATTGATTTGTTGATTGTGATACATAATGGGCCTTAAAAGGCGTAAGGACAATACGGTAATGGCGAACGGCGTCGATTGAAATATTGATAACAGCCACTAGGTTAGACAACTCATTGTAACGTGTTTAAAATACATGTGCTAATGTACGCGTTCATTGTATTCTTTAGGGGGTTGTTTTAGCGTGTCACCGCTCGCATAACTATGGGGGTGTATTACTTTTTTAACATCCATCTCTCTGGAATTGAACTAAATTTTTCGTTACATAGTCAATTCGGAATTATTTAGTCTCTCTAAATCCTAATGAATTAAATATTGTGTACATATACACGTAATAATTTTTATTAAATAAATATTCATCGCTTACACATTATTCCATACGACTTAACGATCAGTAAAATTAAATGTAAATACATAAATATCAACTTTAACAAGCATTATTCAATTTTTTACGATATTTTCCATGTTGATATTTATTTTTTTTACTTCATTACGAGAAATGCCTAAAAAATAAGTTCCACTTTTAACTATTTTCAATGTCACAAGAACTCCAGTTCCAAGACAATTAGATCGTATATATCATAGACTTGTGTATTTGAGATGCTTAATCGAACGATTTAGGAAGTATAATAGAAAATAAACAGCGCTTTATATAATTTTTTCATGAGCTTGTATCATATTGTCTGAATTACCAACTGTTGTTCTTGAACTATGTAGATATCAGAGATGCTCACTGAGAGATTCGATAAAAACCTACTTGGCACTCCCATACATTGTTACAGATGATGAAACATAAATATCACATATAATTTCTGAAATTAAACAGGAACTTGGGTTAGACCAATATGGAACTGAGAGTTAAAGTCTTTAAAAACTAAATTGTTAGATCATTAAATCTCTTTTAAAGTCTTTAAAAAAGATATCAGCCAGATGTCAAGTAGTACCATATAACCGTGGCAGAACTGATAAAAACAACATTTCAATGAAACTCCCCGAAAATATGCAATATGTAGGCATGTCCTGTTCCCTTTGTGTATCGCTCTGGTTCTCCGTTCTATCTGTTCAATAGTTCTGCTTATTTGTGGCAAACAGATATTCCCAAGCTCGCAAATTAATCTGTATATTATTTCTTCTTCTTTCGTTCCAAGTATTTTGTCTTGGTTCTGGAGAAGTTATACTATATTGACATGGTGTACTGACAACCACAACGTAAAAGCATTATATTGATGTCATTTGTATAGAAGTTCTTATTCGAAAATAAAATTTACTAACTGGCTGCCTCTTCTACCTGGGGCATAGAGGTGACAATTTTTCGCCAAATGCTATTTTCTGTGTTTTTTTTTTGCTGAACTCAATTTAGTTCTTCTCTTCAGTATATCTGCAATTTCGGCATTCCATTTTCTTCTCGATCTACCTTGTCTTCTTTTAACACCCAATTTTGCTTCCCACATAACCTTCACTACTTTCTGCCCATTAATTCTCATTAAATGCCAGAAAAATCTTAATTGTTGTGTTTCGATTTTGTATAATATTACTTAGTCTCGGTGACGGACAGTATAAATGTTAGTAGATAAGCTATGGGCGTTCTAGGCCAAAATCCCATGTATTTTCTTATGGAGGTTCATTTTGCATTTTTGAGGGTGAAACGTCAATGCGCATGCGTCAACCCCTGGTTCCGACTGTGCATACACAACTCCTACAATATATTCCCTTATGGTGGAGAAGGTAAGAAATTATAATTTTATGTGGGGGTGAGTTTTACATAGGGGTGAGTTAGGTGACCGAAAACTCATGATGATTTGAAGAGATCCGCAAGGGGACACCAGGAGCCTGCATTGATGTGTAAGGGGATACCAGGGGTTTGCAATGAAGTCCACGAGACCTGCAAGAGTGTTCCAGAAGCCTGCAAGGTGGTTGTCAAGGGGCGCTGCAGTGTTGAAAATAACGTCAAAACGGCTCTAACTGCAAGGGGTAGCGAGATACCGCCCTTACTTAGGGATGACCCATGTTCGGTTGTAGTTTCATACGCGACCACCGCGAGACCTCGAGGGCGCTTTGTCAGATGTTATGATTAATGAATTGCGTATGTAAAATAGTAAAGCTATCACGTGATCATTAATATCTCATTAAATGAATATAATATATATAGCGGAGGATATGTGTATGAGAGTCATTCAGTCAGTGTCCATCGTTGAGTTAAGATGCAATCTGTTCAACAAATCAAATCTTCGCTTTACAATACTAATCTTCACATGGAAGATCTCAAAGTAAATATTAAAAATTGTAATCAAACTCTTCGAGCATTAAGAAATTCGTTGAGTAGTGCCAAAAGTGTTGGTGAGAAACAAAAACTTACAACGGCTATTGCCAAGGTGAAAAGTTTCAAACAAAAATTTCGCGCTCTTCAAATAAGCGGAGGGGGTTACACACCGAGGAAGCATACTGCTTCTTATCATGTTAAATGGGAGGATATCCAATCCGCTTTTCAAGAGCGAATACGAACCGGTGTTATTATTAATCTACATCATATTGACCCGAAATTGTTTATGGAAGATGTTGGTACCTTATTTCGCAGAAGAATCTTAAATGTATTGAAGAAGGAAGAGATCATCAAGGTGAACACAATGTTTTGTGGTGAATTTACAAAGCAACAGGCTGAACAGGAAATTAATGAAATGAAATATCTTAATACTAAAAATATTGCAATTTACCGAGACACTAACCTAAAAGAATGGTTTGTTAACTACATACAACAGCCAATTCCAATTCCAAGCCAATTCTCGCTGAACTCGAAGAGTTTCAAGAAAAAGATAGCGGTTGGGCCTTATCATCTATAATCACCAGTACCTGGTACCAGGTACTGGTGATTATAGATGACTGAATGACTCTCATACACATATCCTCCGCTATATATTATATTCATTTAATGAGATTTAATTTAATGATCACGTGATAGCTTTACTATTTTACATACGCAATTCATTAATCATAACATCTGACAAAGCGCCCTCGAGGTCTCGCGGTGGTCGCGTATGAAACTATAACCGAACATGAGTCATCCCTAAGTAAGGGCGGTATCTCGCTACCCCTTGCAGTTAGAGCCGTTTTGACGTTATTTTCAACACTGCAGCGCCCCTTGACAACCACCTTGCAGGCTTCTGGAACACCCTTGCAGGTCTCGTGGACTTCATTGCAAACCCCTGGTATCCCCTTACACATCAAAGCAGGCTCCTGGTGTCCCCTTGCGGATCTCTTCAAACCATCATGACTTTTCGGTCACCTAACTCACCCCTATGTAAAACTCACCCCCACATAAAATTGTAATTTCTTACCTTCTCCACCATAAGGGAATATATTGCAGGAGTTGGGTATACACAATCAGAACCAGGGGTTGACGCATGCGCATTGACGTTTCACCCTCAAAAATGCAAAATGAACCTCCATAAGAAAATACATGGGATTTTGGCCTAGAACGCCCATAGCTTATCTACTAATGTGTATAATGATTAGAAGAAAATGCAGGAGTTACAGAAAATGTCATTGTCGAAGGTAACTGCTATCTGCTACAGGACGGTTTATAATATAGTGAGGCATGATATTATGGCAAGAAGATTTAGAAGTGATAAAAGATCAATAAGGAAGGTACAAAGTTGGAAGTTGATATCATTCAACGAACAGTATATAGTATGTACAAGTAGGGTGAAGCTGACACATTAAATAACTTACAAAAGACATTAAAAGAAAATACCAAAATAGAAGCCTCTAGAACAACAATGTGGGGACCATTAAAGCAAAATGGTTTCCAATATGTAATGGAGTCACTGGGATACAAAAATTACGCCAAGAATATATAATCAACATGAAAAAATTCCAAGATGAGGGGCGGTTTATTTGTTACGTAAACAAATCTTGGTACGACACTACCACTACGAAAATACCATAAAAAAGTGGGATTAATGATTCACAGGCATGTTTATTAGATGTATCCCCTTACATAAGAAAAAGAATTATTAGTTTACACGCTGGTTCTTGGATAGGAGAAGTGTTATTTTCAATATAACGAGGATATAAAAGCACCATTATTCGAAGAGTGGTTTCAGAAAAATCTCTAACCAGTATTACCCGAAAGAAGTGTCATTGTCAAAGGACAATGCTTCATACCATTCGCGACAGGTGAAGAAGCTATCAAATTCGAACGGTACGAAAGCTGAAATATCGGGATTTTTACAACAAATTGAAACTTATTATGCAGATACCTACACAAAATCTGGATTATTAAAAGTCTTTAAAACAAAGACTCTCGAAAAGTAGTACATTATGACCACGGCCACAGGGCATACTGTCTTACGTTTGCCGCCATATCACTGTATATTTAATCCAATCGTGTTAATTTGGAGTCAATAGAAAGCCACACAACGATCGTCCCAAATTTTGCGAAATGGCTTCGAATCGTATTCGAGTAACAATTTCCAATATAGTGCCAGAAAAATGGAAAAATTGCATTTGACATTCAATAGAAATAGAAAATATTTATCACAAATTTATAACTAACTTACATATAAGTGATGAGGACAGCACTGACCTTGAGAATGTCCAAAGTAATAATGTCATTTCTAATAATTTATGCCAGGTACTTCATTAATATTGGATTATTGTCAACATTACCAATTATTATGTATAAATGGGTAATTATATGGAAAATCTTAATTAGCATTGTATCAACAATATGTATTTCGCCATTATGTGTTGTAAGATTGAAAATATAATAGGTATTATTCATAGTTTGCTTCTATTTACAGTAGCTCATTATATATGTAAGAATAATATATAAAACCTCGCTTCTTATGTGTATTTACATTTATAATGGATTCACTTTATATTTCTGCGTTTATATATTTTAATATAGTAAGAATTTATATATATATATATATATATATTCTTCACGACTTCTCTCTTGAAGTTACCATCGCAACGAGAAGATCCTCAAGAAGAAGATGAAAGTGATGTCACCGAAACGTCAAGAAGAAAGTTGTCCTTGTCAGAACGAAATCATCCAAACGGGGCGAAATATCCCGAAGAACAACGCCTCAACAAACGACCACGAAAACATTCGACGAATATATACCGGGTGCGGCAATAGTGTGTCGGCGGAGCTTAGCATGAAAACTAATTAAGTTGTAACAATGAAATTTTACGTACACATGTAGTATGCTACAGTGCATTTTCTAATTTTATTTATATATTTACAGGGTGTTCCAAATTTCCGCAACCACTTTCAATTTTTTTTTTTAAATAGATTGCTATACTTTCTTGTTATTATGATGATAGCCACCCAAATTATCTTTGCAATGATATATGACAATGTGCACTTACAACTGTTAGTTTTGGTTTTATTGCAAATTTTGTTAAAATCTTGACAGTTGCAGCGTCTAACATTTTAAGTCTTAGCCTGAAAATGGGTGCAGTGCCTCACGTAACTTTTTTGTTACCAATTTATGGACTAACACCTTATATGTTTTGAGGGTGAACAACGTGACAACATATACAGAGTGTTAAATATGTCGTGCCAAAGTTATCGAAGTTTAAAGGCTATTTTCTCTTTTTTTTTAAATTGAACCTATAATTTTTTTATTAGTCAGCAAATTCCTTCTAAAATTGCCGTTAAAATGATACCAATAACATAGTACTTATTTCTAGTATTTTCGAAGTTATAACCCTTTAATGGGATATACCTATGTTTATATTATTCAATATGCGGTGCTGCATCTAATAGTTGGGTGGTTGACCATGAAATGATATTAAGCAAAAATTGCTATGTAACCAAACGTCAAATATCTACTTAAAATTTCCATATAAAGTGTTTTTCAATAGTTTCTCTTTACTGTAATCGCGTTTAATTGTTATAATTTAAGTTCGGCTAGTTAATTATCAATTTCCGTTTGTTCGTTATTAGTTGTTATCTTGTTGTCAGTTATATCGTTTTGTTGTCATTATTTTTTATTTCCATTCCGTAATAGTTTATAGTTGTGTTTCTTTAGAATGAATTTTTCGAAGGAGGAGGTAATAGACATGGTATTTGTTCTTGGCGCTAGCAATAGAAATCCACTTTTAGCATCAAGAACATATGCTATGGAGTATCCTCACCGAAGAGCACCAGATATTAAGGCGTTTGAAAATTTGTTGACAAGGTTTCTTCGGACGGGTTCAGTGAATTATGTCAAACATGAAAGAACTAAGTCTATGGTTACAGAAGATAATGAAGTGACAGTCGTCCAGTCCGTTGTGGAAAATCCGCGCGTATCTACAAGGATAATTTGAAAGAACACGGGATAGAAGTCACTGCTGTAAGAAGGATTTTAAAAAAACATAAATTTCACCCTTACAAAATTCAAAATCATCAAGGCTTATTACAAACGGATTTTGAAAGGAGACTTGTTTACTGTGAATGGCTACTTTTCCAATTACGACAAGATCTAACTTTTCTAGATCATGTGCTTTTCACAGATGAAGCAACATTTGCTAATTGTGGAATAACAAACAGAAAAAATTCTCATTATTATGACACTAGAAACCCTCATTTTGTGCAACCCATTTTATACCAACAAAAATGGAGTGTTAACACCTGGGGAGGCATCATAGGAAACACTATTGTAGGTCCATTCTTTTTTAATAATACTTTAAATTGTGAAATCTACACAAATTTCCTTTCAAAATAATTTACCATTGCTGTTAGAAGACCTACCAGATAACGTCATAAGGAGATTGTGGTACCAACATGATGGTGCACCTGCACATTACGGTGCTGCTACAAGAACACATTTAGATAGGGTATTCACCAATAGGTGGATTGGGAGAGGAAGCTTTATAAGCTGGCCACCGCGGTCACCAGATCTAACCCCTTGTGATTTTTTTCTGTGGCCTACTGTAAAAAAATATAGTTTACGAAACACCTCCTACAACGGCAGAGAACATGCAGCATGAACTTCATACACATGAAGTTCATTACAGTTCGTATATATACACGTAGTATAGAAGTGAATAACATGTCTGTCTTCGGTAAGGTGCACTGATGATCTGTAAAAAACAGTGAAATATCGATATATGCACATTCCGCGCAGATAAGTTTTTCACAAAATTTTTCATTTGTACTGACAACTTGTACAGTTGATGTCGCGGCTTGTTGCGTCTACAATCTAGGGCAAAAGTGATTTGCCGAATTGTAGAATTAAATGCAACAAATTATAGCGACAATCGCATGTAAAATGAGATTTAATAATTATTAATTCTCATACACATGAAGTTCATTACAGTTCGTATATATACACGTAGTATAGAAGTGAATAACATGTCTGTCTTCGGTAAGGTGCACTGATGATCTGTAAAAAACAGTGAAATATCGATATATGCACATTCCGCGCAGATAAGTTTTTCACAAAATTTTTCATTTGTACTGACAACTTGTACAGTTGATGTCGCGGCTTGTTGCGTCTACAATCTAGGGCAAAAGTGATTTGCCGAATTGTAGAATTAAATGCAACAAATTATAGCGACAATCGCATGTAAAATGAGATTTAATAATTATTAATTCTCATACACATGAAGTTCATTACAGTTCGTATATATACACGTAGTATAGAAGTGAATAACATGTCTGTCTTCGGTAAGGTGCACTGATGATCTGTAAAAAACAGTGAAATATCGATATATGCACATTCCGCGCAGATAAGTTTTTCACAAAATTTTTCATTTGTACTGACAACTTGTACAGTTGATGTCGCGGCTTGTTGCGTCTACAATCTAGGGCAAAAGTGATTTGCCGAATTGTAGAATTAAATGCAACAAATTATAGCGACAATCGCATGTAAAATGAGATTTAATAATTATTAATTCTCATACACATGAAGTTCATTACAGTTCGTATATATACACGTAGTATAGAAGTGAATAACATGTCTGTCTTCGGTAAGGTGCACTGATGATCTGTAAAAAACAGTGAAATATCGATATATGCACATTCCGCGCAGATAAGTTTTTCACAAAAATTTTTCATTTGTACTGACAACTTGTACAGTTGATGTCGCGGCTTGTTGCGTCTACAATCTAGGGCAAAAGTGGTTTGCCGAATTGTAGAATTAAATGCAACAAATTATAGCGACAATCGCATGTAAAATGAGATTTAATAATTATTAATTCTCATACACATGAAGTTCATTACAGTTCGTATATATACACGTAGTATAGAAGTGAATAACATGTCTGTCTTCGGTAAGGTGCACTGATGATCTGTAAAAAACAGTGAAATATCGATATATGCACATTCCGCGCAGATAAGTTTTTCACAAAATTTTTCATTTGTACTGACAACTTGTACAGTTGATGTCGCGGCTTGTTGCGTCTACAATCTAGGGCAAAAGTGATTTGCCGAATTGTAGAATTAAATGCAACAAATTATAGCGACAATCGCATGTAAAATGAGATTTAATAATTATTAATTCTCATACACATGAAGTTCATTACAGTTCGTATATATACACGTAGTATAGAAGTGAATAACATGTCTGTCTTCGGTAAGGTGCACTGATGATCTGTAAAAAACAGTGAAATATCGATATATGCACATTCCGCGCAGATAAGTTTTTCACAAAATTTTTCATATATATATATATATATATGTATATATATATATATATATATATATATATATATATATATATATATATAAATTATTGCACGAATATTACAAAATACACCCTTGCGCATACACGGCCCAGGGTATCTGAATCTCATTTACATTATCGTTAGCTAATCGCACTCTTACACCAGGGGTTGTTATAAAGGTACATAGTTTCTATTTAATCAAATTAAAATAAGTTGAAACAAACTATACCAACATACTGGTAAATTTTGTCGTTCCACTGCTGGCATTATACGTTAAGGGTGGGTGTATTTGGCTCTCGCCGTACAGAATCTACGTTACCACGTCTAATAGGATAGGGTCGATGATTTTTCGAAATTCGTATATTTCCACTTAATATGAATTTTAAATTTCTCTAGATTTTTAATTATTGTTTTCAATAGTTCAAGACATGAGTAAAATACTTTATACGCTTCAAATTAGAACAATATGTAATATCGTAATGTAATCATAGAAATGCAAAAGCAAATTTGATAATTTTCTGTACCTAATTCGACTTTAAACTTTCACCATATTACCGTAATAAAATTATAGATAGTTTTGGAATATGGATGCAACAGTAATGCATTTAGCTACTTCATTTATAGAAGAGTATAGAATAACTCACGTATAGATATTCGGACTTTGCAAAGTCGAAGTTATTAGCTACAGTAACTTGATCCATTAAATGTAGACGGTATAATGATTTTAAATCGTTTCGCAGTGTATGTAGTGGCATAATATCATTTCACAGTGCAACCCTACGATATGGAACAACATTGGGGTACCAGTTTCGAGTCTGTCAATAATGCGAGGGATTATTAGAGTGTGCGTTGGTTTCAGGATTCGACCAGAATTGTGTAGTTAGCGACAATTCGCATTCCCCTAGAATTCGGGCGGTTACCCTTTCGAAGACTGTTTGACATTACTGTCAGTGCCAGTATTTACATAAAAATATATAAAATATCGTCAGATTTGCGTTTGGGATTATAAAATGCGAGCAGATGTTTTAAAGCGACCCCGTGGTACTTAAGGTGGTTCTTAGGGGATATCCGATCTGTTCACTAGCTGAAATGTGAGATTTACTTGACAATATTTACGAAAAATATTCATTTCTTTACTTTTAACTCCATTCATGATAAGCAGCATTTCTATACTAATTTTGTTAATTGCAATTAATAATTGAATTAACAATAATTTATTAAATTAAAGATGGCAAAATATGAGGGTTATATGACGGAAGAGTGACTTTTATATTGCTGACTTCAGCCATGTTTTAGAAGACTATTGTCAACATTACGTCCAAATTTGTGAGACATATAAGTTTTTACAATAGTTTAAAGTAAATTATTTGTTATTTTTGCCTATTAATATTGAGAAAAAAGAATTTCGTGTGTTAGTTAATTAAACCTTATTGTTTACGTAGAAGAACCATCAAAGAAACTGAAGAAAAGTGACATAAATATAGCTCCTTCCCATGTAATATGAGCACAGAAGACGCTAAACGTCCACGGCCTTCATTCACAGCAACTTTTCCAGAAATGATTAATAAAGTCCATACAATTATGACATGTTACCGTCAAATAGAGCTGTGTGATATAGCTAATACGGTAAAGATTTCAACCGAAGGGGTGCATAATATTTTGCATTAAGCGCGAGATGGGTGCCGCGTTCAAATGAAGTCCAAGAGAATGTTTTCATCGATATGTCACCGTAGATGAAGTTTAGATACACCACTGTACTTCAGAGACAAAAATATTTTCAAAACAATGGATTTCTTTTTATGAAGATGTTCCGAAGAAGGCAAAAATCGTATTTTCACCCAATAATATTATGGCTACGATTTTCGGGATAACAAAGAGGTAATCTTTATTGAAGGAGATAGTGCACTAGTGCTGGGCGATGTCGTTCCTTTTGTGGATTCGTTCATTCCGGGTCCGTACTAGGATCGGAACGGGTGCGCTGGATTCGGTCCATCCGGACCGACATCGGTATTGATATGAGAGCTTGGACCCGTGTATCGTAGAACCAATGGATCGTGTACCGTACCGTCAAGCCATATATGTAGGTTGAAAGGTTCGGACTGAATCTTTAGAACGGAGAACTATCAAATCTATCAATACGTGAATCTATGTAAATGTAATTAATATTTGCATAGTGCAATAATTATATCAATTATACTTACGTTGTTTTTTGTTATTACTTGTATAGAAATAGTAAATTATTACTGATTGCCCCTAGTTAAAAATTAATTTATTTACACTTATTTAAAAATAAAACAATAACAACTTTTGCTTTTACTAATAAAATTTATTATTTTATTTTTGAAAGGGTACAGATATAGTAAAAAATAAATATAACGAAATATAAAAAAAATATAATTACAAACACAAATAAATTTAAGTCTTTCAATAACCAATAAATTAAACTTACTTGCCTACTTATTACGTAATTTTTTATAGATTTTATCTTTTATACCAGCATTTAATATACTTACTATATTTATAAAAAAATATTAAATACTAAAAATTTTGTAAAAATTTTAAGTTATAATTTAAAAAGACAATTTTCTCTACTTTTGATGGAGTCAAGCTACTGCGTCTGTCTGTTAATATTTGACCCGTTTTTGAAAAAATACGTTCGCAAGGAACAGAAGTAGCTGGAATGCAAAAACGACCTTTCATGATCGAATACAAATGTTTATAGACATATCTTCTATCTTCCCACCATCTGAGAGGATCTTGGTTTCTGGTCAGTAAAGGTTCTTGAACATATGTTTCTACTTCAATCGTGGATTGAAAGTAGTTTCAATTTTCATAATCTCTTTGTCAAAATTATTCCAAATGTCTTCCTCTCCACTTTTTAGTACGTCCTTTTCGATTATTTCACACTGTGTTATTATATTTCCTTCTTTTTTTTCGTAATTAATGAGGCTACCTCTTGCAGAATTTTGTTATACGTCTTTTTATAACTACTTTCTTTATTAAAACCATATTTCTTGAAACGCGGATCTAAAAATGTTGAATCACTGTATATAGGATGTTCTTCTATATTTTGAAATCTTATACGAAGTTCCGATAGTATAACTTCACATAATGCATTCAATGTTTGCATTGCATCTACTCCAAGAGATTCTTTTCCTAAATCGGATTTTACGTTATTAACGTAGGTCACTAATATTTTATTATATAACAAGATTTTTGAAATTGATACACTTGTTTCGCTACTTATTTCATCAGTAATGTCTTTAAATGGCTTTGATATTTTGCAGGACCAAGAAATAATTTCGAAATCACAAGTTGATAATATATGAGTGGCGTTTGTAACGGCTATAGCTGATTGTAATGGATCTTTAATTTTTGTAACTCTATCAAACATATCATACGTGGAGTTCCATCTTGTACCTACTTACGTCTTGTTTCATTTTCAGCACAGGAAAGCCCATTTGTTTTTGCAGATTTTGTAGTTTTGCTGTTGCTATGGGACTTCGTTTAAAATATTCTACAATAGACTTCACTTTATTCTCTGTAGCCTTTATTTGATGAAGACCTTTTTGTACAATTAAATTTAACGAATGCGCAAAACATGGTATATGCTGCCACCTTAAGACACGGACTGCTGCTGTAATATTTGCTGCGTTATCTGTAACCACGGCGCAAACATTTTCAGAAATTTGCAAATCAGTTAAAGCTAACTTTATAATATTAGCTAAATTTTGTGCAATGTGACTTACTTCGGTACAGTAACATCCCAATAGAACAGACACTAATTTATTTTCACCGTCAATAAAATGCGCTGTTAATGCTTGATAAGACTGATTACTAATTGACGTCCATCCATCGTAGTAATAGCAATATGCTGAGTAGATGACAGTAATAACTCTTTAACTGTTGTGTGAACTCTTGTATACAGTTGTGGTAATATCACGTTTGCTATTGTCATTCTTGAAGTAGGTGTATAATTGGGATTCAACATTTGTACGAATTTTCTAAATTCTCTATCTTCTACCAAACTAAACAGCTGATATTCAGCAACAATCATTGTTAATAACTGTTTATCTAATTTCACTGATTGTTGTTTAGATAAAGTCCTTCTTTGGAAATTTGTTAATGTTGTTTGAATAATTTTCCTTTTTTTGGTACAACGGATGTATTAGTACTGGTATGTACTTGGAATTGCTAATTCTATATCAGAAGTAGCAATTGAAATATCTTCGGATACATTGGTTTCTGAATCCTTCACTGAAATATCTTCCCTTCTCTCGTCCGTTAATGAAAATCGATGTTTTCTTTTTAAATGTCTTGTTAAATTTCCAGTAGCTCCTCCTTTGTAGGAAAATGGACTATTACAAAAATTACACTTCGCAGAATTTTCATTTGTTACAGTAAAAAAATTCCAAATATCACTCCGTTTTCTTTCCATTATAAAATACTTTTTGAACACTTCTTTATATTTATACACACGTATGCACGACTAAACAACAGAAAAGGTGGAAGATTACTAATTCTTGCATACCCCCTTGATAAATTTAGACCAACACCCTAGAATATTTATTTAAAATTTATCTTATTTTATAAATATACAACGACATCGACGGTATTCATTTGTCATTTTATTAATTATGGTGTTATGGTATAAGACGAAAAGTGCACTCTGTATACATACATTGTATGTATACATATATGTATAATACATAGTCACATTAGCCATAATTCAGATAAAAAATATAAACGCACATATACATATCTATATATATGTGTCTCATATAATAAATATCAAATACCTACCTACGACCTTCGTCAAATAAAATTTATTGCTTTTTCAGTATATGTATATGCGTAATATGCGTATCTCTACAATATTCAAACTCTTTAAAACGTAAACATCCCAGTAAGTTATGTGTCTGACTGTCTGAATCTGAATCACTAATGTTTAGATGGTTTACACTTCGAATATCGGAATATGATATGCCTTGACGCTAGCGAGAATCGGTACCGTACGCGTAAGGAACGAATTCAATAAAAGTATTGAATTCGTTCCTTCGAACCGAGTTCAGACAAAGTTGCGGACCGGGTCCGATTATAACCAACAGCGGAGCGAATCCTTTGGACCGGGTCCGGCTGGAACGACACAGCTCTAAAGTGCACTAACTTGCCAATATTATGCTTAGGTATTAACGAGTTTCGATAACAGCTTGGTTGAAAGAGATTCGGGGCCAATTAAGAAGTGATAACCGCAACGAATGCGCATTTTGACGAGCTTCCGAAAGATTACGTTTTAGGCAATTCAAAAACAAAAAAAGTGTATTGAATTGTACAAAATTATGTTGAAAAATACAATATATTTTTTACCCTAAAATAAGTATTTCATTGAAAAGTTACTCTCCCGTCAAATCTCCCTCGTAGATGTTAAGTCATTACACTAAGTACACTTATTACAAGTTATTACACAAAAATAATTGACACTAAGCAATAAAATAACTAAAAATCTATTATCAACTATATTTCGTTGTATATCGTTTCATGAGGTGTGTATAAATTTTGTCTCTTGACCCACCGCTCACGGGGCGTACCTTCCGTATAAGCATTATCTATTTTGTTTGGTGGCATACGAGGTAAGTGCCAGAAGCTTCCAACCTGGCTATATATTGGAGGGGATAGAAATAAAGCAATATAATTATTTCTCAATATAATCTCCATGTATTTCAATGCATTTTTCGGATCTTGAAATTAACATTTTATTACGATTAGAAAAGTACTCTGGAGGCAAGATCTGGACTGTAAGGTTGGTGCGAAAATTCTAGAAAACTTCGGCAACCTGCGAAATTGTGGCCTTACGAACAGGAACACTGTCGTGTAGAAGGCGAACAGTTCGATGCAACATGCAACACCTCTTTTCTTTGATTGCGTCTCGTAATGTATTGCAATAAAGTAGCGTAGTAGTGTGCGTTAACAATTGTATTCCTATCTTTGAAATCAATAAGCAGGATTCCTTTAGGATCCCAAAAGATTGTTGTTATGATCCTTCCTTGGCCGTTTTTAGTCTGGCCTTTGCCATCCCATTGATTCCCTTTTTAATAAGGAGTCATAGTAGAGAACCATAATTTCGTCTCCCGTAACAATGGATTGAAGAAATTTTTCCTAGTTGTCCCAACAGAGGTTTAAAAACTGTTCACAACATGTTATGCATTGTTGTTTCTGAATTGCTGGCAATAATCGTGGCACCCACACTGACCTTATTCATACTAAGGTGTTTATGAAGGATTCGTAGTATGGTTATATCAGAAAGCTCACATTGTTGGTAATTCTTTGACCTTCCAACGCCTGTCTTGCAATGTCGTCTATCTAACAAGCTCGATGTTTTCTTCCGTAAGCGCCTCAACTGGCCGACCGGCACGTAGCTCGTCTTCTACGCTTTTCTCGGCCCAAACGAAATTATTTTACCTATTCCTTTACAATGGAAAGGGAAGGGACAGATTCACCGTATACACCATCCAGGCGTAGTTTAATATCCTGAAAATTAACACCTTTGTCAGAAATTTAATCACTCATCGGTATTTAATTTTCAAGATCATGAAACATAACGCGACATGATCAACAGAAACAGCTGTTGCTATGCGACTGACATAAATATGCGTCTAAAATTTTTACCACTACTTCATAGAACGTAGCGCTAAATAAGGCTGCCAATACTTGTTTTCAATCAATATCGGAACATGGTTAGGCCGGAAACTTTTGGCGCTTATCTAGTAATTCCGAAAAAATTCCATTGTTTAGTAATGGAATTTATTGTTACATATTTAGGAAACGTGAGCTGACCAATAGACCCTAGGTAGTAAAACAAGTGGTCTAAATCATAAATTAATAAATTTGCAAATATAAAAGATGCTGCGCTTCTTAGAATCTAGAGAAAGTTTTACAATTTTAATATAGTAATAAAATTCTGTTTATATAATGGTTTAAATTTGAAAATGTGCGTTGAATATTTATAAAAATGGAAATGTTATAGTTGAATTCTTTATCATTAATTTACTTATTTTTAATTTAAAAAGGTATATAACCCCTTACCACAAATTGATAGTCGTATCCTAAATACGTATTTCGACAACTAAGTTGTCATCATCAGTAGGTAAAAACTACTAATTAAAGTCACACGGGGCACAATAAAGTAAGATAAACGCTTACGCACTACTACTATACACTGCAACCCTGTAAAGACTAAATTTACCATGCACATTTCAAACTACGAGATAAAACACTTGTCTCTTTGGAAAAAGGTTCTTAAACATCTGTTAACATATCGAACAAAGGGACGGCAAAAATTCTTCTCTAAATACGGCGCCAACTAAAAACGATTTTAAAGCTACGGTGACTTACTACTAAACTAAATGAAATACCTATATTTCCACAAAACACTAATATAATTAAATGTATGAGCATTTCATGTGCAATGTACAAATTAATTGTTATTATTTAAACGTGTTATATTCCAATACGCAGGTAATGACAAAATCTATATTGGGTCCGAATGTAGAAACACTTTCCATTAACAAAAGGTTAAGAAGTCGTATCGTAAAGGCCGAACTCTCATGACAATTCTGAGAAAGACAAAATTAAGAAGAGGCGTTATATGTGAAAAACTAGACATCCGGCTTGTTGTATTATACTAAGTGAGAATAACAATCCTCGTGAAAAGGGTCAATAAATAATTAGATATTGTAGGTGTATGATTTAGAATTTAATTATAAAAAGGTGACAATGTGTTATATTAAATGGGAAACCATTTCGGTGAACAGGAGGTTTATGAATAATTAAATATTGTAGGTATATAAATTTAAAAGTTAATTATAAATAGGTGACAATGTTAAGGGGTTAAGCAATTTAATATAATAAAAGTTAATTATAAATAGGTGGCATGTCCTGGTTAAGGAGTTAAGCAAAATAAAATAATGTATAGAATTCACGGTAGGCTCTAGGTGAAACATGATAAATAAATTTTATAAACAAAAACATCCGGTACATCTGTTCCCCAAAACGCGAAACAAGATTTACATTTCGTGAAACAAGCCGAATGCCTCATTCAAAAACCATTGTTTAGGAGGTAATTGTATTATTTCACGTGTATGGATTCCCACATGTCTATAATTACTGATGTTACATCCCCCACCCACTTATAAAAATGTGAATAGACTGCTGAACGGTATTGGAGATTTATCGCTATTCAAGGAGGTATGTTTATTTTTCGCGATAAATATACTTTCGTAAGCATCAAGTTCATGGGGTTTATTAATTCCTTTTATCAATTTCAAACCTGTAATCGGTACATTGTGTAGTGTGCTCAAAGCGTGATTTGCGACATTTGATTTATCCGGTCTATTGTATTTGATATGTGCTATGTGTTCTTTAAAACGTGTTATTATGGGTCGTTTAGTTTGGCCTATATATTTCAAATTACAATCCGCGCAACTAATTTCATAGATCCCTGATTTCGAATTGGAATTGATTTTATCTTTAGTATTCCCTAGCAGACTTTTGATAGTGTTTTCAGACCGAAATGCTACCTGGAGACCTCTTTCTTTCACAATTCTATTAATGTTTTTCGTGACAGGGTGGTATGGTAGACATATGTACTTTTTCTCTTGGTTATTTTGGGGTATCAAACTCGTGGATTCGCGGATCGTATTTTTTATTTTAGTTTTTCTAATTAATTTATTGATTATTTCTATGTCAAAGCCATTGTATGTCGCAATATTTTTAATGAAATCTAGTTCTGTTTCATATCTCTCCTTTGTTAACGGAAAATTTAGTAACCGATTGACTAAAAAGTTAAAGGAAGCAGTCTTATGTTGATAACTATGATTTGAATCCGCGGTGATGAATCTATTAACGTTGGTTTCTTTCCGGAAAATATCGATTTCTATTTTATGTTTATTTCTAATCAGTAAAGTATCTAAAAATGATATCTTGCCGTATTGTTCCTTTTCTACCGTAAATTTAATAGTCGGATATTTCAAATTTAATTGATTAACAAACATGTCTAATTCGCATTTCCGTGTGTCAAAAATCGCAAGAATGTCATCTACATACCTAATCCAGACTCTAGGGAAATATTTAGTGTTGTTTTTGAATTCTACTTCAAATTGACTCATGAATAAATTGGCTATGAAAGGAGATAAGCAGTTACCCATAGTTGTGCCTTGTTTCTGTTCATAAAATTTTTCTCCTACTTGGAAACAATTCTGCGCCATGCACAGAGTTGTCAGTCTCATATATTCTCTTATTTTTGAAGGTTCAATGTTGTTCTTGTGGAGCAAGCTTTCTAAATATTTCATAGTCTCTGGAATAGGTACCGAGGGAAATAACGACGTCACGTCGAATGAAACTAAAATTTCCCCGGTTTCCAGTTCACAATCTTTAATTAATTTAACAAATTCTAAAGAATTGCTGACTGACAAATTTTCTGGTTTAACGGGTAGATTTTTAAATTCATTCACTAGCCATTTGGAAATCAAGTAAGTCGGTGAGTTAATACCTGAAACTATAGGTCTCATCGAGTTACCTGGTTTATGTATCTTCGGTAAACAATACATTCTTGGTACTACAGGATTACTCACATTCAATTTATACTTTTGGGTAGAAGTTATTAAAATTGGACATTTCTTAATCGCGTCTTTTGTGTCATTAATCATTTTAGGTAACGGATTTTTCTTCATTTCTACATACGGACCTTCGGCAATTAAATTTTTTACTCTTTGAAAATAGTCGGTTTTGTCCATAATTACTAACTTGTTCCCTTTATCTGCTTTTAGATAAAAGCAGTCCTTCGATCTAAGAGTTTTAATGATATTCCATTCTTTATTGACCGACTTCTGTTTGTGCTGCTGTAAATTCTTATCGATTTGGGTTTTACAAGCTTCTCGAATAAAGTTTTTTGGCCCTTGTTCAAAATACTTAATCGAAGTTTCGATGCTTGCAATCACCTGTTCCATAGGAATCTGACGGCTTGGCAAACAGTATTTTAACCCTTTATTTAACAAATTTATTTCTAAATCACTAAAATTCTCAGATGATTGATTGATCACTAATGTTTCTTTTATAGGAATTTTATTAGTATCCTTTTTAGGTGGACATAACTTTTTAAATTTCTTATTAAGTTTTAAACATTTCTTTTTCAATTTATAGTCTTTAATTTCCGTAATTTTCTTATAAAAGTTACACCAATCTTCGAATTCATTGTTGTCCATGCTTTTAGTTAATTTTAAATGTAAATTATATAGTTCTAATTCTAATTTATTACGTTTACTGTACAGATATTTCATTTCTAGGTTCAACCATTTCATTTTAGCATATGAAATGACCTTATCGTTATTTCTACAATTAGTCGTTACATTTACGTTCATGAATTTAGGAAAAACTTTGTTATTTTTACACCGTTTCAGAAAATTGATATCTGTACTTATAAGTTTAATTTTAATATATAACTTATGAAATCTATTGAACTCCTTTGACCGGGAAGTCATTGTGAAAATTCTTTCAATGGAGACTGTGGTTAAATAATAATTTAAAAAGGTATATAACCCCTTACCACAAATTGATAGTCGTATCCTAAATACGTATTTCGACAACTAAGTTGTCATCATCAGTAGGTAAAAACTACTAATTAAAGTCACACGGGGCACAATAAAGTAAGATAAACGCTTACGCACTACTACTATACACTGCAACCCTGTAAAGACTAAATTTACCATGCACATTTCAAACTACGAGATAAAACACTTGTCTCTTTGGAAAAAGGTTCTTAAACATCTGTTAACATATCGAACAAAGGGACGGCAAAAATTCTTCTCTAAATACGGCGCCAACTAAAAACGATTTTAAAGCTACGGTGACTTACTAATAAACTAAATGAAATACCTATATTTCCACAAAACACTAATATAATTAAATGTATGAGCATTTCATGTGCAATGTACAAATTAATTGTTATTATTTAAACGTGTTATATTCCAATACGCAGGTAATGACAAAATCTATATTGGGTCCGAATGTAGAAACACTTTCCATTAACAAAAGGTTAAGAAGTCGTATCGTAAAGGCCGAACTCTCATGACAATTCTGAGAAAGACAAAATTAAGAAGAGGCGTTATATGTGAAAAACTAGACATCCGGCTTGTTGTATTATACTAAGTGAGAATAACAATCCTCGTGAAAAGGGTCAATAAATAATTAGATATTGTAGGTGTATGATTTAGAATTTAATTATAAAAAGGTGACAATGTGTTATATTAAATGGGAAACCATTTCGGTGAACAGGAGGTTTATGAATAATTAAATATTGTAGGTATATAAATTTAAAAGTTAATTATAAATAGGTGACAATGTTAAGGGGTTAAGCAATTTAATATAATAAAAGTTAATTATAAATAGGTGGCATGTCCTGGTTAAGGAGTTAAGCAAAATAAAATAATGTATAGAATTCACGGTAGGCTCTAGGTGAAACATGATAAATAAATTTTATAAACAAAAACATCCGGTACATCTGTTCCCCAAAACGCGAAACAAGATTTACATTTCGTGAAACAAGCCGAATGCCTCATTCAAAAACCATTGTTTAGGAGGTAATTGTATTATTTCACGTGTATGGATTCCCACATGTCTATAATTACTGATGTTACATCCCCCACCCACTTATAAAAATGTGAATAGACTGCTGAACGGTATTGGAGATTTATCGCTATTCAAGGAGGTATGTTTATTTTTCGCGATAAATATACTTTCGTAAGCATCAAGTTCATGGGGTTTATTAATTCCTTTTATCAATTTCAAACCTGTAATCGGTACATTGTGTAGTGTGCTCAAAGCGTGATTTGCGACATTTGATTTATCCGGTCTATTGTATTTGATATGTGCTATGTGTTCTTTAAAACGTGTTATTATGGGTCGTTTAGTTTGGCCTATATATTTCAAATTACAATCCGCGCAACTAATTTCATAGATCCCTGATTTCGAATTGGAATTGATTTTATCTTTAGTATTCCCTAGCAGACTTTTGATAGTGTTTTCAGACCGAAATGCTACCTGGAGACCTCTTTCTTTCACAATTCTATTAATGTTTTTCGTGACAGGGTGGTATGGTAGACATATGTACTTTTTCTCTTGGTTATTTTGGGGTATCAAACTCGTGGATTCGCGGATCGTATTTTTTATTTTAGTTTTTCTAATTAATTTATTGATTATTTCTATGTCAAAGCCATTGTATGTCGCAATATTTTTAATGAAATCTAGTTCTGTTTCATATCTCTCCTTTGTTAACTTTTTAGTCAATCGGTTACTAAATTTTCCGTTAACAAAGGAGAGATATGAAACAGAACTAGATTTCATTAAAAATATTGCGACATACAATGGCTTTGACATAGAAATAATCAATAAATTAATTAGAAAAACTAAAATAAAAAATACGATCCGCGAATCCACGAGTTTGATACCCCAAAATAACCAAGAGAAAAAGTACATATGTCTACCATACCACCCTGTCACGAAAAACATTAATAGAATTGTGAAAGAAAGAGGTCTCCAGGTAGCATTTCGGTCTGAAAACACTATCAAAAGTCTGCTAGGGAATACTAAAGATAAAATCAATTCCAATTCGAAATCAGGGATCTATGAAATTAGTTGCGCGGATTGTAATTTGAAATATATAGGCCAAACTAAACGACCCATAATAACACGTTTTAAAGAACACATAGCACATATCAAATACAATAGACCGGATAAATCAAATGTCGCAAATCACGCTTTGAGCACACTACACAATGTACCGATTACAGGTTTGAAATTGATAAAAGGAATTAATAAACCCCATGAACTTGATGCTTACGAAAGTATATTTATCGCGAAAAATAAACATACCTCCTTGAATAGCGATAAATCTCCAATACCGTTCAGCAGTCTATTCACATTTTTATAAGTGGGTGGGGGATGTAACATCAGTAATTATAGACATGTGGGAATCCATACACGTGAAATAATACAATTACCTCCTAAACAATGGTTTTTGAATGAGGCATTCGGCTTGTTTCACGAAATGTAAATCTTGTTTCGCGTTTTGGGGAACAGATGTACCGGATGTTTTTGTTTATAAAATTTATTTATCATGTTTCACCTAGAGCCTACCGTGAATTCTATACATTATTTTATTTTGCTTAACTCCTTAACCAGGACATGCCACCTATTTATAATTAACTTTTATTATATTAAATTGCTTAACCCCTTAACATTGTCACCTATTTATAATTAACTTTTAAATTTATATACCTACAATATTTAATTATTCATAAACCTCCTGTTCACCGAAATGGTTTCCCATTTAATATAACACATTGTCACCTTTTTATAATTAAATTCTAAATCATACACCTACAATATCTAATTATTTATTGACCCTTTTCACGAGGATTGTTATTCTCACTTAGTATAATACAACAAGCCGGATGTCTAGTTTTTCACATATAACGCCTCTTCTTAATTTTGTCTTTCTCAGAATTGTCATGAGAGTTCGGCCTTTACGATACGACTTCTTAACCTTTTGTTAATGGAAAGTGTTTCTACATTCGGACCCAATATAGATTTTGTCATTACCTGCGTATTGGAATATAACACGTTTAAATAATAACAATTAATTTGTACATTGCACATGAAATGCTCATACATTTAATTATATTAGTGTTTTGTGGAAATATAGGTATTTCATTTAGTTTATTAGTAAGTCACCGTAGCTTTAAAATCGTTTTTAGTTGGCGCCGTATTTAGAGAAGAATTTTTGCCGTCCCTTTGTTCGATATGTTAACAGATGTTTAAGAACCTTTTTCCAAAGAGACAAGTGTTTTATCTCGTAGTTTGAAATGTGCATGGTAAATTTAGTCTTTACAGGGTTGCAGTGTATAGTAGTAGTGCGTAAGCGTTTATCTTACTTTATTGTGCCCCGTGTGACTTTAATTAGTAGTTTTTACCTACTGATGATGACAACTTAGTTGTCGAAATACGTATTTAGGATACGACTATCAATTTGTGGTAAGGGGTTATATACCTTTTTAAATTATTATTTAACCACAGTCTCCATTGAAAGAATTTTTACTTATTTTTAATTTTTCAATAAAATACTTATTTTAGGGTAAAAAATATATTTTATTTTTAATATAATAAATTTCGTTTTATGATGAAACAAGGTGGATAAAAAATATAACAATATTCCTGCAAAATTACTTACGCTGATTTTATATTTAAATCTTTTAATTTCAGTGAGATTTTATTACAACTGCCAAAGTTACACAACAGAAAAACGTCATGATTAGTATTTTTCGAAAATTGTTAAAATAAGTTTACATAATTAACAGCTTTAATAACAAGCGCCGTCTTCGAAAACTAATTTAAACGTCAAAAAGTGTGGCCGGATTACAAGTGTTAAAAACATTTTTCGACGTCTACACAGATGCATAAATGTTCATACTTAATAGTTCTGTGATGTGTTGACATTTTACGTTCTTCGCCTAACATACGCATGCATTTCAACTTCTTTCTATCTATACGCTTTTTCTCTTCACTCATATATTCGTATACATGTATGTAACACAAGAGAAACATGTTGCCGCTGTTTTCTTTCACATTAGTTAGACCTTTTAACGTTGTATAAACATGTATGTTTTCGCAATGTGTCACCCATTCGAAAAAAATGAAAGTGTCCTAATCCCGGACAACCAAAACTTTTAAAATATATTCCCGAACTAAACGCTCGTGGTTCCTCGTTTAAAGTTCTTTAATTAGTGCATCGTTCCACGTATCCATCCATCAAAGAAAAGTGATCTATTTTTTGTTATACCACCGCTATATCTCAGGAATTTCTTTTGTTTTAGTTGTCGCCGTGTGACTCTCTCACGCGGCGACATTATTATTAAGCATTTTACTGCGTAAGCGAATACAAATGGAATTTATCAAAACGATATATAATTTGCTTTATTTCTAAATTACATGATTGTTTTATATTTGATTTATTTATTTATTCGTTGGGGACAATCAAATTCAAATTAATTATTCATAAAATAATACATTGATCGATTTGTTAGTTAATTGTGCCAATTAAATACACATTCACATAAGAATTTACATATTATAATAAATAATTTATTTAGGTATGTGTACAATCTCGATAACTTGTAAATGTAAAATAATTTTCTGTATATTATTTATTATCCAACACAATAATAATAATAATAATAATGAGGTTGGATTATATACAAAATGCATATTAAGCGCATAATTGCACATTTTCTCAATTTTTGGATAGCTCACTACAATGATTTATGGCACGATAACAACGAAAAAGAAACCACAATAGATCTCATAGATATGAAAGGCTTAGACGATATACATCTAGAATAACTAACAGACGCCCTTGCGTCACTTAAAAACAGAAAAGCCACTGGAATAGGCGGTATTAACACCGAATTATGGAAATACGGCGGAATTATGTTGCATCTAAGACTTCTACACCTCTTTAATAGATGTTGGAAAACAACAAAAATTAGACAAAAACATATGTGATAATTACAGAGAAATTAGCCTTCTAGACTCAGCTACAAGACATATGCAAAAATCCTAAAACACAAGACTGAAATACATCACAGAATCACTATTAAACGAAGAACAAATGGGTTTTAGGAAAGGACGAGGTACAATAGATCTTCAGTCTTTACTTTACAACAATTAATTTATGATCGCAAAGAACACTGACTTTAAAAACGTCTTTGATAACGTAAGTAGGCAAAAACTATGAAACATTATGACAGAGTAAGTAAGGGTATCCTCAACATCTGATAAATTCTATAAAGAGCACCATAACACCACCATCACGCTAGACTTAAACGGAAAATTAACAGAAGGGATTAGACAAGGGTGCAGCATTTCCCCAACTCTATTTATATATGCTAATTTTATATATTTTTTGCAGATATAAAATTTCAAGTGGATCAACGTTTGGAAACTAAAACTGATAAGCAACAGAACCCTCCACGCAATGGTCCAAGAGTTGCTTACAAATATGAAAGAAGTGAAAAATTTCCCTCAGGAAAATTTCTCTAAGGATTTGAGTAATCTCACTGTGGGTTTAGACTTTCATCTGCGAAACTTGACCATCCCTTGTTCCAAAAATTTTTTAACACTTAAAATTCCTACTTCTTCAACATAGCGTAACAAATTTGTTGATTTAAATTATGTATCCGTAATGACGGTCATTAACGAGCGAATTAGTAATATGTGCTTTAGGAGCTCCATCGTATGGTCTCAGCGGATAAAGATTGTTTATAGATTCGTCTGAGACTAGCTTAAAAGTTGCTTCCTTATATAATGGCGATAAGTATTCATTCATGCCAGTTGCTCATTCAGTCTATTCAGTCTATATTCAGTTAAAAGAAGCTTATGACAATCTGAAGTTGCTTTTACAGAAAATTAAATATCAAGACCATCAATGGCAACTATGAGAAGATCTAAAAATGTTGTGTATATTATTAGGTCAACACTAAAATGCCGTGCTTCATTTATGAATGAGATAGCAGAGCTAGAACGCTGCATTGGACAAAGAAGCAATGGCCTCTGTGGCCCAATCTTACACTGGGGTCCAAAAATATTGTGCACAATAGTTTAGTGAAACCAGATAATATGCTTTTGTCCTAAATTACATATAAAATTAGGTATAATAATGCAATTTGTGAAAGCTTCGAATAAGGATGGAAACTGCTACAAGTACCTTTGTAGTAAATTTCCCGGTTTGTCTGATGCAAAACTTACGGAGGAGGGTATCGAGGGTATCTTCATTGGTCCCCAAATTAAGAAATTGGTTTTTGATAGCCACTTTAACTATTTAACTATTATGGCTGCCGTTGAAAGGGAAGCCTGAATTGCTTTCGCAAGTGTAATGGAAATCTTTCTAAAAAATCGTAAATCATAGTATTATGAAATAGTTGTACAAAACATGCTGCAAAAGCTTCGCGATTTAGGTTGCAATATGAGCATCAAAATTCACTTTTTGCATACCCATCTTGATTTTCTTTCCGAAAATCTTGGGACAAATGATTGAAGAACAAGGAGAGAAGTTCCATCAGAACATAAAAGAAATGGAGCAGAGGTACCAGGGAAGGTGAAATACAAACATCATGGCCGACTACTGTCGGTGTTTAAAACGAAACATCCCTGCGTCTGTGCATCAAAGAAAAACTTTTAAACGGTCTTTTCATACAAAGTCTGTTTAGTATTTATGTATTCCTTGATAAATTAAAATGCAAAAGTGTCAATTTGTCAGTTATTAAATACAATACAGTTTATACGTTCGTAAAAAGCAATGTTTTTTTTATTTCGTAATTTGTGTTGTATCTGGATGTGATGGGAAAAAATCTAAATCACGTTTGAAATCACAACATATTTAGTAAATCACTTATTAAAATTCAAACCCCAGGGAACAAACTTCAATTTGTAAACTAGTATAATTAAATCGTAGCAGATTTACAAAGAGGTTACCGAAGTAATTTTCGAGTTAATAACTAAATTCTCTAACGGAAAAATTAATTTCAGTTAAAATAAAAACCACAAAATGTAGTGAAGGGGTGGGGGATCACCAGCATCATCAAAAGTGATTTCATTTTAGCGATATTTGAGCAATTTGATGTTTAATATCGCGCGGGAAATTTTAATTGGAGCGGTTTGATGAAAAATATTCGGTCGCCACTAATATTAAAATTAACGTGGGCAACAATGCGAGAGCCCTGTATTCGGTAGATATTAATTAATTTCCGTGAAGCGTCGCTAACACTTGTCATGCATTATGTCAAACATTGTCGTGGTAGTTTTGGCAAATTAGCCTGACACAGACTTTGGTATGCGTTACCACTCGTAATCCTCTTTGACCCGCATATTCCTACTATATTACAGAAAGGGTTGTAACGCCCACTCATGTCCCCCCACTCATCTCCGTTCAATCCTCCGTGCTAACATCGATGCTTGCGATATTAAAATACGTAATATCATGCATCCATCGGCCTGCATACTCAAACAAGATCAAATAGAATGGCTAGTGACCTTACAAGAACCATACGTATGTGATATGCAAGGATATTACCAATACTTTTAGTCTAATGGAACGTGTCCTGCTAATGAGTTGTGCATATACGCAGAAAATTAAAGTCGGGGTCTATATTGATTACAGACAAAATAAATTGGGTTAAAATTAACAGCTGTTTTGATTAAATTGCTAAAATATGCGTGAGCAGTGAGGTTAAATTATTGTTGCTACATATAAAAAGATGAACACATTATTGAGTCTTTACATAAATATCGTATCACAACTTTTTGAATTTTGGACATTTAGGGCCGGTATTATAAACGATCAAATCTGCAGATTTTATTTAGTAAGCAAGTAAATTTAATTTACTCTATAGATTGGGTATTATAAATGGTGAATAAGGAAACTAAGTAAGTAAATCAACCAATTAATTTACACCCTAGAAAATCGTGGTAATAAATGTTATTCATTGGTTAAATGCGAACAGCTGTTTGCTCCACTATGTTCAAATAAACATAACTTTAATTTTAAAAGTTTATATTTTGTGTGTTTGATAATTTTAATTTTGATAATGCCAGATTTATCGGTTTGTATTTTACAAATCAAAAAGAAATAGTAAAGAATTAGGATTTTTTGTATTTCTTCATTTTATTCAGTGGCTCCATCGTTTATCGAAACGCTAAACTGCAAAATATATAGCTATTCAAAGTTATTCTACAAATGCTTATTTTACTTACATGCATTTTATTTATAATACCAGATTTCAATTTATTCGTTGAATAAATTTATTCGTCAAGTTTTTATTCAGAGATTTATTCGCTGTTTATAATGCCGGCCCTTGGTAATTAAAAATTACATATAGAAACTATCGGGAGTGAAAAACCTAATGGTTTCCTAGATACTAGAGATTGCAAGAACTTTCTAAGGATGACAAACCGAATCAAGAACTATCTTTTATTAAATACTAGCTGAACCCGGCAATGCTTTCCTGTTGCCCGATTTGGGAATAAATATAGTGTTCTTCTGAATTGAATAAGTGTCAGAGAATTTAATTGTAGAGAAAGCATGTTAATTAATATTAAATAAAAAAAAATAATTCGCTGTGTAATTATATTTTTAATTTTAAGTTATTTAATAAAATCGTTTTGGGACCGAACGAAATACTCAGCTGTTGTATCGAGAGTACGATGACCCTTACTAAATCGTAGATATCGCATATTCGTAACTGTATAAACCCATTCATTGTAAACAAACCTTATGTAAACCAATTCGGAATGTAGGGGCGGCACATATCGGGTAGGTCAGGACGGATAGCGGTACTCAAAATTTATCTGCTTAACCCTTAACCCCCTAGAGCTAATTCATTTTTTTTAAATATAAAAAATTTATGTTTAAGAAAGCCTTTAAAGAGGTTTAATATGAAAGTAAATAGTATTAGTTTATTTTTATTTTTTGTTCTTTTTTTAGGGTGGTTGATTTTTTGACTAGCATCCATTACCGGGTGCAAAAATAGTTTGTTGACACTGGTTCTTAAATCAACCAGATATATAAAATGTACAAAAAACTCTATTAAAATATTACTAGTGTTCATTCTGAAAATTTTTACATAAAATAATTTTGTATGGACAATGCTCCATGAGCACCATATAGCTGTATAAACCAAACATAACATTTACTTTAAAACACAATTCTAAACAACTTTTTTTTATTTGTTATGGAAATGGGCAAAACATGACAGACACAATGCTACTTCACATTTCATGCGTGCAATACTTGAGAGCTTTGGTTTTTTGTCTGTTCTACAACGAGCACAACGACGTGAAGTAGTATTGAGTTTTCCTCTGTCACACTTTGTCCTTCAACTTTCTTTGCCTTATTTTTTCCTATAACTAAGACATTTCCACGAAGTTTTCTTCCACTGTAATCTCCAATCAATTAATTGGCCAGCATGCTTCTAAAACTTAAATGGCTTACGGGATTTCGATGTGGATTATGTTGAGTTACAGTAGTCTTACATAAAGTATAGGCATTTACAATACACGCATCCAGAAAGTAATACAAAAGTTTTACCCACCAATCTTCGTGACCCCCAGGCAATATTATAACATGAGTAGAGTTGATCAAACAGATCAACACCACCCATATGTTTATTGTAGTCTTCTATAGCCTTTATTATTTTATTGCCCTTTCTATTGGTTCATTTTACTGTAGATTTGTTCGCAATTTTATAAATCGTGCTTGCCACAAAAATCTCTTTTCTGGATCCGTCCACTTACTAGCAATTATTTGACCATCCATAACAGAATCATATTCACCCGCCTTTGTGTCTGAAAGGAGTTCCGTTGTAGGAAAATGCATTTCGTTCCAGAAGTGTGGTTAGAAGACGATGACTTGTAAAGAAGTTATCAAAATAGATACAATAATCCTTTCCTTGCAGCGGTTCAGTTAATTCAAGTAGTTTTTTACCTAACGAACTTTCTTCCGGAGTATATTTCTTTCCTTCATAAATGTAAAAATTAACCAAATATCCAGTAGTAGCCCAGGCAAGTGCCGAAATTTTAAAACTCCGCTTGATTGGCTTTTGCGGCATATATTGTCTGAGGCTAATATAACCTTTGAAAGCCACCATGCTCTCATCCACCGCAAACCTGCTAGGTTTAAAAGATTTTTCAAAATTCCTTTGTAGAATAGAAGCCATTGGTCGCACTTTATATAACTTATCAAAGTCGAAGTTATTCCTATTTGGCACAGTTTCATTATTATTTAGATGCAAAAATCTTAGTATTTTGAGAAACCTCTTTAGAGATACTCGTATTATATCAGTTATTCTATGGTAACGCAAATTGATGTCGGAGGACCAATATAATCGTAAACATAACTTTGGATTTAATCCCATAATAACTAGAATACCTAAGAACGTTTTTAGTTCACGAACAGACAAATTCAAGTTTGTTTTCTTCTGCTGTGCATATCTGTTTGACTCAGTAATTGTAATATCGCAAAGTTCTTCATAAAACAAACTGCTAAATATATATAACGGTGAATCAATATTTATGGGTATATTTGTTCCAAAGGCCTCGTCAAATTTACTTGATGTAAATTTATTTTCGCCTTTAGTATTTTTCGTCCATAATGGAACAGACGATTCAGTTGGTAAATCATTTTTACGTAGAATACTTGACAAGGGTTGATTGTCATCGCTAGATGTAAAACTATCACGTCTAACACGCAGAACTGCCTCTTTAATAGTAGGGAGAAAATCAGGATCTCTAATCGAATCGTCACTGGAAAAATCATCAAGCTCTGAAGCTTTCTTTTAGGCCTTGATGAAGTAGTTTTAGCTTCTGGAATGCACATCCACCGTCAGCATCAGTATCGCCACCGACATCGGAATTTTCATATTGCTCTCATGAAATTCCATCAAGAAAATCAAATAGGTCATTGCGATCTAGTTTTTCAAAACATTTATATTTAATGGTTTATTCTTATTTATTTAGAAATATTAGAAATAAAAGTTTATTTGTTCTTTTTTTTAGACGAAAATGTTTAAAATTTGGTGAATTTTTTTGTGGACCCGGTATTATTCCTGTTCAATTAGACTGCTTGTTTTGACTTTACTAAGAATGTTGTTTAACTTATTAATCTTAGATACATATATATATATATATATATATATATATATATATATATATATATATATATATTCACTGTAATACCAACTGTTAAAAAAGAATAACAACTTTTTAATAAAAGAGCTATAAAATTTGAGGTTATACCAAACCTATCTAAAAATATGTTCCTACCGACAATGTTTACACACACACAAAAAGTTGATAAAAACTATCAATAAACATAAAGTAACTTACTTGCAAATGTGCTATAATTAATTCAAACAGTAGGTAATTAAAATTAGCAAATTTTAGATTTTCAGCCTATATACGGACCATGGGTCACTATTTAAACCGCTTCCTGAGCGGCTTGGCAGTATGCTTTGAAGTATCTGGTCGAAAATTCAACCGCTGCGCTGTGCAAATAAAGTAGTTGCAGTAACGTAAATGTGCAATTTTTTAGACCAGTATGACTACCAGAGATATTTATTTAACGCCGGTTGAAATATCGACTAGTAACCTAAATAGAGTTAAATTATTTTCTTTTATATTTTTTTTAAATTAAAAATAACACAATTGGCATATATTTTAGTAGTATAAGCTAATAATTCAATGAATGACAATTATTCAATAACCCTGTATATCGATTAAATGAACATAATTGAAAGTTTGATATCAATTGTTGTATTTAGCTAAAATTAGATATTTATTTTGAATTGACGTAGCCTTTACTTGATGGAAATTCATAATTGATGAAATAGAAATGAAAAAAATCAAACAATGTCACTTAAATTTCCACTTTATTGGTAAAATACGATAACAATTGTTTCAACAATTGTTTTACAAACTGTTTATAATATAACTCCATCTGAGGAAGACACTGTGTGTCGAAGCAATTGTTATGGTATTTTACCAAAAAAGTGAAAATTTAAATGATATTGTTTGTTTTTTCATTTTTATTTCATCAATTAGATATATACATACGTATACATTATTATTATGATTTTTTTTGATTACATAAATTGTAATTAGTCCTGTATTAAATTTTAAGTTGATTGCATGCAATGTTCTTGGATATACAATATTTTTGATGATTCCATTTTAACGTAACGTATAATTGTCCATGTAAACTTCAATGCTAGAAGTACTATCTCGTGGCGCCATCTACATTTAAATAATAGTACTGCCACTATTGATATTATTAGGTTCCTAACTTTTTCAAGGATTTCAATAGCTTTAACTACATCAGTAACACTTTAACTGAACCAGAAACACAAAACGCTTGGTCACTGAATATTTAACTCAAGATATTAGAAGAAAAAATGACGAATGTGACAACAGAAAAAACTAAGAGGTGCTTTTCTTAAAAATATAGGCTTCACGATATTTAAATGGTAACAAGAAGAGCATTCCAATAAATTCTACGATAAAGTGTAAATTTAACTTTGCTCCTAACACATCAATCAAAACGTCGAACGCAATTTATTTATAAAAAACGTATAATAATAATAAAAAGAAAATATATTATCATAATTATAATATGAACAGATACTTTTGTTTAATCTACCTAGCCATGAAAGCAATGACAAATGACAGGAATTTTTTAAACGTCAAGTAGTATTAACTTTTATAAATATTTTGACGAGGTAATGTTGAAACTGAAAAATGTTGTTTTATTAATATTAAATAGTAAACAATGAGTTATTTAAAGCTCGAAAACAGTTATAAATTGTTTGATTAAAGAGAAAATTGGTCCAAAAATTATCCATTGCTGTGTATGGCAAGAATGCTCCAACGTGATGGATCAAGTAAAATTTTATTCGAAAGAATTACGTTAGGCCGGGGAATCCATTGAAGATGATCCAAAATTTGATAAACCTCTCAAGACAAGAACACAGGAAACAATAAAGAAAATTGGCCAGATGGAAAAGGTTTGGTGTGTGGATAGATGGTAAAGTTAAAGTTTCGGTTACTGTAAGGAAAGTTCATAAAACGTTTTCCCTACTAAAAAAACGAAAGCAGGAAAATTTGTAGCAACGATTCTGAGAGGATTCTGCTGGTTGAGTATATAAACCGGTGATGTCTATAAAAATACCATTAAAAATCTTAGAGCTTCCATCCAAAAGAAAAGGCCTCAAAATTTTACTGAAAAAAAACGACAATTGCAAGGTGCATAAAGTTCAAAAAGTTCGTCAAGTTACTGAAGAATCTAGTTTCTAGGAGTTAAGATATCCACCTTATAGTCCAGATCTGGCGTGACGAGAGCAGAGATTTTCTTCAGGAGATGACTCGAAAATTGCTAATGATTATTTTGAGGAGTTCCTCTTACCAGCACTGTGAATTCGTTAAGACTAATGGAGCCGATTGACTTTCTTTTTAAGGATCATTACAATAAATCCATGATTCATCGCCGGTAACGGTATTCTGAACCGAATAAGTGCAGCCTTGGAATTTTCTCAGAGTTTTTCTGCGTCATTCAATGTGTTGATTGGGAGTCAGTTGATGTGGAACTCAGCGACAACAAAGTTTTCTCCGTCTAACTATTGATGTAAAATGTTCTGAATTTGACTAGTACCAATGCCCAATGTCGCCCGAATAAATTCGTATGATATCCGATTGATCTTCCTTGCTCGAACAGTGCAAATATTCTCATCATTAACAGCAGTTCCTTCCCGAAATTTAACACTAAGAAAGAAACCGATCTCTTTTGAATTCGTTGTACCAATTATAAACTGTTGCCTTAGATGGGGCTTCTTCGCCAAAGGCATTTCTAAGTTCATCTCCACTTTAATGACGATGTAAAATCGTAAAAAAGCATAGTCCGAAAGTGTTCTCTAACCAAATTCATTTTTGGATGAACATGAAATCTTTAAATTATAATAATTAACAAGCTATTATAACAAGTCGAATAAATTGCACTGCAATCAACTTGCAAAATATTAAAAAGTAGATGCCATATAAAAACAAATTTCATTTGTTTTTATTTGGATACACCTACAAAAATAACAAGGCATTATAATGTACACGAGCCATCGAAAAAATTCATAATTGGAGTAGACTGTGAAATTGGGTTGGTACTTTAGCCACTTCCACATAATGACACATTACTTGATGCTTGACAGTTTCATTTGGTTTCATTGTAAAAAAAAAGGTTATGGCATTGAAATAATACTACAACAAAAAAGAAAACAAAAAATTTATTTAGTATCGAAATCATAATCAAAATTTACATATAGCTACAGAAGCTGTTGAAAATGTTGTCCATTTACATCTAAACACAAACCAACTCTTCTCCGCAATCCAGCAAAAACTTTATGCAGCATTTGCGGTGAATTGTTGATCTCTTCACACTTTTCTGTTATGCGAATTCTCAGTTGTTCCAGATTATGAATTGGCGTTGAATAAATCGAATTTTTTATGTATGGCCATACGAAAAAATTACATATGTTTAAATCGCAAGACCTAGTTAGATATGGAATTTCAGTGTTCCTGCTTATTATTCTGTTATCAAAAAATTCTCTGAGATATTGAAGTATTTCTCTGGTGTATGTGCTGTTACATCATCTTGTTGGAAATACCCATTTTGTAATTCCTCATCATCCAGTTGATTTATGAATGAGCCGAGTATCTCATTGCGATATCGTGCAGCAGTAAGTGTACCTTCAAAAAAAAATGGGACGCACCAATCTTCTTCGACATATTCCAACCCAAACACCACTTTTTGGGGATGCAATGTTTTTTCAACAAAAGAATGAGGATTTTCGGAGGACCAACACCTCATATTCTGTGAATTAACATACCTATCCAGAAAGATAAAACCAGGCCTCATCCGTGAAAAAAACTGTGTTAAGGATATCCTGATTGTGTAGATTATTTTGAAACCATTGACAAAATTCCACTCGTCTTAAATAATCCACTGGATAAAGTTCATGAAAACATTGCAGCTTGTATGGATGACAATGTAAGACTTTTTTAAGAATGAATTGGCACGTATCATAAGATAAATTTGTTTGTTGGGTCACTACTGAAATGGATGTTTTGGGATTTTCATCAATAATATGCTGAAGAGCTTCAATATTATCAGCTGTACGTTTAGATGGCCGTCTACTTCCAGTTTTTCGACCGACGCTACCAGTCTCTCTGAATAACTTGACACAATTTGTCAAAACATTGTAAAAATCATTGTAGTCAAACACTAATTCAGAATGTTCTTAACTAAAATCAGCCATGCATTCCGTAATTGAATACTGCCACTCGCCATTTACTTTCACACCTGTACGGAAGTAACATTCGATAATTTTTGCTTTTTGTTCTATGTTGAATACCATTTTGTAAATAAATTTAATTTTCTTAATAAGAGCTTTGAAATGAAAAATTTGACACAAACTTATAGTTTCAATGTCAAATAATAAATGTCATTATGTGGAAGTGGCTAAAGTACCAACCCAATTTCACAGTCTACTCCAATTATGAATTTTTTCGGTGGCTCGTTGTTATAAATGTACTATTTTAATACTATATGTTTAAAAAACATTTTGATATTTTAATATATTTTTGTGTATGTCATTTGTTTTTATAATGTAATCTCCTATTCTTATTCTATTTACTTTTATAATAGATTGCGCCATATTTGAATTTTATATACTATTATGATGGTTTGTTATTGTCAGTTTTTTAAAATTTTTCAATTTTAAATTGTTTAATAAATGACGGTAAATATAATATTTGATTAAATAACACTTAATTTATATAAATTATTATTTTTTTATAGGTAAATTTTGTTCTTTAACCACACTTTTGACACAAAAAGGAAAGAACATATTTCATGTATATTATTGTAAATAAATATAATAATTAAAGTTTTACATTATTGTCACAATCAAGGTTGATTTATTATTTTGGTTCATTAATGTATTAAATTATGGTAATAGGTAAAGAGTTTTATTTTGGTTGTATTGTGATGAGTTAGCAATAAAATTTTAAAACTTTTCAGATTAATTTATTAATATAGTATGAAGTATCAACATGAATGAATAATATACTTACATACTTTGGTGTATAAGTTTCTGAAATGGGGTCTGCAGTTTATTTCGTTCCTGTAACTTTGTTATTATATTCCCTAGCCAATTAAAATCTTCTATAGCTATTTTATGTTTGGATGCTAAATATGATTCTAGAGCTCAATCATTTTATAGTGTTGGAGCCATTGTGTTTTTTAAATCTTTTTTGAAAAATGATAATAAATCATAATAATTATGTATCTTAAATATGTTTAAAAATATTGCGCACTTTTTTACTTTCCTTTAAATATGTAATGTACTCAAATAGATGTCATTATTTATTCACTTTAATTAAAAATGTGTGGATAGTCGAGTAGTTTTGCTTGCAAATATAATACATACGATTAATTAAAAATGCGTAGATAGTCGAGTAGTATTGCTCGCAAATATAATACGATTTTGTATTACCTTGTAATTATGACAGTTGTCTAAGTCTAATTTTTTAACTTCTGTCATTTTCCTAAACTTGACAATTTATGTTAGTGTTGGGCACTCGTTAAAAGTGAAATAGTACCAATTCTTTAATTGTTTCGACCTTTGCTTGATGTAAATCCATATCACAAATAAATAAAACACACATAAGATGTTTTAGATTTACACTTTATTAATAAAATAATGACAGCTGTTTCGCTAACACAGTAGCTTCTTCAAATTCAACTTAAGACTAAAGATACATACAAGATACAGCGTTAATCAGGTAGTTGACCCAAGTTAAAATTCTAGGAACTATTACATTTATATTTTGCTTTTTGAAAACTATACCATGTCCTACTTGTGTGAGGTTTAAGTTTAAAAATATAGTATAAGCAACTAAGAAACAATATTTCAATGGGTGAACAGATTTAACAGTGGGGATGAATTCAAGTCTAATTTATCGTTTAGTAACATTTCTGAGTTTTTAGGTTTATTAATTTCTAAAGATTCTAAACAATTTAGTTTTCTACCTTTATTTTCTACATGTATGGTGTCGAATTGTAAATTAAATTCGTGCTTATTCTCTATTAAATGATTAGAGTAGGTTGAGTCAGTTTTCTTATTGATATAAGAATGATAGTGGTCTTGGATTCGTTTTTTAAACGTTCTACCTGTCTGTCCAATATATGTTTTGGTACATGATCCGCATGATAACTTATAGACTCCTGATTTATTGTCTTTGGTAGTTTTTTCTTTATTATTTTTAATATATTTGGCTAGATTATTATTAGTTTTATAAGCAATATTAATGTTTTCTTTTTTATCAAAATTCCTTAAAAAAGAAAACATTAATATTGCTTATAAAACTAATAATAATCTAGCCAAATATATTAAAAATAATGAAGAAAAAACTACCAAAGACAATAAATCAGGAGTCTATAAGTTATCATGCGGATCATGTACCAAAACATATATTGGACAGACAGGTAGAACGTTTAAAAAACGAATCCAAGACCACTATCATTCTTATATCAATAAGAAAACTGACTCAACCTACTCTAATCATTTATTAGAGAATGAGCACGAATTTAATTTACAATTCGACACCATACATGTAGAAAATAAAGGTAGAAAACTAAATTGTTTAGAATCTTTAGAAATTAATAAACTTAAAAACTAAACGATAAATTAGACTTGAATTCATCCCCACTGTTAAATCTGTTCACCCATTGAAATATTGTTTCTTAGTTGCTTATACTATATTTTTATACTTAAACCTCACACAAGTAGGACATGGTATAGTTTTCAAAAAGCAAAATATAAATGTAATAGTTCCTAGAATTTTAACTTGGGTCAACTACCTGATTAACGCTGTATCTTGTATGTATCTTTAGTCTTAAGTTGAATTTGAAGAAGCTACTGTGTTAGCGAAACAGCTGTCATTATTTTATTAATAAAGTGTAAATCTAAAACATCTTATGTGTATTTTATTTATTTGTGAAATAGTACCATTGTGCGTAAAAAAAATTTTATAAAATGAAATTATATTTATTTATTTTTTTTAATTAAAGGCACACAAAGTGTTATTATATTGGTGTTTTCGACATATTTCATCATTAATTAGCTACACTGTGTACGTATCGTGCGGACAAAGTTTTCATGCCTGGTTGCCATGGCAACTTAGCGTTTATTAAGATCTAATGCTTCGATTTTTGGCCGTTCAAAACATTATTTTCTTCTTTTTCAGGTGTATCATTAAACATACTTTTCTAATCTCCCTCCATATTTCTTAATACTGTTTCCACACGAGAGTACTTCCAGTCATATTGAGGGATCACGTTTTTATATGTGCTTACAAGAATAGAATTATAAATAAGCTGATTAGCTGTATACAATATACTTTTTTGCCCTGTCTCACAAAATTATCCCCACATTATCATCCCCTATCATTTAAACTCTCAATGTCGAAAGTTATGTATTTATCATGCAATTTGAATAAATCCGACAATGTTGCTTTTGTTACGATTCACCCCTGACCCAAGTAGACTACTACGTATAGTCGTATACGTTTTAAAAAGAAAAGAAAATAGAGCAAAATAGGACAGGTTGCACACCTGTTTCGTATTTTAACAGACACACCACACAAACAAAGACAAAAAAGAAGAGAAATCAGTGAGAACGGGACGACAAGCATGCAATCAAATCGATTAAATTTCAACGGAAAATGCAACAACGTATATAGGTACGTACGTTTATATGGGTCTGGAATAAAATACCAAGTCATCGGGATTCATTGCATTTTGTCCCTTATGTTCTAGTTGACGGGTCCGTTAATATTATTTGAATTGTACGTCCGTAATCTAGACATAATAACCGGGTACTAAACTGAGAAACTCGAATCAAGTCAGGACTTTTTCGTATACCTAAAAGGTAAGCATATAGTTTGCACGTGTATGCACACAGGTTGTAGTGTTGGACCCCTTTTTACAATCCACGTAACCTTTTCATGCAGTTCATTGTCAACTTCGATGACAAATTCAGGAGAATAATGAGGGAATATCGAATTCATTTTTTCGCCATAAATAACCACATTAAAAAAGCTCTTATAATAGTTTTGTTCGTTCATAAAATTTAAACCACTTCTTGATATTTGTTAACTAAATTAAAATGAAACGTAAAATTAAAATAAGTTTGCACTTAGTTTAAGTAAAAATAATTGTGGATTCAACAATTTTTGTATTATTGAGTTATTTATTACTAAAGGTCCGATTATATGCAAAATACGTATTTGTTGTTAAAATGCATATCAACAAAATTATGAGTTTTCTGGATTTATTTAATGTTTTTTGAATAAAATAAGGCAATTAAAAAAAAACATATTTTGCATATTTTTACTACTTGATGTATATTTCAAGTAATACTGCATACTGCGCACATTTTTTCAAATTGCAAATTTTCTTCTAAAAGTTCCAGTAGGGGGCAAGTTTAGAAATAACTGGTCATGGAAAATACTAGACCTCTAAATGTTCTGGGAAAGCCAGTTAAACACTTTGCAACATCTTGTGGTATATAAAATTAAAATAAATAACAATGCTTCTACATAAAATACAATGTTTTGCAATACTACGAGTAGTAATAGTATATGACTAAAGACGGCAGACTATGTGCCCGGTGCATGGTGACAAGAATCATTTCACCATCTGTACTAAATATTATTTTTCATTCCTCTCGCTTTGTTTACATATCGGAGCAGAAAAACATATATTTAGTAGTTATAGTTTATATTTAGTTTCCAAAACATTTCCATACATGCATTTATCAAAGAGATAACAGAATTTGAACATATATTTTACAGTTCTAAATCAAAATAAAAAAAACAACATTATTTTGTATTTCTAACAATGAACGAAACATTTATTCTAAAGAAAAAGTGGTATTATTGGCAATAACAGATGCACCTTCAAAACATATTTATATTATAGTATCCAAAACAATATTTAGTACACATGGTGAAATGATTCTTGTCTGTCTCACACATAGTCTGCCGTCTTTATATATGACATATCAGTACCGTTGTGTCCAGAACTTAACAATACAAAACCGTACTAAAAGTTATAAGCAATTAGATAAACCAATAGCTGTACAATAACTCGTTTTATTAACATTAGATTCGCAACATTTTTCCCGTCTGACGTAATACCACATGATAAAATGCTGCCCATTATATGTGTAAAGCCTCAGTTAATTTAAATACATATTTTCCTAATTTACTTCATATTACTTGTCTGGCTCATGGCATTAATAGAGTTGTCGAAGAAATCAGAAATCAATTTTCTCTTGTGAATGAAGTCATTTCTAGGCTATTGTTAAGATCCTTGCAAACCCCCGTATCTTGAAAAAACCTTTTGGAATCATTAAATGACCTCAAAGGAACTAATTTGCCTTATAAACTAATGGGGGAAACGTACTCTTAGCCAAAAACAGAAATGTTAACTAACTTTATGGCATAAATACTTTAAAGTGATGTTTAAATTAAACATTGGCACATATAAATAACACGATTACCCGAAATTTGGCGTGTTTCGGATCGATAATATACAAAATTCAAGCTTAAATTATTTTTTTTTGCTAAAAGTACGTTTCCCCTCTATAATTTATAAGGCAAATTAGTTCCTTTGATAATTCCAAAAGGTTTTTTCAAGATACGGAAATGTAAAGATCTTAACAAGAGCCAATTTCTAATTTAAAAAAAATCTTTTTAAAAGCGCCATTGCGGGTGCAGTTGTACAAAGAATCATTTCCCGGTTTACAATTACCTGCACAACCAGAAATCAGTATGTGGGGAACAAGGCTAAATATCAGAAGTTTTTATTTAAAAAATGATCGAAATATAAAAATTTTATTTTAGAGTTCTCTGATGATTCAGATGCTATAAAAAACGAAAGTCTTTAAAAAATAATGTGATACCAAATCAATTGTTTTAGCAACAAAACAAATTTTGAAATTCGAAACAAGAGAACTAACTTCGACTGAATCTGCAAATTCAATAAACAAATGTCATTTCATCGTCAACTATTACAGGAGCTGTAGAAATAATTTTTAAAAAGCTAAACTCCGTATTAGAAAAAATCAAGGATTCAAAACTTTCAAAAGTTTCTAATATTTTGAAAGGAGAAATTGTAGATGACTATTGAATTAGAGCCTTACATAGAAAGCGATTTAAAAAATGCTCCAATTACTTCCGTCGATATTGACGATCTTTTTCCACATTAAAAAACTTGCTAGACGACAGAAGACATTTATTTAAAATAGAAAATTTACATACAAAAGCATCTAATTGTCAATTTTTTTTAATACATAGTAGCTAATTGTAATAACTGAATCGATCATACAGTCATACTACTCATAACTAAATAGATGTACTTATTGCTAGATATTATTAATTACTAATAGTTACTAAATTATAATTACATATTCTTGATTAGCATTTATAATGTCTAAGGATATTTTAAGTTTTTGTAAACATACTGTTAATAGTGTTACACAAATATTATGTAATGTAATAGTTAAATGAAAAATAAAGTTTTGTTTCATAGAATCGGATTTGGTTTTTGTTAGAATGTTTAAAAAAATTCAGCATGTTGATGCATATTTTTCTATATTAGAGTATATTTGTCAATATTTTGTGCATATTTTTGTCAAAATATGAGCATATTTTGCTATATCTACATGTACACAATTACATAATTCGAGCTGTAGTTATTGTTATTACTAATATATTATGATTTAGTAATCTTTTTTTTACTGGATTATGAATATTTTGAATTATTACTTATTTTGCTTGCCTATTATTTAATTATTTATATTTTCTAACATATACCATATACTTTTGTAATTTCGTATTAAAGTTCGACTGTTGCTATATCTCTTGAGACAATTTTCTTTTTTTTTTTGTAATATCTGTTGGATAATAAAATAGTATTGTTATTAATATTCCATTTATCTATTCCTATATTTTATACCTGTAAAACCGTTTAAATATTAAAGTTAAGAAAATCACATATATTGCATTTTAGCGACATCTAGCTCATGTCGATACATATTATTCAAAACTATCAATTCTATTACTAACGCATTGCAGGTATTATTAAATTTACCTATATTTACCTACACATTTATCGTATTTTGACACTACACCGACCAATTGTTAAATTTTACATGCAGACTAATTTCAGATGAAAATTGTTTTAGTTAAGCCGCTAATCACATCCAGAGATGGAGTAATACACGTTCCATTTTTGCAGGGAAATAGGACTAATTGAATAAATATTTTGAATTTTTCTTTTAACGTTGCATTAAATAATTCTTGATATAATCATGTTTACAAAGATTACTAACCCTATATTGAAATGTAAGAAAACACTACCTGTTCAAAATTTATTACCACAAGGAAAAGTTAAATCTTAAAATTATTATTATTGGAGTGATAAATCGATAGTGTAGCGTCCTCTAAGGAAGGGATATGTTAGACGAGACGCGGAAAGAAATTCTTGGAGCAAGTAGAAAAGATGAAGAAAATTAATATTTTATATCATATTCCGTCTATGAATTTAAAATATTCAGAATGTAAATATATATTATACACATATCGTATGTTTGCATTCCTAACAACTGTTGATGTTATAAAAGCTATAATATCCTGTATGTTAAGGTAGATACCTTGATGATATATTAAAAGGACATGTAAGATGTGTGTTTTACGAACATTTAACGTCCTATTTGGTGACAATCTATTATCTTTAATCGAAAAATTGTATCGAATATACGCAACGATCGACAACAGAATGATACTTAAAGCGAGATGAACAATAATAAGACTATATTCTGGGTCAGCTTTAAGATATCATTTCCGAATGTATTTATGATATATTCAGTCGCACATTGGCGTAACAAAATTGTTTAAATGTCTTTGCCTCTTTTCTCACGTATAAGAGGGAATTTTGTGAAAATATTTTGGGTATACATTCTATATAATTTATATATACATATATATATATATATATATATATATATGTATGTATGTATGTATATTATATATATATACCGCACGGAACTGGGGTGAGAGAACGGCTGGAAGGTAAACGATACCCCACCAGTACACTAGATAAGAGAGAAGGGACCGTTATAGCACCAGGCGTGTCTGTGCTCAGTCTCATCAGATACGTTGACGATAGATGTGCAGAGTAACTATACGTAGAACATCGATTGTAATGGCAAAGTATACACAAGCAGAAAAAAATTATTTAACTCATATGCTTATTCTCTAACATATCATAGAATTGCGTTTTTATTTTGCTACGTTAGCAAACTTTTTATTTTCATCGATGTAGCGGTTGTGCATCAGTAGTTTTTTACTTGAAATCCGTATTACAGATTTATGTAATTTACCAATAGGTATACGGAATTTTTTCTTTTCTTTGATGGAATTATGCGTCCGTTTTCTCAGAATATTTTTAATTTTCTCTTCAAGTGCAGCATTTTATTTAGTTACGTTAGCATAGTTTTAATTTTTTTCATTTGTTTGTATTTTCTTTGATATAGCGTTTGTACATCACCGGAATTTAATTATGTTATGCAATCACAGGTTTGTGCTATTTATAATTACACAGATTTTTCTTTCGTTTTGGTGGAATTATGCGTTTGTTTTCTCTGAATATTTGTATTTATTTTTTATTGTACAGCATTTCTGCATTTTTATCATTATTATCTGCGGTTATCTTTGAAATACGTTGCGTATACACATATGCAATACGTATGTGTATACCACCCCTACTCTTGACGTATCATTGCTTATCCAATCATACGTATGTGTATACCACACCTACATGTGACCTTATGCTGACCTATGCTTATCCAATAAAATACTACACCGGTGGGGATGCGTCTTGCGCAGCAGTGTCGTTCTCTTACCACTTCTCTCTCTTCTGTTCTCTTAACAGCTATGCATTTTCTATCTAGGAATTAACTGGATTATTTTCTCTTCATCGTCTTCACTTTCAACTTTTTATTTTAATATATATATATGGTAAATTAAATCAGTTGGCGATTAAAGGTCTGTTTTACTTCAAAGTACATATATTTAAAAAAACCCTACAATGATAACAACTTTAAAAAATATACGTCCTTCACTCAACTTAATACAAATAAAACAGACATGCATTACACAGTCTGGCTTTACTTCAAAGTATATATATTTGAAACAACCCTGCATGTTTCGGCAATGATGCCTTTATCAAGGATATAAAGTATAAATGACAGTATACAAATGTCAAATAATTGAGTTGCTATGGTTTAAATTATTCAAAGATACATTCCAATTGAAGTAATAATAAATCATGCCTTAGTATTCCAAAAACAGATAGCAAGGTGTGAACATATGTGTTGTTCGCTGCTAGCAGATTGTGTCTCTTTCTGGGTATGAACTTGTGTGTTGGTTGCTGCTGGCAGCTTGCGTCCCTCTCTGGGTGTGTGGTTTTGTGTTTGTGTGAGCGCGTAAGTGTAGGGTTTTGTATGTTGGTGTGTTCGTGCGTGTGTTTAGTGACTGGTCGCGTAAATTTAGAGAGATCGGAAAACAGCCATTGCGTAGGGCCGCCAACCCTTTCCCGGCAATTTCTTTACTTTTCCGTGCAGTACTTCGACGGCCCGACCCCCGCCCTATCGAGGCGAGGCGCAGACCAGCGAAGCGCACCCTGCACGGGGTTGCTCATCGCCAACCGAGGGAACACTCTTAGTGGCTACTTCGGTCAACGACGGTCACACTTTGTGCCATCTTAACGTTTTCCGCCGAAGCGGGGGCATTGCACACACGTCGAACGTTTGTGTGCTGTTAACGGCAGCCTAGCCAGGTTGCCGCCCAGGACCGGTCCTAGTGGTGTTTGCATTGCGCGGCGCCAAGATTTGCGCCGCGTAGCTTGGTTCCTCACTCCTGCTGGTTGCCATTCCCTGTTTTTCCTGTTTTTGTTTTGTGCTGATGTGGTCCTCTACTGGGTTGTAGCCTAGCATATGCGCTACCAAACTCTAGGGGGGTCAGCCCGATGGGCGGACAGGTGCCATTCTGCCTTTCCAGCAGGAGTGAGGAACCAAGCTACGCTATTGCTATCTCTGTTATTATTGATTCTAGAAAATAGGTTAAATTAGCAAAGTATTAGTGTTTTTAATATTGATTAGCATGCAGTTCATAAAAAAAAATTGAATGAAGCATTTTCGAGAAATTTTGAAATTTATATTTTTTTTAGATGGAACAGCCTGTATATTTTTTAAAATTCTGAATGCTAATGTTCTTTGTAGTATAAAAGTTTCGATACACTATTGTCCTAAAACGAATAATAAAGTAGTTATAGCAGTTTCTATTTCCTTCTAAATGTTGTCATTGCTCCGCTAACTTTTGACAAAACAGATACATACATATTTTATGTTTAATGTTTATTTTAACATATTACAGCTTACAAAATTATATTAAAAAGAAGAAGGTACATGTATAATTTATAAATACTGCTCAAAGGTGTCACCTTCCTACTCAATACATTTTCGTACCCGCTTCAGTACACTCTGGGTGGCTCTTAAGATTGTCCTTCTATCTAATTGGCGAAAAACTTCTCTGACCTTGTCTTGCAATTCGCGCACGTTGTCGTATAGCGTTTTGTACACCTCATTTTTTAAGTATCCCCAAAGAAAAAAGTCTAAAGGTGAGAGTCAGGGGAGCGTGCTGGCCATTGAATTGGACCATTTGTACCGGCAAAGATGGTGTCGAGGTAGGTTTGCACTAGGTGATAGTTGTGTGCAGGAGCACCGTCCTGCTGAAAGTATAAATTTTGGCGCATCAGGTAATTGGCGTTACTAAGGAAATCCTCTAGAACGTTACGAATAAATTCCAGATATCTGTTTCCTGTTAACGTACCATTGTAGAACAGTGGACCAACGACTACCGAACCAATTAATCCGCACCAAACGTTAAAACTAAATCGAACTCGTGCAGCATGTGGACGAACTATTAATAAATTTTCTTGAGACCAGTAGTCACTATTTTTCTTATTAAACATGCCTCTATTTGAAAAATTTGTTTCGTCACTCCATAAAATACACTGTGCTCCATTCAAATTTTCATCACAAAAACTAACAAACCAATGACAGAAAGCTAATCTCCTGGCGGAATCTCCTGGCTGTAATGTTTGAGAGATTCTGAACTTAAAGGAGATATACTTATGCTTTTTCAAAATTTTTTGAACTGATGAATAACTTAATGCCAATTCCTTAGTAGCATCCCTAATGGAAAATTCGCGATGGACTTCAAAATATGCTAGCACTGTAATTTCTACTTCTTCGTTGACGACGATATTTTTCTTTGTTCTTTTCTTTCTAAATAAGCAATCATGCAGTCTAAACTGATTGTAAAGTTTTCGAAAGTAACGTCAATCTGGCTGCTGTCGTAAATGATAGTGTTCAGCATAATATTCGGTAGTCCTTATCGAATTTTTACGACATAAAATGTATGGTTCCAACATATCGCATTTCTCCAAATAAGGAAATACCATAGTGAAATATTGTCAAACACTAAGCAACGAAAGTAAAACCAAAATGTTTAGAAAAATAAATAGAGAACTAATGAACACAAAAAAAAAAAAAAAAAAATTTTTAATAACTAAACGTGCGAAAGATTTATATTCAGTACGTTACTGACATTTACAAGGGGCATACTATTTGTTCTGTTTAAAGTGAAAGAAGCCTACTACTGATTTTACAGAAAGAAAGAGTATCTTTGGCATCAACTAAATTCCACCGTAAATACTTTATTATTCGCTTTAGGACAATAGCGTATTGAAACTTTTATATTACAAAGAACATTAGCATTCAGAATTTTAAAAAATATACAGGCTGTTCCATTTAAAAAAATTATAAATTTCAAAATTTCTCGAAAATGCGTTATTCAATTTTTTTTTCATGAATTGCATGCTAATCAATGTTAAAAACACTAATACTTTGCTAATTTAATCTACTGTCTAGAATCAATAATAACAGAGATAGCAATAGTGCGCACTTAATTTGAATCAGCCTGTATAGTAAATGCAAGTTCTATTATACTCTATATCAGACATGATTTCAAATTTCCATGGATACTTTGACGCCCAATTTTTCTGAACACTCGACATATATTATATTATATTTATGATTTTAACCAAATATAGTTATAAATACATATTGGATTTTATCATGAATATTTACATAAAAAGTGTTCATAAAATTAAAAGCCAACGTGTGTGGTAAATTTCAATTAGTAAAATATTAAATAAATCCAGACATATAGAAATTAGAAATTGATTATTAAATATTAATAGTGTTTATATCGAGTACAATAAACCCAACTGAAAACAATTTAACTTACATACTAAATGTGTGTATATATATATATGTATATACATATATGAAAAAAAACGAAGATCATTTTATAAAAGCTTACAAGCATGACTAACTCACACTCTCCAGTGGTTGAAGAAAAATTATTAGTCGTCATTGAATGAGTCACCCTTCGACAACCAAAGCACACTTGCATGGTTCTATACAAATAGAGGACAAAGAACGGGCGATGTATATATAGATACATACACATATATTTACTGACGAACTCTATACGGCAATTAAATAAAATATACCTTTCCTATAGATACAGAGACCGTAGGTAATAAGAACGGACATTCCAAAACATTAAACGTTCCATAATAATGAAAGATATATACTTTGTAACTAACATTTGTACATTATATGATCATTTTTTATAGTTGGGGTCACATTAAAAATGTATTTATTATTTATACGTGACATACACCAGATTTACTTCGCATAATTGGGGGATTATTGTTGTACGAAGCTACACGTACGGCTGTTAAAAGGATTTGTTCTTTTGTACATTACATATTGGACAACGGTATTCTTTTATTCATTCTCTTTTGAATTGGTCACACATTATTTATGAAATTCCTGAAAGACTTATAGACCAGAAAAAATGATTTAGGAGATTATTTGAAAGCAGTTTTGGACTTAGGACTTTCATAAAAAATCTAGTTTTTGAAAAATATAATATTTAATGGTACATTAATCTCAGTAAACTTTATTATTTATACTCGATGCCATTTCATACTATTTGATTTTTCATTATCTTTTGGATTTCTCAAGTACGTTATTGTGAATCAATTCTCATATACGTTTATAGATCTAACGTGGCTTCAAAAACTTTCCTTATTAAAGACGGACACCCTAATTCAAAATTATACGTTTGTGACAGATTACGTGCACCGTCACCAATCATTATCAAAAAGCATGGCCGTCTCTAATGAGGAAAGTTTTTGAGGGCAAATTACAAGGTGGCTGTAAAAGGTCTTTACAAAAACCTACTGCATATTTCTTACACTAAAATGAGCCGATTTAAGAAAACTTAGTACAAAGTTGCTTAGATTGGGCGTTATACGACGCTGAAGTTACAATTCTGAAATCGTTTTTTACTATAAATATAAAACGGCTCATGCGATTTTGCTAAAATTTTGTACCTGGACATAGAGAGACAATGAGGTAAAAGCCCATATCAAAATTTTGAGTAACATCATTCTATAGGCGCAGAACTTGGGCTTTTAATAATCGCACATTTCAAATTTCTGTGCTAATAGAAGAAGATGGGTTTAAGTATAAAACTTAGATTTTATAACTATTTTCTTCAGAAAAGGTACTCTTTGTAAGACTCAATTACTGCCATGGTTTTTGTGAACTTTGTATTTCAATAATTTGAAGTAGCAGTTAACCGAAAAACTATGGTACTAAAACATGAAAAAAAAATAATGTCATAGAAATTGTTGAAAGTGTCCAACATTTACACGCACACAAAGATTTTCACGATGAAGAAAATTAAAATGTACTCTTTGCGTTACTTCTCCATCTGCGCATTTTGAATACGTTGCGACAGTTGTTCTTCACTATCTACAGGTGTCATGTAAACCGTGAACTTACGATGTCCCCATAAAAAATAATCCATGGAGGCTAAGTCTGGTGAACGTGACGGCCAATTTACAGGTTCGTAATCCTCTCTACCTATCCATTTGTTTGGGTAGTGCTGGAGCTCCACCGTGCAAAACCACACATGTTTCTGAATCCTGAAGGTAAATCCTCTAACGAATCTGGTAAAGTATTTTGCAGATGTTGCGAATAAATGTCTCCCATTACTCTTTGCGGTAGAATGACAGGACCAACAATAAAATTATCAATTATTTCAGCCCATACATTAATTTTAAATTCCTGTTGAAAATGTTTAATTGCATGCGGATTTTCAACAGCATAAACGTGTTCATTATGGCAATTAGTCACTTCTCTTCTTGTGAAATAAACTTCGTCGGTAAAAAAAATATTGTTGCCAAAGTTTAAATATATTTCTTTTCTCTTTTCCTATTAACTAATCAAAAAAAAAATTGAAATTGAAACTTCGATTTTAGGCTACCGACGTATCTCCGAAACTAAACTCTAAAAGGCGACCATTCCTGCACCTATGGATGCGGATTGAGAAGCCGAATCGATTGGTGAAAGCCGGAGGTCTTGCGACGCCTGGCTTTGGAGTTATGTATGAAAGGCCGCAATTTTACTTTATGGATTTTAGTGCGCTTTTAGTTTTCGAGTTTTATTGCGAAAAAGTTACTGTCAAATCACCAAATTTAATGCTGGTGGACTACTTTTTCTGTCTAGAATTCAAGTCAATATTGACAGGAAAATGTTTTGATTAAATTGAAAATATTTAGAAAACGTGAAGATGTTTTTAGATGCGGAATTTTCTCGAACCTTCGATGATTTTTGTACGCGTCCAAAGACTGTTAAAGAGAGATCATGAAAAAATGAAAGAGAATAAAATAAATTCCCAATAAGTTTCTTACTTATTCATTTGGCCGAGAAACCTTTATCGCATTTTGTTTGTATATTATGAAAAGGCTTGTCAACTTTTACGAGCATAAAGTTGTACATCTCTCCAGAGTTGAATGCCTTCTTTTTAATGACACTTCAAAACTGTTCATCTTTATCAGTATTTGGACCATAAAGAGATTACTGCTGCGACATCAAATTATTAAATTTTGGTCCATACAAATGCATGCATTTGTACGAAAAGGCCGTCAAGCATAATGTACACAAAGAAATGATCGGTTAAAGGTATTTATTTGAACAAGATTTCAATCTCATACCACGTCGAAAATATAAGAAGAACAATAATTCAATTCCGTGCAAATACAACCGCAATAATTAAAAACAAACAGAAAGAAAACTGTAATTAAGTTTACTCCATTGTCGGTTTGTAAAAACGTTATGCGGTTGTACGATGATGACGACCATGTTACTCTGTAGACGTAAAATTGAATTTTATGATACTTTGTAATAAGTGTTCAGTGGACCGAATTATTATAATTGAAAAAAGTATTAAACTAAATGATCTGCAAACGTGAAAGAGTCACAAATCACATCGTAATATGACATGAGGATATGGCCGAGCTTGTGCAAACCACTATTTGCACATCGTAGTGTTGTAGGTGATAAAAGCCAGCTGCATCGGGTCAGCGGATGAGCGGGACGCGTATCAATAATCGTGATAAAATTTTTCCCAATTTATCGGGAAGCTTTCCAATATCGTAATGACCAGCATTGCATGGAATCATTAGTCACAATGTTCGCTGTTAATTAATGTTTCTGTTGCTGTTTGTTTACCTATTTTGTTTTAATTCTATTTTTAAATAGCAATGAAACTCCATTGTCTAGCAGAAGAAAAATTACAAATTAGGAAATAATGTTACAAGACAGACACGAGGGGTGTATGTAAATATATGATACGTATATAATAATAAAAATAATAATAATTGAATTTCACCAAATAGACCGGAAATCGTACATCAAGATAAAGTGGAACACATCGCATAGTTAATGCCAACAAACAATAACATTAACAGCAAAGACTCAGACAAAATTGAAAAATACACACCACTGAAAATGGAACTTCAGTGTATATGGAAACAGAAAAACCCTTTTTTTCTATCAGTTAGTGGAATTACTCTCCATCAGTTGTTTAAAGGTCTCAAATCATTAAAATTACCATCCAAAGTCCACGAATTAATGCAACGATAATACTCAACACATGTAAATTTTTCAAGTAGATTAATTGAAATTGCTCATTAAACACCCCGATATAGACTTCTACAATCTCAAGAATTATGGAAATGACCAAAAAAACAATAATAATAAATTATATCATAGAACTTAGCCTACTACCGGTGCATACCCTCGGATATGTGGGTAGAGTAAAATGTTTCCTTGCTACAGGCTGAGGCAGTCTCAACTCCATAATAATGAAGTATTTATTTCAAAACATACATACATAGTGTTTGAAAACGTGGAAAAAACTTTAAATAAATTGAAGTTCTAAAAATATTATTATGAATCTGCTCGTTTCCATGGAATAACTTGTAAGTGTTTCACTGCTTTCAGAAGTGGGTCACCTGAGAACAGAGTATCTAGACTAGGCTTTCATTTACAGAAAATTCTCCAGAAATGATCAATATTGTCTAATACCATTGTAAACCGCGACCGTCGAATAAATGTGAGATAGCTACTAATATCGTAAATATCTCAATCGAACAGGTACACAATATTATCGAAGATTTAAATATGAAAAAACTAACCGCAAGGTGGGTGACGCGTTAAGAATATTAAATAGAGGATATTATACTACCTAAATCGTTGTACTACCAAAAAAGATCGTAATATTAAATGTGATTCCATCGAAATTGCTTACTTAAAGACTGGCTAAAAGTAAATAATTTCATTTCAGTATAGCAAAATTTTAAGATAGTTCTCTTGTTGCGCCTTCAGAGATAAAATAATACTTCAAATATAAAGTTGAGATTTTTATGAAAGTATTAAGGAAATATAGCGAAATATTTAACCCAAAATTATCTGCGATTAAGGGCCGGTATTATAAACAGCGAATAAATCTCTGAATAACAACTTAACGAATAAATTTATTCAACGAATAAATTAAAATCTGGTATTATAAAAAATGGATGCAAGTAAAATAAGTATTTGCAGAATAACTCTGAGTAACTATGTATTTTGCAGTTTAACGTTTCGCTAAACGATGGAGCCACTAAATATAATGAAGAAATACAAAAAAATTCTAATTCTTTACTATTTCATTTTGTTTATATTTGTAAAATACAAACCGATAAATCTGGCATTATCTAAATTCAAGTTATCAAACACACACAAAATATAAACTTTTAAAAATAAGGTTATGTTTATTTTAACACAGTGCAGCAAATAGCTGTTTGCATTTAACCAGTGCTTAACATTTAATTCCACGATTTTCTAGGGTGTAAATTAATTGGTAGATTTACTTACTTACGTAGTTTCCTTATTCGCTATTTATAATACCCAATCTATAGAGAAAATTAAATTTACTTGCTTTCTAAATAAAATCTACAGATTTTATCGTTTATAATACCGGCCCTAAGTGATGTTAAATTACAAAAAAAGAATATTCAAGAAAATAATTTCAAACATATTTGAGTAGGTAAAGCCTCACCAATTTTTTTTCAAACAAATATTGTGTTCTCCACACTGGATGTTTAATATTTTTATACACTCGTGGATAAAAAATTCCGGACAATTCCTTTTTTTGTTTTTTTTTTCACAAGACATGAAATACTATCTGTGAAATAAGAATTGGAAATTAAAGAAGATACAAAATATTTAATTTATCAAAAGATAAACAAAAATAATGACGAACTCACAAACTCCAACCCAACCCAAAAAAATTTGGTGTACTCTTTATTCTACTTTTATCTGTTGTGTTGAGAGGTCATTTGAACTATCAGTACTGACACTTATTGGTTGACAAAATGCAAGCAGCACATGTAGCCCGAGCAGTAATTTTGAACGAAGATGGACACAGTATTCGATACATCGCTGCTGTCTTCAATATTCCCAGGAGTACTGCCCAAAACGCAATATAGCGACATTGTCAAACTGGGGAATACACAAGAAGGTGACGCTCGAACAGACCTCACTCCACAAACCGGCGACAAGACCATTTTATAGTGTTATCTACACTACGCGATCGTGGTTTATCATCAACAATTGTGTCCCGCCAAGTCGCAAACGTTTACGATACTCCAGTTTCTGCACGAACCGTTCGCCGAAGATTGAAGGAATACGGATTGATGTCAAGGAAACCTGCCGCTTGTCCTCGCAGCTCATCGTGTTCAGTGACTACGATTTGGCCGTGAACATAGACATTGGACAATGGATCAATGAAACTTCGTATTGTACATGAATGAGTCACGTTTTTGTCTGGGTTCACCAGAAGTGTGTGAAGAAGGCCTGATGAACGATTTTCAGCGTGTTGTATATCTCCAAGAATGGCATTTGGGGGACACGGTATAATGGTTTGGGTTTTACATTTCACCGTACGCGATAACTGAGCATGTTCTTATTGAAAATGATACCATGACGGCTGTTAGGTGCACCAACTAGTGTTTAGCTGGTCACATCGTACCATTTGCTCAATTCATAGGTGAGAACTTTACTTTAATGCACAATAACGCGCGACCTCACACTGCACGGATTGTTGAGCAATATTTAGAAGTGGCTAACTTTCGCCTTTTGCAATGGCCAGCTCGAAGCCCGGACGTGAATCGTATCGAAAATCTTTGGGATTCATTAGTGCGACGCGTTCGGCACCGACAACTCATATCGGTAACCATTCGTGATCTTCGAATAGCTCTTCGTGAGGAATGAGAAAACATTACACCAGAAGAGGTCGCCAACTGCATTGAAAGTTTACTACGCCGTATGGCAGAAGTCATTAGAGTTCGTGGAGGTAATACACACTATTAATCGCTTAAATTGTGTGAAAACGATCATGTAAAACCTAGCTGATACGCCCAATGAATTTGCTAGTTTTGCATGATTTACTGTTTCGTGACTTTTTCTTATTGAATAAAATGTCAAGTACACTTTTTTAATTTCTTATTCTTACTTTTCTTACATTTTGCATGTCTTGTTAAAAAAAAAGAAAAAAATAAATTTTTCTTTACTTCGGTACCCGGAATGTTTTGTCCACGAGTGTATTATTAAAAAATAATATTTGTTTGAAAAATTACTGCGTGACTTGTTACGTATACAAAATCATTTTTAGATCAATTTTATTCTAATTTGTGTTCTTTAAACCGTCGCAGCCCTCTCAAAACGTATATTTTTCGCTAAATTACATTTTCTCTGCAATAGTCTCTAATTATCGAACAGCTTAGACCCTTCAAACTTCGATATTTTCAACCTAATTTCAAACGTTCATTTTAATTTGGAGAACTTTGTACATTAACAAACCGGCCTACGTCATGTAATTCCCTTTCTGACATGCTCGCAAGATTTTCACTTCTATCTCGTAATTTGTTACTCCGATATTCAAACTATTAATGTAGGAATTTTTACTTTGATTTATAGTTCATCTAGATGCATCTTCTTTTGTTTAATATTGTCTTATGTAATTTTTACTTGCTCATTTATATTTCCACCGCATATTGCGCCATCTCCTTTTCGTTTGATAGACCTCTTCGACAGAAATCTGCACTTGCCGACTTTTATATTTACAACTTTCGCTGGACATTTTATTTAACGTTTTGAGTTTGGATGGATACTAATTGCGATCTTGTTTCGTTTCCGAGATTTTGAAAACTAAATTTCCTTCATTAAAATTTTGCCGGCATCTTCTATGACGTATTTCCGGCATGTCCCTTCTGTACCGTTCACGGCGTCCATTATGTCTTAAGCTTTTGATGTGCTGCATTGTTGATTGTGTCACTTGGGTAGTGAACAGATTTATCTGCGGTAAGAATATAGATATCCTCTTAATATTTGTCTATATCGTACTTTGAACTTTCAGGATTCTTTTTAACGATATATTAATCGTTGTTTTTCCGTGTACATCCAAGATTAATCTGGATTTATAATTGTTGGCATAAGGCGTCATACCTGAGTCTTTATAACCTGCGAATTGGGGCCTAACTAGCATTCTAAATCACCAAGACGCTGATTTGGAGCTTCCTCGTGTTGGCCACAACTTGATTTCAAGGAGCACTTAAATCTTGCTTGACCTTTTTGGATTAAGAGGAGGGGACGCAGCGCGACCATATTGGACTCCAAGATGGCGTTGTAGCGTCGACCTGTTCGAATTGAAGGGAGGAGATTTGCCTTTGAAAACGAGGATTGTATTATGTGGGGTCGTGAACTAATAAGATAACCAAGCTAAAAGTAGGTGTAGACTTTCTTAAATTTTTGCAGACCTTAAGTTATTTGTTGCTAAAAGTAAATATCTCTTTAGACTTTAGAAATTTTAAATTTACAATCAAACGAAGCCGTTTCGTACTTTTAAAGACACACACTTAGAGTGTTTGTTTTGCCTATTTTCACAGTACATTTTGAAGGGATTTCTCCCTATTTCGAGTTTAAATTTACAGAGATAAACGTGCTTGACTTAATAATAAACCCGTTGATAGACTTAATATCCCCGGGTACTAGTTTTGATTCATATTAATAACTCCAGTTGACCGACAGCTTCTCTGGCTGTCACCTGTTTTGAATTTTGAGACATAAATGTGGCCAGATCCTTCAGATCGGACCCTTTTGACTGTTTCGATTCCTATAAATCGAAGAACTATTCTAATAATTTTACTATTTATATTTTGTTATAAACTGTACAGAATCTAAATTACGTATACGAAATTGGAATTCTAAAAATACTTTTGTTTAATAATCTCCTTCAGACTTTTATATATATTTAAATTTTGCACACCTGTTATACAGGGGGTACTCCGAAAGTTCTATCTGGGTATTTGATTTTCATATTCTGTAATTAATCTTACCTTCTTAATTTTATTTGTAAACAAGGCGTAACTTTGTTTTCTTTTAATAAGGTAACCTTCCATATTTCATGGAACTTTTGCATTCCAAGTAACTTTCGCGTTGACGTCTTTTGAGACTTTTACCGGAATTCTTTCGTAGAATTAATTTATTGATATCCTGGTGGGATGATTTTGGAATAACCCCTCTCACCTCTCGATATATACAGGGGGAGACTCTGAACTATCGGTCTGTGTTTATTTATTTATTAACTTTCAAACATGCTTTCGCTTTTATTTTAATGTTTAAGGCTTCACCTGTTAAATTGGATGAATCTGTTAGTTCATTAGTTTTGATGGTAATGATAATACCTTTTGTAAATTTGATGAAACGTTTGTGCCTAACTATAAATTTATAGGTATTGTTTTACCTATTGTTTTGATGAAACGTTTGTGTCTAGCAATAAATTTGTAAGAATTGTTTCTACATTTTTGTATGTTGTTGATTCGTCTGTGTCTAGCAATAAATTTGTAAGTATTGTTGATTTTGTCTTTGATCTCTACCCATCCCTCAAGTATTGAGTCTGGCAAAGTTTCTAACTTATAACAACAAGTGATAAGGGGCTGACCCTCTGGTGATAGTTGGAGCTACCAGGTCCCGCCTGCTTCCGTTATAGCTGTTTCTCTGCAGGTGGAACATAACGGTGGCGCCTATTTTACATCACGCGGCCTGGAATCCGCGACGTTCTCCTAAACAAGAGTTAGCAGGCAGAGTCCTTCCTGGGGACATTAAACAACAGGTAGGTTCAGACCAGAGAGGTTCAGCGAGCGATCTCTCCTTATCACTAGTCACTTTTTTTTTACACCGCGTTGGTGGCAGACTATAGATTTGATAGAAAATGAAAATCTTGAGCAAACGTTTGAAGATTTCTAGGATACAAAAAAAAACTGAAAATAGTAATTTGTTAATGGAAAATCTTTTTAAAAGTCTATGTTTTGAATCCGAAAAATAATTAGTGAATTTACTGCAAAATATCATTTGAAATTTATTTTTTAAGTAAACAAGAGCTTGAGAATGTCACATTTTCTGTCGAAACTAGTGTTAAAAAATATTGTGTTAAAAAGCATTGTTGTGTTTTTGTCATTTCGAACACTGCACTTTTTCTGTATTTAATATTTCGTTTAACAGTTTTACCATGAAAAATGATAAAATTTGAATATCTTTAGTTTGCGCTCTCTTATTATGATCTCTAATTTACAGAGTGCCGTTTCGTCTTACTAATTAAGTAAAAATTCATAGCAAAAATACCATAATAAAATTTTATGTCTAATAATATGCATAACAAGTATTTATAAGTCCAGTTCTAAATTTACGTTTTTACGTAAATGCTCATTTGGTGATTAACAATATTCTCGTTCTTGAAAATTTTAAATATTGCTGTTGATTTTATTTAAAACCAGATTTTATTAAAAAAAAAAATAAGTTGTGTTCGATGAAATAATATCCAACTTTTATTGTTATTAGTACGTGCTTCTCTTTATACATTATAAATTATTTATAAATATATCTGAACTGTATTTTAGATTTTAATTTCGTCTGATCGCAATTTAAAGTCGTCATTTTCAGTGGGAGGCCCTGTATTGTATAAAGCTAGAATGTATTATACCAGACTGTTAAATTTCCTTATGGCTTTTGAAGGATCGTAATTAAAAATCCGACAGTTAATTATGAAATACATTTTTTCAATATTAAGTATAAATTAAAATTATAAATAAAGTCCAAATGGCACATTAATAAGCTGTTTTTGTCTCTAACACGTCAGCGATGTTGGTTATTATTCAAGTTGTGTTTCAGGTAATCTGCACTTAGACAATAAGCTGAACACATTAGTTGTTAGTGGGGTTACAGACAGCGGGTGTATTCGATAACTGTCGACCCTTGCGTAATTAAATCTCCTAATCAACACCACCATTCATTACGATAGGCCAAGCGGAGGTCGAAACTAACCTGCGAGTTGACCATCGAATGGCTAACGGACCACCGGTTCCCAGATGGGCCATTTATACGGATTTAAGATGAACAACGACTACCCTACAAAGCTAAGCTTAATTGACCAAGGGCGCGCGTACTTATTATGCATGCAAATGGAATCGCATGCAGGCTACAGCAGTGATGGACATTGGCTCACCATAAAACCTTATATTATTAACTAAATAAATACGAATGGCCCGTTTCACTGACTACGATTGTTTTTCCTGGGTTAACGATATGAGATTTAAACAGATCATTTGCAAAATAAAATTTCAAATGTGCTCTGATTATTTGGTTTATTAACATCAAAATCAAATAAAACCAAAGACTGGTATCTGAGTAAAAGTTGTGATGGAAATTCGAAACCGAAAAAACAAAATTTACGATAATAAACATATGTAAATTATATAATAGTTGACTACTAATTAGAATTTATTTATTTCTTTAAATCTAAGAAACGATGATTGAGAGTATTTAAAAGTATGTGAAAAATTTAATTAGTTCAAAATTAAAAATTTTCGAATATTACCAAAAATTTCTAATTTATCAAACCTTTTATGCATGAAGCCTTTTAAGAATGAAGAAAAAATAAATATTGCAATATCAATTTTAATCTTAATGAGTACATATTAGGAGTTGGATTGATATAAAGTTTAATCCTAGCAATAAATTATCAAGGTAAGTATTCCATAATTCTTAAAGACTAGCTGGCATATCTAAGGGGCCATGAGAACACCTTCTATCACTGTGTCGGAGGTGATACTAAATTTATCACATCTAGCCATCTATATACAAGAGCCGAGATCAGTAACCTACATGCTAAAGCTAGGCCAGGCACCTATAAGCCAAATCCACGGCACTGCTCTACAAATTTATAGAAGAACTCAAGGCAGAACTCACCACAGTGAAGGCATAGTTCATAAATTCAACTTTGATAAGAAATATAAAATAGTTATACCAGATCGGAAGGAGTGAAAAAAAATTCTTGGCGAAATCTATCTGGCACACTGACGACTCTAAAACAGAAAAAGGCGTTAGAGCCGGAATATATGGGCTCAAAAATCGTACCGTGGCCATCTTCTCCGACAGCCTAGTAATGTTAAGGGCATTAGATTCAGTGCAAGTTAAATCCAAACTTGTCTAGAATTTTGTGTGTTTTAAACAAGCTCAGTAACAAGAAAAAAGTATTAGCCTGGGCCCCAGGTCATAAACGTAATAGGTCTAATGAGAAAGCGGACGAATTGGCTCGACAGGTCTCATAGGTCTCGCCCACAACCTTCATAGGACCGAAACCTTCCTTTGGCATTGCAAAACCAATTATTAAAACAGCCACGAAACAGTAGACTGAAAATAGATCTAGGGAAAGGTGGAAAAACTCCCCAGTCTGAAGAAAGGCAAAACAGTTCGTTAGGGAATATTCGACTAAATTTACAACGGACCTACTAAATAGTAACAGAAAGTCTGTTAAGAAGATAGTAGGTTAATTAATATAGTAAGCTCAACAAACATATGAATAATATGGCCTTGACAGAAGAAACGGTATGTAGATTTTGCCAAGGGGGAGAGGAAATCGCAATTCATATACTATGCCAATGCCAAAGTTTGGAAAGAACGCGGTTCTTATAAATGGGCGATCAACATCTAAAAGCGGAACTATATTTAGAAGAACCGCTTTCGAAGCTGTTAAGCTTAATTAGAATAGCAAGGTGAGAGGAAACATTCTAACGAAGCTTGCGGACCACAACAGATCTAGAAAGATTGTAGTGGAATAGGCTTAGCAGGCATCTCAAGTAATCTAATCCAATCTAATTCCTGAATTCTTAGTATCAAATTTGGAAAGCTAGAATAGTAGTCCTTGGAATAAAGAAGCACTGACTTTCTAAATGATTAAGTAACTCAGGAACAAAGCTTTGGCCGCCCTTACAACAGTCTTTAATATTTTTTTAAAATTTTATAGTTGTCTCGATTGGCCAGACAGTCTGGATCGAGTTTTTCCATTTTCTTATTATTTTTTGTACTGCCTTCTTAGACATTCAACAACTTTTTCATCCAAAAATGACGTTTCACTAACCGAATCAATTAGCAAATAACATTCCCTTGTTCCTATCTTAACCTTAATGTGTGGCAAACTAGTATTTATCGCGCTATCTGACTTATCATATAACAATGCATAACTTTCTTTCTTTTTGGTTGGCCCTAACAAAAATCCTTTCTACAAGCAAGTTCTGATTGGTTCGTTGGTCCTACTTTTACTGATTCTAAATTAAAATTCGGCCTTGTATATTTATTTTGATCTGTTACTCTCTCGTTTTTATTATCTCTATTTGAATCATTTATTTCTCTATTTGGGGAAGCCATTTTATTTCTATTTATTTGAGTATGTTCATTACATATAGGTCTTTCAGATGTCAGAGGTGTGTTGTGCAAATTAATTCTTGAATATTGATTTCTCTTAATATTATTTTCTGAATAACTATTATTATATCTGCTGCCACGCTCTGCATCATCTAACCTTTTTAATAATTCAAGAAACTGTTGCATATCCGTTATGTTATGTATAGCCACTGCCTGATTAACTTCAAAATCAAAAAGTCTAACTAATTGTGAAACCAAATCAAATTCGTTTATCTTAGGGGTCAAATATTTTAATACGGAGTACCTCTTCATGACATAGGTCTCTCTCGTTTCATTATTTCCAACTCTATATTTACCAAATAATAAATCTTGTCTTACCCTTGTCTGGTTGTTTTGTTCCCAGAATTGATTTGTGAATCTGGCTTCAAATTCGTCTTTTGTCGTCACCTCATCTGACACCATCTCCCACCAAACCATAGCATCATCCTTCAGGCAGTTTCCAATCATTTGCAACCTTTTCTCGTCCCCTGGCACACCTTCCAAGCTGGATTTTATCTTCTTTAAAAAATTCATGGGATTCGTTTTTGAAATCCCATAAAAGTTTGGTAACACTTCATTTTGTACAGGTACAGGAATATAAGTGGGCATATTTATTTCATTCCTCTCTCTTCTTACTTCTTCTATTTTCTTTACTAATTTTACTTCCATATGCTTCATTTTTTGTTTTGCAAATTCTCTTCTTTCTACTTCCTCTGATAATATGCTATTTAAATCCATTATGTTATCTTCTACTTGTTGTTCATTTGACAAATGCAATGAGTCCATACCCCTTGTTAAAACTTCTTCTTGGCTCGCATTATTTAACGCCATTATTTTTACCATCATCGCATCCATCTTTTCTTCCATTCTTTTCTCTCTTTCCTGCATTATCTCCATTGTTTCCTGCATTCCTTTCTCTCTTTCCTGCATTATCTCCATTGTTTTCTGCATTTTTATCAGCATGTCCATCATCATAATTTCCCTGATTACCCTGTCGTGCCCCTCTTCATGTATGGTGTTTACTTGACCTATTCTTACCTTTGCTTTTTCCAACAATTCCTCACTTCCTTTCTTTACTGATGTTATATCTTCCATCTTTGTGCTCTGTTTCTTGCTTACAACCAATACTGCTTCTGTTCGCCCCACGTTGGCCTTGCCAAAAATATGCTGTGAATAGTGGTTTGTAGATTTAACACGCCACCATCCACAACGAGTTTTCCCAACTAGGTTTCTCAGCCGGTGGATTTTAAAATATGAGACTTCTAACTTCTCGGGTTCCAATAAGGAAAGTCGTGTCTGTGAATTATACTAGGCGCCAGTGAAAAGTTCACACAAATTTATTTACTTAAATTATATAAGTTACTAAGCAATATTAGTGTTTTATAATAAATGAAACAATGAATAGAATTTAAACTGAATATTTAATACAAAAATAAAAAAGAAAAAAAAATCTATCTTTAGTAAGTATAAAGATACTGTATTATACAAAATACATGAAGTAAAAACATTCACTGTAAAATTGACAGCTAAATGAATGGAAAACATCCTCTTAATGAATCCGAACAAACTTATCTAAAAATAATCAAGTTTACTATTAATTTCATCCCCAGAGAACCACACTGTAGAATCAAATTCTGATACACGTTCTAAATTACGCATGTGCAAACAGACATGCACAAAAAAACCCTTAACTCCCGTCGAACAAACTTTTCAATTATAATATTAACAAAGAAATCTTAATTGTAAGCTTTAGTATCTATATTTCTAATAATAAATCTCATAATTAACAAGCTTGGATACAAAAGAAATATACTTATAATTTTAATTTATGTTTTATGATATCATAAAAAATCTACTTACAAAAATTACTGGAGACGAACAAAGAAGGTGCTTATTCTATATAAATCATCAAATAGCATACGAGAATTTAACTCAACAACTCTCAAATACATCAATAAAACACTTTTCAAACAAATAACCGAATTAATTCAATATAATTAAATTATATCACACCAAGCTACCTTCTAGTTCTAGCTATCATTTTGGTCTCCTTGAATTTACCTAGGCCTCTCTATCAGATCGACCTCCAATATCCAGTTTTTATATTCGAACAATAAATTTAAAAACATTTTGAATATACACTTTTATCCAAAAATAATTGTACATTTATTTTAAATATTTTAAATTATTTTTAATTAAAAATCCATAGCAATATGTATTTGTTTGTATGGCTAGTCTTGATGTATTTTTACCTTAATGACATGTCATACAATTTTTATTATTTTGACAAAAAAAGACTGTATACATAAAAGTCCATTCGGTTCAAATCGGGTGATCTAGGTAGCCATTCAATAGGTCCACCTCTACCTATCTATCGGTTACCAAACGTATTATTTAAATGATACTTCGTAACTGTTATACCTGGTATATATATCTCGTAGCAGTTACTTCGTAACTGCTATACCTCGTAACAGTTATTTCGTAACTATTATGAGGTGGAGCACCGTCATGCAAAAACCACATGTATTGACGCACGTTGCTCTAGGTGTTCATATGTTGCTCACATGAGTGTGAATATATCTGTTACTTTACCACTTTTATCACAATTTTTTTTTATTTGTCATTATTTTGTGTTTACTATTTCCAGTTAAAAAAAGCTCCATTTTTTTTATCACCCTGCTTAGTAAAGATTGTGGAGAGATTCGATATAAAAGGTATACGTAATTAATGTTGTTTTGATGTTGTTTAAACTAGTAAATGATAAAATTAACCTTCACAAAAGTCGAAATACTATAGATCGGTTTCTTGCAACCGACATTCATTTTGGTCACCTTTGGAAAAAATTACCAATTCTTTCTTCTTAGAATCAGAAAGCGAAATAACAAAATCCTGGAAAACTTAGCAAACACAATTCACACCTCAAGAGTTCGAGATTCAGTTAGGTTATTTATCGCAAAAAATATTTCTGAATTTGTCTTATGCAGGTACAAAATTTAATGACTTAATTATGTGTAGAGAGATTCATTCGAGTAACATCGCACAGGCGGCCGTTCCTCGCGCGTGTATATATATATATATATATATATATATGTATATTGTCAGCCGCCACCAGACAACGTTGAGACAACGGTGTTAGGACGGCAACTGACAAAATATGCGCTACGACGAGCTACCAGTGGGATGTTACTCGAATGAACCTTTCTAATTATGTGTACTATACTGAACGCTTTTCAATATCGGTTAGCTATTTGTAATTTTTTTGTTTTCTCCTTTTTTAGTCGATCGTTTTTCTGTAGGTTTGCAAAATATTTATGGAAAGTGAACTGCTATTAGTTCCTAACCTTTGGACAATAATGCATATTTATTATTAATATTATATATGTATGTAGACCTAACTGGTCTAGTGAGTAGGCCACTAGACTATGAATCTCACGAACCAAGTTCAAACCCTGGTCTAGCCAATAATATCGATAGCGTTTTTTCGGTCCCAGCTCGACTCAGGCTGACAAAAATGAGTACCCAGAGGTAAAACTGGGTAATAATAGCGGTCGATGCGTAGCGCTAGCCACGTAAAAGAATGTTACTACCCCAAAAGCCTGAAAGGCTACTACGGGAACTATTATTATTATACAGGGTTATGATAAAGTAACGCACAAAATTTATAAAACGTACAATGTTCATTTTTGAAAAAAATGCAAAGACACGTCAAACAGTTTATTTTATTCCGCGTCTTTTAACATAAGTCAAAAAAATAAAACGTCAAATTTGTCAAAGTTATGACGTCATCAATATCTTTTTTAAATATGAAGCTTGGTTTTTTTTTACTTTATTTGATAAAGCTTGTTTTTCTGCATTATAAAGAAATAATTGAAGTAGGGGTCACATAAGAAAAAACTGAGAGAATTAATAAAAAACAAAATAAACTAGTTTTTGAATTTATGAAAAGAAACTAAATATGTATTCAAAGAATTAAAACTTAAAGTTACCTAGTAATAAAACAACTGTTTGTCAGTGTCAGTCTTACAATTAGTGTCATACCAATTTTATTATTATGGCTCCTTTAACGGAAAGAGAAAGGATAGAAATTCTAATGATGGTAGGTTACGGCGATAGACTTCTAAGTCATGAAGAAGCATGTGCTTTATTTAACGAAACACATTTTGAAAGACCTCCAATTGCTAGAAGCACAGTAAGCAGAATTGTTGCAAAATTTAATTAAGCAGGAAGCGTAAGTGATGCTCCAAAATCTGGAAGACCGGGAATAAGCGACGATGCAAAGTTAGATATTTTGCTGTCATTAGAAGACAACCCTCACGAAACTACAGCAGAAATTGCCTTACAACAAGATGTTAGTCAGTCGTTTGTAGTAAAGTTTTTAAAAAAAGAAAAACTGCACCCATACAAAGTTCAACTTGTTCACGAACTCTCAGAAGATGATCCGGACAGACGTTTGGAATTTTGTGAAATCTTCATGAGGCATTGTGACGAAAATCCAAATTTGCTTAATAGTGTAGTATTTTCAGACGAGGCAACGTTTTATTTAAGTGGTACAGTAAATCGACACAATTGTCGCTACTGGGCTCGGGAAAATCCCAACTGGATTCAGACAAAACACACCCAGCGCCCCCAAAAAATTAATGTATGGGTAGGAATCGTCAGGGGAAAATTTATTGGTCCTTATTTCTTTCGTGGGAATTTAACAGCTGAGCGATATTTGGAACATCTTCGTATGTCAGTGCTTCCGGATCTAATTGCGGCATTTCCGGATCAAAATAATAGGGAAAACTTGGATCCCAGTATTTGGTTCCAACAAGAACAAGAAGGTGGATTGGAAGACGTGGACCAATGGAGTGGCCACCTAGGTCACCTGATCTCACCCCCCTTGATTTCTTTCTGTGGGGACATTTAAAAAGTCGGGTCTACGTTAACCGACCAGACAATTTAGAAGACTTAATGGAACGAATAGACATGAAATCACTCGTATAACTCCGCAGATGATCGAAGACTCTGTAAATCAGGTCTACCATCGTCTTGGCCTATGTCAGATAGTGAACGGGACACAGTTTGAACAATTTCTGTAAGAAATCGTTTTGGTTTAATGGACTGTTTAGTTAATTTAAATGTTATTACTATAATAAAGTTTATTTTGTTTTTTATTAATTCTCTCAGTTTTTTCTTGTGTGACCCCTACTTCAATTATTTCTTTATAATGCAGAAAAACAAGCTTTATCAAATAAAGTAAAAAAAAAACCAAGCTTAATATTTAAAAAAAATATTGATGACGTCATAACTTTGACAAATTTGACGTTTTATTTTTTTGACTTATGTTAAAAGACGCGGAATAAAATAAACTGTTTGACGTGTTTTTGCATTTTTTTCAAAAATGAACATTGTACGTTTTATGAATTTTGTGCGTTACTTTATCATAACCCTGTATATCTATATCTGTTATCACTAAAATTAAAGTTCAAAGTATGTTTTCATAATGTTTAAATAAATGCAAAAACTGCACCGCATTCAGAAAAATGCTGAATCACAAACTTCGAGGCTTCATCCTTTTATAAGTACGCATGTACAAACAACTAAGAAAACTGTAAATATTCGGGAAGCCTGACTATTTACAAAATGAATATTCCTTATTAATTTTGGAACAGAATGGAGATAATTTTGAACATTTATTTATTTATTATAACTCGTTAACAATTACGTTCAGAACATATGTTTATATGGACTTTTCAACTCTAAATAATTTCTGACATTAATCCTTGAAATATTTCCGGTACGTTTTGGGACACCCGGTATAAGGTTCCTTTTAAGGAATTCTCTTAATTAACTTGATAAATCACCTGTTTTGTACAATTATTTAAACTTTGAAAAGAGCTATTAAAAATTTAAATATTCCCAAATTTTCATTTACCAAAAATAATAATACAAAAATGTTTTAAATATGTCTATACGTTATATGCACGTATAAAGCTTTTGTTTCATTATGAAACAGATATGTAAATAAATTTACATATCTGTAACTGTATACTTGGACAATACCTCGTATTTCTTATGTTATATACAGATACAGATTTTATTTATTAAGATTTGTATCATTTGTATAATTTGCTTCAGTAGCTTAGCTGATGACGCCTATAAAATGGCAGAAACATATGTATTAAGCAGAAGTAAATGCCGAAATACGAGGTATTGTCCAAGTATACAGTTACAGATATGTAAATTTATTTACATATCTGTTTCATAATGAAACAAAAATAATAAGTTACAATTTAATAAAGTTTGGCGCCCTCTGACTGTCAATGTAGTACATATAGTTGATCTAATTATATTGGAAATAAATAAGACTTACCAAACTTTCCGTTGATGCACGATAATTATCGGCAATTTGCCGCAACTCTCGGCCCATCTGAGTCCAATCTGTTGCTGAACTTCTACGCGAAGCCCTTGAATTAGATTCTTCGACATCTGCAACAAGCGATATACGTATAAAGAGCGTTAAGTAACAAAAGACGTTGTGTAAGAAGGGTTACTACTATATTCGGTCTTGGTATTGTAATTAGGCGGAAGCCGTGGTGTCTCGAGGATTATCTTCTTCTTGCTATTCATCTTTCACCCCCTAGTAATGATTGCGCGCACGAAAAATACGGAACAGAACTGGAGGGTCTCTTTCTTTCTCTTCGTTTCTGGTAAGCTGATTTACAAAATAAATTAATGATTCCGTGTCGCACGAGTCACCTAGAGCTGTCACATTGTCTGTTGCTGTTAACTATGTAGGGATGCAGAGTTAATTACTTCGTCCAGTTTAATACTCTCTAATGATATCTCTATGCAAAGCTCGTCTCAAAAATCTGTATCGCTCTCCAATCTTTTTAATTAAAGCACGGGATAGGGAATTAACTTTTCACTGCTGTACTGATAATTATAAAAGCTCGGTCAAATAATTTTCATTCTAGTAGCAACTCAAATAGAAAGTACGTATGTGTTGCACGTAAAATTTTTTTTTAACACAAAGAACAGCTTAAGCATGTATTATTCTTCTTAGCACTTTCTAATTAGCGCACGATTTTTTTCTTTTTTTTTTAATTCAATCTAATTATTGAAACAGTTTCGTTTTAAGATAACAAATTGTTACCGTATTTTTACTTTAATGAGAGAGTGATTTCAAATAATGGATCCGTGCAATGGCCTGCGAGATCACCCGACCTTACCCCGCTTGACTATTATTTATGGGGTACCACTAAAAACGAAGTATTTGATTTTGAACCGCCAGAAACCCGGGAAATTTTAGAACAAAGAGTACTAGATGTGCTACGATCAGTAAACGCAAACACGCTACGTAGAGTTTGTAACTCTACTCGAACAAGGTGTCAAAATTGTGTGGAACAGAATGGTCGTCATATTGAACAATTTCTTTAAGTGAATGTGAACTTTAAGTTCTGTATCTTTACTTTTTATTTCTATAATTTTTTTATCGTTTCGTTTGTTTACAGTATTACTTAGAATATCTTTTCACTTTCATTTGACATTGGTGTTTAATTTTTCAGCCTACTAATTTCATATTAAAGATTAATTTACGTTTTTATTAATATTTTCCTTATAAATAAAAATTTTTCAGGCATGTTATACATCGTTGAAAAGCACATTTTGAGGACTACCTAACAAACCCAAAATCCAATATGGCCGCCATATGAAAAACAAAAGATAGTGGTAATAACTTAAAAACAAATGACAATCGGGGGTTTCTGTTTGTATCAAATAATTTGTTTTAAAAAAGTGTCTCAACAATGTAAAACTTTAAAAGAGGTCAGACTAAGCGTTATCGAGTTATTGAGGAATAACGAAATCGGCAAATTTTTGATTTTTCAAAATATTTTAAAAAATTAAAAAGTTAGGTCTAATTTGAAATGGGATTTGTCCCGAGTATTGATTTCTGCAAAACATTCCCCATTTAACCGTTGTTCTATATCTTATAATAACCGAGATACCAATGGTGAGCATCGAAATTGGGACACACGGTATATCTAAAATAATCTTTCACATGTTTAGGCAATTACTGCCTTTTCAAATAATTTTAAATTATAAATGACAGCATATTAATATCATATTTATATATGTGAAGTCGTCATGGATAAAAATGCCATTATTCAAACATACATTCAAGTTTAGTAATAATAATTTATGCCTTAGCATGGGTGTGTGGGTGTGCGCATGTGTGGGTGTGTAATAATGACTATACAGAATTTTCAAATTAACAGAATTACTGTATATATTTCTAAAAACTAAACCGGAAATTAAATTCAACACTTATGCATATACATCATTTTGTAGACTATTATTAATCAATTCCTTACAAAATATTTTAACTTACATGTATTTAAATAGCTATTAACGCTAAATACATACAGTTTATCTAATAGATCAACAAAGTAAAAGCGAAATCGACTGTAGTTGTAAATGAAAAATAATGCTATTTGTCTCTTTGTTATTTGTCGTTTATCACCGCTATCTTTAGCATTTACAATTTCGCAAAATGTTTATCATTGTATATTATTAAATGATAATTAGTATACATATGTAGCTGATACGTGTTGTAATGTACGTACATTAGTGGGGTGTTTTGTAACAAGATAATACCCCAAGTGTCCATCAATGTATTCAGTACATATCCAAGGGAATACGTTGATTAAATGACCTGTCCATTACAGGTCAACCGTGACCCACTTGGATACAATAATATTAGAGGTTTACTGTTATTAACTATTCCGCGTAAAAATACTTTCTTTTGTTATATTCTTTTGTTCGGTATTTGTGTATAAAATAATTACCATTAGTATCTCACAATATAATTAACAAGTTATGTTTTTGAAACTTACAAAGATATTTTATAAAAATAATAAAGCTGGTGTATTCACATTTTGCAACATTTGCACTATACAAGGTTATGCTAAATTATACGAGCCCTAACAACTATATGTTCGTACGATGTACGAAATGTTAGAAAAATGCAGATATATTTATTTTAAAATGTTTTTTTCGTCTTCCCAATCTGAAAATTAAGGCAAATACCCTTCATTTAACAAGAAATTCGATTGTAATTGATTAACATTTTATTTTGCATAAACTACGTAACATTACAAAGAAAATATAACGAATTTACTGACAAATAAATATTCGGACGCATTTGAATCTTTATAACATTAATAAGAGGTAACGTCACCTTTTGCAGCAATAACGGCTTGTATACGTTTTGACATGGAATCTACTAAAGTTTTACAATATTCGGGAGTGAAAGAGTTCCAAATTTGCGTAATTTTTGTCTTTAATGCTGGAAGTGTACGTTGAGGATCATTACGCAAAGACTTTTTCATCTGATGCCTGATGCCATAAAGTTTCGATGACATTCAAGTCGGGACTGCTTGACGGCCACGATAAAACTTTTACATTATGGTCACCAAACCATTTTTTGGTTGTTTTCGCAGTGTGACAGGCTGCACCGTCTTGTTGAAATATATAACTTTCGTTTCCAAAATATCGAGATGCTGTTGGGACAAGGTTTCTTGATAAAATATCTTGGTACTTTTCTGCATTTACAGTGCCATCAATGAACTCATATTCACCAACTCCTTTACTACTCATACACCCCCATATCATAACTCCTTTTGGAAATTTTATAGTACGTTCTAGGCAATCCTTATGAAAGGCTTCAGATTTTGTACGAATGACTCTTTTTCAAAAATCGCCTACGCACACATCAAATTTAGATTCGTCGCTGAATATGACATTACTCCACATTTCTGTTGTCGTTTTTTTTGGACTTTGCCCAATCTAAACGTTTTTTCTTTTGAATAGTCGTTAATAATGGCTTTTCCTTTGCCTATAAAGATAGTGGATAAAAGAACATCATTTGTTTCCATATTGTAACACGCAAAATTATAAACTTACTTTATAAAAACTGTAACCAGACTTATGCAACCATAGCCTACAGCATTCCCTGGAGACGTTTAAATTTATCTCATCATTCCATTGGGCTTGTATTTGCCGCAAGGTACCTCTTCTATTTGTTCTGCAAATTTTGACCAGAGCACGACGTTCTCTTTCAGTGATAGTACGGGGTCGGCCTAAACTTTTGCCGCGAACATCAATACTAGCTGTATCGCCAAACTTTTTTATAATATCTCCGACAGTAGATTTGGCAAGATTTAAGTCATTTGAAATTTTTTGCATTGATTTACCTCTGTAATACTGTGAAATTATAATTTCTCGCAGTTTTTTATTAGTTGCGATACCACGCGTCATTTTCTTATTACACAAAATGGCGAACATGACTTTAACTGACAACTATTCATCAAAGCACACTTTATTTATCAATCAAAGCGTTCATAATGCTAATTTCAAAGCCAATAACGATTATCGTCTGAATATTTATTTGTCAGCAAATTTGTTATATTTTTGTTGTTGTCTTTCGTAAATTAAGCAAAATGAAATAGTATAATCAATTACAATCGAATTTCTTGTTAAATGAAGGGTATTCGCCTTAATTTTCAGATTGGGAAGACGAAAAAAACATTTTAAAATACACATAACTGCATTTTTCTAACATTTCGTACATCGTCCGAACATATAGTTGTTAGGGCTCGTAAATGTAATTGTTGTATAGGGTCACATATCTTAGCGAAACACTTCTTATTTAAATATTGCGTGAGTATCTCCAAATATGCCTGAATCATGTAAGATATAGTTATGATACAAATAATTAGTTGTGAAAATTTAGTGTTGATCTAAAAAGAAACATACTACAGGTGACCTACGGGAAACTGACGTTTTTAAAATAGCTAATATAAAGGCGTTAGTGGTGGGAGGAAGAATGTGGAGGGCTCATACGCGTCGGCATGACTTACCGTTTCAGTTACAATGGAGCAGTGGACAATACAGCACCGCATATTCGCGTACGATACTTTTGTCAAAAATGGCGAATCAGTTATCATAACACAACGAATTTTCCGCCGGCATTTCAATATCCGCCCGAATAGCGCGGTTCCAAGCCGCAATACAATCCTGAAATGGGTGCAAACGTTGAGAACAACAGGGAATATTGCAAAGAAAAAGCCGCCAGGCCCTGCAAGAACAGCGAGAACGCCCGAAAACATCGACGCAGTGAGAGAGGCAATGAACAGGAGCCCAAGTCGATCTGCACGGCGACATGCACTTGAGTTGCAGTTAAGCCGTGATTCTGTGAGAAGAATAAAATGCAGGTTGTTCAGAAGCTCAACGAGAGGGACTATGTTGAACGTGAAGACTTCGCCGTACGTATGCGTGTTGTTTGAGGAAAACCCAATAGTGATAATGAGCGATGAAGCTCATTTTAGCTTGGATGGCTCAGTAAATAAACAAAACTTTCGTTACTGGGCCCCACAAAATCCTCGCATTACCCGTGAAATGCCTCTTCACTCCGCGCGTGTGACCGTATGGTGCGCGGTTGCGGCTTTTGGTGTTATTGGACCGTTTTTTTTTTATGAGAATGGCGTTCGGTGACCGTGAATTCGGAGCGTTACATTCACATGTTAAATACGTTTTTCCTACCTCAGAAACCTCAGAAATGTTTATTTTCTGCAGAATGGTGCCACAGCACACACTGCAAATGCATCAATGGAAGTTTTGAGAAACATGTTTCCTGGGCGCCTCATTTCTCGTTTCAGTGACGCGCCGTGGCCCCCAAGATCGCCGGACTTGTCGTCTTGTGACTTTTTCTTGTGGGGGTACTTGAAAGAACGTGTTTATGTTCACAAACCCCGTACTTTAATTGCGTTGCAAGATATCATTACAGAAGAGGTGCATGCGATTGACCAAGAGCTATTGGCACGAGTTGTGAATGAATTTTGGCAGAGACTTGAAATCTGTATTCAAGCGGACGGCCGTCACTTGAGTGATATAATTTTCCATAAATGACAATGTTACATTAAACGGTAAATATTAATCTTTCGTTTTGTAAAAATAAACTTCTTCTTTATTGAAAAACAATTGAGTAATGTTCAATTGAAAACCGTCAGTTTCCCGTAAGTCACGCTTTACTTTCATCACATGAAATACAAAAAAGTATCTAAACATTAAAATTTGTTTCGGGTCATTATCTTGTTGAAATAGAAAATTTTGACACAAAATTTCGGTTCCACAAAAAATTGCGCTGACTTCCGAAATATGCTCATATTACTACATTTTTAAAATTCCGTCGATTCTAACAATATCATCAACGAGTGTACCACCAAAACATCCTTAAATCGTTACCGAATCACCGTCGTGTACGTTCACCTATCTTCTCACGAAGACACGTCTCTGTGAAAAGAAAGAAAATCTCAAATTTAGACTCATCAGTCTGCAATACTTTATCCAGTCTTCTACTGTCCACTGTATTGCAGACTACTTTTGCCGGCATAATGATGTGCTATTATAAACGCATGTGTTTCAACGTTTAACTTCTTCGTTTTAGGTATTTCTGAAACTGTATTCCACTATCTCACAAATCACAAATAGCAATGTCGTTAGTATCAATATGGAAACGAACTAACGACCGGTTTCATAATATTTCCTTAAACGGGATTTTATATAAAAGTTCATTTTGCCTAAAAGCTCTTTTAAATGCTATATTAAAAGACGGCCGTCTCATAATCATAATGCCAATTCTTCTTAACTAGAAAGACTTTTATCTTAAATAAGTAAATTGGTCTTACTGAAAATTCAAATTGATTGAAATACGGGCGTCGGATCCAATACCTAATGAACTGAATTGAAGTAGCCCACTCTAATTTTTCCATATTACTATACAGCAAACGACAGGTTACAGTTTATATGTATTTAAGAAAAAACAATAAGCAGATCTTAAGTCAACTTTATTATAAACTTTCAAAACGCAATTATTTTCAACAATATTTTTATAAAAAAATTAATAAATAACAAACGACTCGAATTTATAAAGCCAAATCAATTTTAATACCGTGTCGGACCACCTCCTGCACGTAGTACAGCCAAACATCTTCTTGGCATGCTACCAATTAGTTCCTCTAGCGTCGCAGGTTGGTGAAGACGTGCACACAGCTATTGTTCCAATTCATTCCATACGTGTTTTATGCAATTACAATCGGAAGATTGTGCTGGCTATACCATTCTTTCAATACGTTGATTTTCTAAAACATTGTTGACTATCGCTGCACCGTGTGGTCTTGCATTGTCGTCCACTAATATGAAGCGAAATCCAAAATTATGAGAAAATGGGATAACAACTGATATAATACACATATCTCTATATTTTTCGGCATTCATGGTTTGAGAAGTCAGTCGCGCTTTCACGCAACGAAGCGACCGATACATCAAAATGATGTAGAATTGGATGATAAGCACGGATATGATATCTTGGAAGACATGCTGTTGCACACTTCGCCAATAACGCCAACCATACCTCAAAAATCGTTCCCGTGATAAGAGAGCAGCCGGTTGCGCTTTCACGCAACGAAGCGATCGATACATCAAAATGATGTAGAATTGCATGATAAGCACCCCAACATAACAAGGTCAGTGTGCCTGTTTAATGAAATGCCCCCCATACAGTAACACCGCCACCTCCAAACGATACACGTGATGGCATATTACGTCCAAGATAGCGTTCTCCTGGTGTTCTCCATACTAAAATTCGACCATCTGAAAGATGAAAAGTGAATCCAGATTCATCAGTGAACAAACACCTATTCCAATCTTCTTCATTCCAATACCGATGATATTGGGCCCACTGTCTTCTGGAAATGCGATGTTCCCTAGTTAGTAAAGGGCACTTAGCTCTTGAAAGTTTACTTATTGAAGAAAACGATTGATTCAGAGTAGTTTGTGGTGCATTTTTAAATCTTGTGATATTTATTTTATGTAAATCAGTTCCTATACGCTGTGTTAATAGATTTTTTTTGTCGCATCGAATCTACAATAATTAATTGCAGGTATTAAAATATGAAATTAAACGTAAACAAATATAAACTTAGTAGTGGTACTGCAATATTTCCAAAACACTCTGCGATTATCTACACAAAATTCAGGATAATCTTTTATCCAGATCGACATATGTGGATATGATTTCGACATATCAAAAATATCAAGGTAAAATTACGTGTACATATACTTTCGAGAACTAACTAAACACAACTGGCGATATGACTAACCTATAGACCAACCTCATTGCTCGTAGATTCACTGGAACTTCCCCGACTTGATAAACATATATAAAAAATAACAAGGTAAAATTACGTGTGCATATACTTTCGAGAACTAACTAAACACAACTGGCGATATGACTAACCTATAGGCTAACCTAGTTGCTCGTAGATTCACTGAAACTTCCCCGACTTCATTAACACAAATCTGGGAATTCCCGCCGTACGGAAATGCCCATGCTGACTGTATTATATATATTTTTACGGTGCACTTTAGAAATAAGTTATAATATATGAACAAATATGCAATTTTGTATGAAATTTGCTCAAAGCAGTATTTATATGCAAGATATGCAAAACAAAAGTTGTCGCAAATGCTTTATTTTTACGTCATTCGTATAGATCAGCAAGAATTTTGGTAAACATATCATAATAAAAATATGCATTTTCACATAATCCCAGCTTTAGTCATTACCAGAGAGCGGACTGAAGTGATTGAATGACCAGTTGCCCCGATAAAACGTTGAGGCGGTGTCATGTATAGTATGTTAATATATGTTATAACAGCCCCACTATTTGCTTGCTCGATTGCGTTCGTCGAGCAGATGTTATTTCCGTAGTTATTGTGTCTATTCATTCATAAATTCCATTTTACAGTGGCGTATTTCTGGTTTCGTTTCTTTCAGTGTTATTTTCTATTTTTAAAGACTTTAACATCTAAACGAACTAATTTAACACAGGAATGCCTTGAACAAATTTTAGTTATTCATAGTAATGTTTTACACTTTCAATGTTTCACAGAAAATACATAGTTTTGAGTTTTGTTCTTTGTAAATTATTTTTATTCAAAATTGTATAGCAATTCGCTTGTCAGCATTACTTTTGTTTCAGCAGTAGTTGCTGCCGGTTACCAAACCGTTTATTACATTCGCTCTGTTGTGCATTGACAGATACATTCTAACTGCATATGTAGGTATGTGCCACTTATGCAAATAACCACACGTATCAAATTGTTTGAAACTCACGGATCGCTTACAGAAACAAACCTATTGCGAATACAAGGCAACCTATGGACTATGAATCACCAATCGCTCGAGTCCGCTCTCTGGTCATTACTGTATTTACATTTAAACAAATTGATGAGGAAGTATGAAATTCTTTCATATTTACTAACATTTGCGGTTACAAATTACCACGATTGTAGGCGTGTATTATTTATAAGTTAAATGGTCATTTAGATAAGATAAATGGCAATTTTTCTTCCTTTAACTAAAAGCCGATTTAAAACAAGCTGCTACCCCTCGAAATGTCCAAGTAGCAAACCACCGATGGAATTAGGACAAGTCCTAACTCCGCCCCTGGTCCTCGAAGGCCCCTCGTTAAACTTGCCGACCAGCTCAGTATGTGATAAAGCGAAAGCGTCGTGGGCCAACACAACGCATTGATCTTATATTGGGCACCACTGCGTTCGGTCTGGCAAGTACCGGGCTAACGCAGAACACCCACGGGCCTAAAGGGCTTATAAAATCCAAGGGTGTTCGTCACCTGGCACACCAAGTTATCTAACACTTTTGCTCACTGGGTCATGGGGAAAACAATCAAACGCAAACCACAGATTAACCAGTTACAAAATTTATTGCTAAAGTCAAATAAACCATACAAATCAACAACAACCAAAATCTATAAACAGCCCTAAGTAGGTTAGAGTCTAATACTATCAATAAACAACAGTGGGCGTTATCGCCTTAATCTAAAGTTAAGAAAAGTGATTTCGAAAGTAATATATGCAAGATTGGAGGTAAGTAAACCTCAAAACAAATCGCCCAGTCGGCAATTAAAAATAAATTGATTAATTATGATTACAAGAAAAAGTCTCCCAGTATATCTTACTCCCCTGTATATGTTGGAGTGTACAGGTGCAGTTTCAATTTTAATGGGATGAAGTAAACTAAGAATCCCCCTGCCTTAGCAGAAAGAATTAAGAATGTGCTATAATAGAGTTCGTATTATTCCTAACAGAACCCCCTGTATAATCGGGTGTGATAAAAAAATTAATAAGATTTCGAAAATTGAATATCTGAACTACAGAGGTTAATTTGAACACTAATTAAGTATACGTAATTACGGTTCTTACAGTTTGGATACTTAGATTAAATCAAAGATAATAGTTGGTTAAGTTACGTAGGTACTCCAAGAAATTGGAGTGCCCTAATTTAAACACGACAGGCAGTCAGTGAGGCAGACAACCAGTTATATAAGTTAAAATATTCTAAATCTAGAACCCAGAGGTTATTACAACTATCAAGTAACAGTTAGATGTTCGAGCCTTGCTCGCTGTCCATAATGAGCTAACAACGAGTAGAGTAAATTAGAAAGACTCTGTGTAATTAACAGGTGCTGTATTGTAAGGTAAAGCAGGTAGACAGACTACTGACAACAGTAGTTTCTTGCAATAAACGAAAAGAAAATACAAATCCCATAGATACAAACACGTTTGCATCTATCAGGATCCTACGATATTGTTAAAAATGAAAGCTTACAACACAACGTCTGCCACAGAGGTATGTTCGGCCTCTTCTCAACGCCTTACTTAAGCATTAATAGATTGAAATTAAATTATCTAGATATATAAATTGCCAAAGTTAATTAAAATATTGATGAACAAATAAGAAATGAAATTTCTACACCTACTTCAGGTTTGTTTCAAGTTACGTCCCTATTTCTATCCTAAGTGAGTAAAACCCTTCAAAGGATTGCTCGGGCTTCCAACACAAGGTTAATTTCGATTTATGAGACGTCAAAGAACGCCGCCATTTTCTGCCTAGAACGCCATTAGGACGCCTGGAATATTATTTCTCGAATTAGTGTCGACCACGCCGTTTTCATAAATAAACCCCTGAAGTCGGTAGATGATCAATCACAACAGATTTATCTCGAAATTTTCGCAGTCTTCAAATGAACAGCAAAACGTACGAATAGAACGCCAGTTCAACCTTCCACGTGGTTTGCAGAAATAAAATCGCAGAGGTACAGCCGATAGCTGGCTATTAAAAACCTCCAAAGCTAAGGCAGTAAAATACTACAATACCAATAAATCCGCAGATGAATATAAGATCCCACACAAATGGAACACAAGTTAGCGCAATGGTGACTTAAGTACAAGTGATCGACGGACACGGCTTGAAAGGTGAACAAGCCGGACGTACGTCATAGAAAAGGTGAAGAATTAGATTAAAGAAAAATTAATTACGCCAGAACCCTAACAGGGTTAATGAGTGACATAGAAGTCTAAAGATTAGCAAAACGAAAAATAATAAAACTCAAAAGCCGAGAAAATAAGTAACATTAAAATACCTCAAGCGTCCAGATTCCTGCAAAAGCAAGTGACACTACGGGACGTGTAGATGTCGCGTCGGATCGAAACGAACGTGTTTGCACAAAAAGATCTAAACAAGAGGTATAATAGCACCACACAGCCACCAAAAGACTCACAAAATTCTAATGAAAATTACCACATTAATTGAATTGATAAGGGAACAGGTAAACCTAATATGAAGTAAAATTCAAAATATTCCAAGCATGTCAAACAAAAATTCCAACAGGCGGGTTGCAGGTCCACGAAATAAATAGAGAGAAAATGCGGAAATAGATAGTATGGATATAGGATCGGCCAAAATAACGGGACAAGAGAAAATTATGCGAAGATATTAACATAAGAGGAAGCCTAGGTTGAACGATAATTCGAGAATATAGCAAATAAAATATTATTTAGCGAAAGTAATAAGATTTGAGAAGTCTACCATGGCCTTTAGTTAATCAAAAGGGTAATTAACTTAGTTAAAATTCCCATATGGTCCCTTAATGACTTTTCGAACGTAACAAAGCTTTTAAGTTAAACGGTAGTTATGATCGGAATATTTCATTGAAAGCCCTTTCAAAAAATAAAAGACCCTTAAAATATATTATGGAACCGGTCGTAAGTAAAAATGACCGTAATTGAAACCTGTTATTCTAAACTTGTTTCCTAAATCGTGATGAAATGATGATTACCTAGATTCCAGGAATTTCTATACCCGTAAAAGGATAGGTATATCCTTTTACGAAGAAAAAGCAATTATCGGATTATTGCGATTAGTGCCAAAAAACAAGAGTGTCGAAATACTTTTGAGCGGTAATGTACGAGTATATTGCTTGATACATTTTTAGACAAAAGTAATGGTACCGTCTATTGGAAACATATTAAATCAAAGAAATAGGATTTGTTCCCAAAAATATTTAAGTTAAGGAATTTAGGGGCAAATGGTTTAGGGCTTAAGCACTTTAGTTCTAATGTCCAACCGGTTTTTGAAATAATATTTCGCAAAATTTTCAAAAATCTTCAATCGATTTATAAAACAATAACTTTTTTGATATTCCGAAAATCAGGTATTTCTATTATTATATTTTATTTAATTTTATCGTAAACGATACTCATTGCCCGAGGAATAAGTTGTTGATCTTCTACATTATCTTCCAATGGAAAATGGATTTTGTATAAGAATAGAAAGCAGAAATCATATTATTTATTATTATACTTTTGGAAAATATAAATCCGAAAATCAAGCCAAGCATATGCGCCTAATGTTTCAAGAATTTTGCATTAAAAGTCTTCGACATTGTTAATATGTATTAACTTTGCAATAATTTGAAATATTAAACTGCTTAAAATTACATTACAAAGAAAATAGAACCAGCACTGTAAAGTATAAAATTGTGAAACGAAAGCTAATGTTAAATAGTTTGATTTTTGGAGGTCAGTATTCCAATCGGTAAACTTTATATATAAAGAAAAATATTTATTTACTGAAGTTTCAAGTTTAAAATCGAATGAATATAAAAGCGAAAGATCTGGAAGAAATTAATTTTATTTTTACGACATAATTGCGAAGTCAGTGCGCGTAATGTGTGTTTAAACATTTATTTTCAAGAGCAACGGTAGCAGCAGATGGAGATTTTGGAATAGATACTTTTTCTCGAAATTCCAAAAATGTTTGTCGCTTTAAGAAAGTACATAGTTTTTGCAAGTCTTATTTTTAAATTAGAGACGGAAATGTCTATCAGCTAGTTTTAACTTTTAAATCGTCAGTGATAAAAGTCAGGAGAATTTAGTTGTAAAAATTCACACCAGAGTAAGATCTGAACTCGCAACCTCTTATTTATAAACTTTATTGCTTTTAAAAATCTATGCTTGGATACTGTACGGTTAGTGTGTCCACGTGTAAAGCGAGTCTTATTCGGACAATAAAATTCGTTTAGTAATTACAGACTGCAAATATGAAATTGATCAAAATTTGAACAACATTCATAAGTAGCTAGTTTATTCTGCATTATCGACCACCTGTACATATTAGTAATTTAAATATAAGGAAGCTTTTCGACTAGAAACAAAGAGAGAAAAAGGAAATTGTTTTGTTTCGGTGTTACAATGTGAAATGACAGACGGGATTTGAGGTGGTAGAAGTGAATAGCATAAGGGGGAAAGGCCAGGCTCAAATAAGCGATACTTTGTGAGTTTTATAGGTGGCCATAACAGGGCGCTCAGGTGTTGTGACTCCCAGACAGGCGATAACAGGGATAAACGTTTCTGGTAGCAAGCGGCCCTCTGTCCCTAATCGGCCCAGTTCATTGCAATATACACTGTGAAATATCATATTCGCTTGTCAAACTGAATGGTAATGATTGGCATAAATTCAACGTAATGAACGCATTTAGCATACACTAGTAAACAGCGTTCGTTTAAAATATCCATATTGAGAAAATAATGGATATAAAGAGTTACTCGATGCGCTTTCTCAGTTAAGCCTAATAAAGTGAAATTTCGTTTTCCGTTATGTAAATGCGGACCGCGTAATGAGCACGCACGCAATCAAGAAGATAATTTGTCTTGTTCCGTACGTGTCGTGACAGTGAGCGCCCTCTATAGCGCACCGGGGCGTTTAAAGTGTCATTCAAACAAAACCGACGTAATTGGAAACCGAGACAAACACTATCGGAAAAATGACTATCCACCGCACTTCCCGAAATAGCACGACAAAGGTTCATTAGGTACAATTTCAATGGGATATATTTGGTAAGACATTAGTCACTTGTCTTCCATCTCCTTCTCTGTTTCTCATGCCATTTAGAACTGATATGAAATTAGTTTTAGTTTATAAAGCCATCTGGATGAACTATTCGCAAATGTCGATTCGAGTTTAACAACATATACCAGCCTGATAAAAGTTTATGATCACTTTTTCGTAGATATGACGATTACTGTTGCCATTTGTACATGGTAATGCGTGATCTATGATGCGTGTACCAATATAGTAGGTAAATATTGCAACATTGGCTATGTATTTTAATTGGCACTTACCAACACCGATAACATACATTGCGATTGGCAGAAAAGATATTAAAAACACAAATATGAAATTGAGAAGATTAAAATATTTTTAAACGTTGTTCAATAACACCCTATATATATATATATATATATATATATATATATATATATATATATATAATATTTTCGTGACCTTGGTATGATATGGTAAACTTAATAAGTCGGCGATTAAAGGTCTGGTTTATTACTTCAAAGTATATATATTTAAAACAACCCCACATGTTTCGGCAATGATGCCTTTGTCAAGGATATAAAAAATATAAAAGACAGAATATTCTATCATTTATATTTTTTATATCCTTGACAAGGGCATCATTGCCGAAACATGTAGGGTTGCTTTAAATATATATACTTTGAAGTAATAAACCAGACCTTTAATCGCCGACTTATTAAGTTTACTATATATATATATATATATATATATATATATATATATATATATGTGTAAGATTGTTTTAAATATATACATATCAAAGTAAAACACACCCTAAATCGCCGACTATACATATACGTAAGTATTATCGATCGTACTATATTAGTAAATATTAATTAAACGGACAAGCGGTCTGTGAAATAAAACAAACTCATTTATTTCACTCTATATTTCATAATCATTCGTTACTTCATTCAGGAGTTCAATTACAGAGTTCAAATTTAGCAAAGACGTGTTAAAATCAATTGATTTTAACATGTTTAGTGGCGTCTTTGCTAAATTTTAACTCTGTAATTAAACTCCTGATGAAGTAACGAATGGTTATGAAGTATAGAGTGAAATAAATGAGTTTCTTTATTTGACAGACCGCTTGCCCGTTTAACTAATATTTACTTATATATATATACAAGTGTCCCATATCGTTATGTTCAAATTTTAGGAGTGTAAAGTAGACTTCATTTCAAGTAACAAAAACGCAAAACTTGTATATCCATTTTTATTTGTTTCAAAGTTACAGATCTATGAATGTGATTGCCAGATCATGAAAAAAAATGTAATCTTAAAGTCAATAAAAACTGATTGTATTTAAAAAAGTTCAATTAATAATATTTTCGAAATGTCCACCTCCTTGTTGAATGCAGGCTTGTGCCCGTAAGCCAACAGAAGAAGTACTTATCCGAATTTCATAGTTGTTTTGTCGGATTTGCTCGGCAACCAGGCGAATACGATCCAACAACTCTTCTCCTGTGTTCGAAACTTGCTCGTAGACTTAGAATTTTTCATGTACCCCCATAAATAAAACTCAAGGGGATTAAGATCGGGTGATCTGGGTGGCCATGCAACAGGACCACCTCGACCAATCCATCTTGGATAATTGACGTTAACCCAATTTCGGACAGCAATTCCGAAATGTGGTGGTGCCCCATTCATGTGGAACGACATGTCTCGTCGAACATTCAGTGGGATATCCTCTAAAAGACCTGGCAGTTTGTCAATAAGAAATTGAGGGTAATTGTCCGCAATTAACCTCTCAGGAAGAACGACAGGACCAATCAACAAGTCATCGATTAGGGCCGCCCAAACGTTAATAGAAAATTCATGTTGAAATTTATATGGGCGTATAGCTTTGGGATTTTCTGATGACCACCTGTGCAGGTTTCTCAGATTTGTAACACCACTTCTCGTGAAAGTAGATTCATCTGTCCAGAGGACTGTTCTGCAGAAATTAAAATGAAGCAGTGACTGTCTTAATATCCAGGTAGAATAAACTGGACTAGCATAGTGGTCTGCCTCAAGCAAACCGTCTCCTATGCGATAGTGATATGGATATAAGCCCCCACGTTTTAAATTTCGCCAAACTGTCGTTCGTGGCACTCCTAGTTGTCTAGTTGTGTAGGGTTGTTTTGAATATATATACTTTGAAGTAATGAATCAGACCTTTAATCGCCGACTTATTAAGTTTACCTTATATATATATATATATATATATATATATATATATATATATGGTAAACCTAATCAGTAGGCGATTAAAGGTCTGTATATTACTTCAAAATATATGTATTTAAAAAACTCTACATGTTTCGGCTGTATACGCCTTTTTCAAGAGAATACAAAATATGAATGACAGGATGTAAATGTCAAGTAATTAAGTTGCTATGGTTTAAATTATTCAAAGATACATTCTAGTAATAATAATAAATCATGCCTTAGTATTCCAAAAAATAGATAACAAGGTGTGAAAATATGTGTTGTTCGCTGCTAGCAATTTGTGTCTCCTTCTGGGTATGAACTTGTGTGTTGGGTGCTGCTGGCAGCTTGCGTCTCTCTATGGATGTGTGGTTTTGTGTGAGAGCGTAAGTGTAGGGTTTTGTATGTCGGTGCGTTCGTGCGTGTGTTTAGTGATCGGTCGCATGAATTTAGAGAGGTCGGATAACCAGCCGTTGCGTAGGGCCGCCAACCCTTTCCCGACAACTTCTTTACAATTCCGTGCAGTACTTCGACGGTCTGACCCCCGCCCCAACGAGGCAAGGCGCAGACAGGCGAAGCGCACCCTGTACGGGGTTGCTCATCGCAACTAAGGGAACACTCTTAGTGGCTACCTCGGTCGACGATGGTCACACTTATGCCATCTTAACGTTTTCCGCCGAAGCGGGGGCATAGCACACACGTCGAACGTGTGTGTGCTGTTAACGGCAACCTAGCCAGGTTGTCGCCCAGGACCGGTCCTAGTGGTGTGTGCATTGCGCGGCGACGAGATAGCGCCGCGTAGCATGGTTCCTCACTCTTGCTGGAAAGGCGGAATGGCACCTGACTGCCCAACGGGCAGACCCCCCTAGAGTATATGGATATAAGCCCTCACGTTTTAAATTTCGCCAAACTGTCGTTCGTGGCACTCCTAGTTGTCTAGTTGTGTAGGGTTGTTTTGAATATATATACTTTGAAGTAATGCACCTCTAAATTCATGCGACCGATCACTAAACACACGCACGAACGCACCGACATACAAAACCCTACACTTACGCTCTCACACAAAACCACACACCCATAGAGAGACGCAAGCTGCCAGCAGCAACCAACACACAAGTTCATACCCAGAAGGAGACACAAATTGCTAGCAGCGAACAACACATATTTTCACACCTTGTTATCTATTTTTTGGAATACTAAGGCATGATTTATTATTATTACTAGAATGTATCTTTGAATAATTTAAACCATAGCAACTTAATTACTTGACATTTATATCCTGTCATTCATATTTTGTATTCTCTTGAAAAAGGCGTATACAGCCGAAACATGTAGAGTTTTTTAAATACATATATTTTGAAGTAATATACAGACCTTTAATCGCCTACTGATTAGGTTTACCATATCATACCAAGGTCACGAAGTTATTATATATATATATATATATATATATATATATATAAAACAAGTGCTCATTTGAAAAGTCAATCTAGGTTACTTTGAAATTTTGATAGAATAAGATGCAAATATATTAGTATGTGTTTGTTGTTCCGTAAACGTAAATCCAAATGACATTTGATAATGTCAATCACAAATATCAGTTAGTGCATAAAATAATCGTGCGTCGATTCTGGTTTAAATAATTGTTTCTCAGTTTTCACTTTCTTCACTGGCTTTCACTTTAGAACATAAAATTTTTTAGTCCAGGCTTATTTTCGAAGTGGTAATAAAATTGATGGTTTATTGGGTTTATTCAGTTCAAGATTGCATGGTAGAATTTAAAGTTGAGTTTCCACATTTTGTAATAGATTATATACAATTTAAGAATACTTTGGATAGAACTTTAAAACTTTTTTCTGAAACTGATAGTCTCTTAAGAAAATCAGGCAGCGGAGCAGTTAAGAAACGTACACCTCAAATTGTCAATCGTGTTGAAGAAGTAATGGAAAATGAACCACAAACATCTGTTCGACATTTGAGTCAACAAATAAACCTTTCTGTTGGTACAACTCACAAGTTATTAAAAAAAGATATGCAACTTTATCCATATCGTGTCACAACAGTACAAGAATTGTTAGAAATGATTAGCCACGTAGACTACACTTTTGTAATTGGTTTGTAAATATGAACAATAATGGAGAATTTTCGCAAAGAGTCATCTTTACTGATGAAGCATGGTTTTATAAAACAGGATACCTAAATTCACAAAATAAAAGAATTTGGAGTAGTGAAAATCCACATGTAATTAATGAAGAATCGCTACATCCAGAGAAAATGTGTGTTTGGGCAGCGATAAGCCAAAGGCGAATCATTGGACCAATATTTTTTCAGGGAACGTTAACTGCTCAAAGGTACCGTACGGAAATTTTACAACCATTTGTCAATCAGTTGCATGATGATGAACTACAAAATCCATATTTCCAAGACGGAGCACCTTGTCACTGTACTGCAGAATCTTTGGATTATTTAAGAGAATTTTTTGATGAGCGTATAATTAGTCGAAATACTGAAATTGCCTGCTCTGCACGTTCATGTGATTTAACACCTTGCGACTTCTTTTTGTGATCTTATCTAAAAAATAATATATTTCGAACACCTATATTGAATTTGAATGATATGCTACAGAGAATCGAACAGAAATGCATGGAAATTAATAACAATCCAGTAATGTTGCAGAATATCATCAGAAATTTTGAACGGAGGATTTTAAAGTGCATTGATCTTGAAGGACAACATTTTCAACATTTGTTATAGTTTTCAATAAATACCTATTATTTGTTATTTATTTGTATGTATGAAACTGTCAAAATATACGACTTCGTAGATTAAGTAGTAAATTCTAATTTATGACATACTTCAAAATGTTCTCAGTAAATCACATGCTACTAGATTGACTTTTCAAATGAACACTTGTTATATATATGGTAAATTAAATTTGTTGGCGATTTGAGGTCTGGTTTTACTTCAATATATATATATATATATATATATATATATATATATATATATTTCAAACAACAAGAAGGGTTGTTTTAAATATATATATATATATATATATATATATATATATATATATATATATATATATAATAAACATTGTTGGGGAATCCGGCAATAAAAACCTTTAGTTAGTCAATTAGAGTCCTTTATTTTTTACCTTATATTTCGCTCTGTAGATTTAGAGCTTCATCAGAGGTCACTTTAATCAAAAGAAAATACAACATTAGCTAATTTAGTCTACTAATTATAAGATTAATACTTACAAAAGCGAAACTATTTTTTGTGAGAGATATAACATTTTTAAAAAAACAAAACCTATAGAGAAACAAGCAGTCCACGTAATACAAATAAAACTTTATATTAATTAAAAATTGTTACTTTAAAAGCTTATTGTTTTCACATATTAAAACCATTTAAAAAAAAAAATTATTATTTTTTCAACAAACACATCTAAAAAGAAACACACACGTAGTAAAAAACTACTTGTCTTGATGTAAATTACATTTTAACAATTCAAGTGTCGACAAGGTAGTGTATTAAATTTTCGAAACCAATGTCATACTCGTATATGCAAAACCTATGATAAAAGTACAGTAGGTAAAAAAACAAGCAATGTCAAGGTTAACGATATATATACAGATGTTCAAAAGTTGCGTGCTTAATTTCAATAATGTGCAGGCTACAAACAGGTTAAACTTAATTAAAAAGAAATTGCAAAATTAAAATATAATCATATGAAAAAATTGTGGTAGGACAAATGTGTTAAATGACATCAATAGAGTTAATATTCTGTGTATTTAGATGACTTGAGTTTTTGATATGAGAAAAAGTCAGTAAAAAGGCATATATTGCGCTTAAATTATTTGTGTCAGATCTGAAATTCATAGCGTGAGGATTATTATTGATCTCAACCATCTCCAAAAACTCCCTACATTTTAAACTATTAACTCTCTGGAGGATTTTAACATTCTCAAAATTTGGGTTGTGGTTGTATTTGATCATATGTGAGGACAAAGCACATCTGCTCTTCCCAGTTCGAACGTCGCTCTTATGTGTGGTAAGTCTGGTTTTTAACCAAGTTGAGGTATGACCTATATAAATTTTGTTGCATTCATTGCAAGGAATGCTATATACAACGTTCGACTGGACCTTTCCTAGACACCAAAGTCATTAGGGATGGCAACAGAATATTAATAGACTGTATAGAAAGCCCTAGTAATTCTAATAGATTATTAAACTACCACTTCCAATCATTCAAAAAGCCAAAAAATAAACCTCATTCTGGGCATGAAACGGAGAGTGACTAGGATAAG